>OY856409.1:1106719883-1107234883 GCA_963693085.1 Alisma plantago-aquatica
TTGACTCACATATTCCTCACAAATCTGTGACCATAGCAGATGGTTCAGTGAGGAGAGTGTTAGCAAGTGGATCTGTTTCTCTGACTCCTAAAATTAATCTTAAATCTGTTCACTATGTGCCTGCATTTCCTTTTAATCTTCTCTTTGTTGCAAATTTAATTGATACTGTGAATTGTACAGTGACGTTTGGGCCTTCTTGCTTTGTATTACAGGATCTCAAGAGTATGAGGACGATTGGTGGGGGCCTAGGAAAGGTGATCTCTACCTCTTCCATGGTGACAGTCTGCCTCGCCAAGTATCTGCTCCTGCTCCGGCTATCCTTTTGAGCGGTTCTCCCTTACTATGACACTGCGAATATGGACATCTGTTGTTGGAGAGCTTGAGAAAGTTAGAACCTGAGTTATCCCAAGTGTCTTCATTAGAGTGTCAGTCCCGTCAACTGGGACATAGACTGTCTTATCCCAGTCGTGTCAATAAACGAGCATCTTGTCCCTTTGAGGTAGTCCACAGTGATGTTTGGGGTCATGTATAGACCAATAGTTATAATGGTTTTTGCTATTTTATTTCCTTTGTAGATGAATTTTCTCGCATGACATGGATTTATTTATTAAAGAGTGGAGAGTCCGTGTTATCCATTTGTCAAGCATTTTTTTTCATCAAGAAGTAAAAGTTCAATTTGATTGCAATATTAAAATTCTTCAATCTGATAATGCCTTGGAATATGTTCAAAGTGCTATGGATGATTTTTGTAGCTCCGTTGGGATGATTCATCGTACTTCTTGTCCTCACACTCCTCAACAAAATGGGTTAGCTGAGCGTGAAAATCGTCATCTTCTTGATATTACGAAGACTATTATATTTCAATCCAATGTCCCTAAGAGGTTCTAGTCTGATGCTTTACTTACTGCCTGTTTCCTGATCAACAGGAAACCCTCTTCGGTGCTTTAAGGACGTACTCCGTATTCTGTCTTACGTCCAAAAGATCAGCCTTTCCTTGTTCCTCTCAGAATGTTTGGTTGTACTTCATTTGTCCACAATTTTGATCCCAAGACTGATAAATTATCCCCTAGGTTTATTAGGACTCTCTTTCATGGGTACTCCAACACTAGCAAAGGATACAAGTGCTATTGTCCCAGTCTTCGTCGTATGTTTGTGTCTCGGGATGCAACTTTCCATGAATCCACACCATATTTCTCGAGTGTTCCCAGTAAGGGGGTGCAATTGTGTGAAAGTGAGAAAGTGCCACCATCAGACATCAGTGAGAGAGTGCCACCTATCATTCCTGACTATACTGTCATTCAGGAAGAGCAACCATCTGGTGATACATTAATTCAACAATATCAACATGTTTAAAGCAGATGAGGCACGCAGGATCTAGAGGAGGTAGCGACTCCAGTCTCCGAGCCTTCCCCATCTTCCTGTACTTAAGAGATTTCTGCAGACTCATCTGACCTTGATGTTCCCATTGTTGTTCCCAAAGGTACTCGTTCCTGTACTATTCGACATCCCATTGCAAATGTGTGTTGTTTGTTGAAATTATCCAAGCAGGCCCGGTCATTTGCTCTTGGGATTGATTTTGTGCTCGTTCCAAGAACTCATCTTGATGCTATGAAAGATACTGGCTGGAAACAGGCGATGCATATGGAAATGTCTGCTCTTCTACAAAACCACACATGGGATCTTATTGACTTACCTCCAGGGAAAAATGTTGTGGGCTGCAGATGGGTATTTACAGTAAAACATAATCCAGATGGTTCAGTTGAGAGGTTGAAGGCTAGACTGTGGCAAAAGGTTATACTCAGACATATGAAGTTGATTTCTTTGAGACATTTTCACCAGTGGCTCATATGAATTCAGTACATATTCTTATTTCCTTGGCTACTACCTTTGACTGGCCTCTATTTCAGCTTGATGTCAAGAATGACTTTCTCCATGGTGATCTACAAGAAGAGGTGTACATGGAGCAACCTCCTGGTTTTGTTGCTCAGGGGGAGTGTCAGAAGGTGTGTAGATTGAAGAAAGCCATCTACGGGTTGAAACAATCTCCTAGAGCTTGGTTTGACAAGTTCAGTGATGTTGTACTAAAGATAAGCTTCTCTCGTTCTATGACTGATCACTCATTTTATTCTAGCTCTTCTGTTGGATCCATCATTATTGCTGTATATGTTGATGATATTGTTATCACTGCCAGTGATTCTATAGGCATATCACGTGTGAAGGAAGGATTGCAAGGGCACTTTCATACAAAGGATCTGGGCAAACTGAGATATTTTCTGGACATTGAAGTACTTAGATCTCATGCAGGTACTAATTTGTCTCAGAGGAAATATGTGCTGGATTTACTGCAGGAAGATGGCATGAGTGAATCCAAGCCGGTATCTACTTCTATGGACTATCATGTGAAGGAGATGACTGATGATACCGATTATCCAGATCCAGGATACTACAAGAAAATTGTTGGGAAACTGATATATCTGACAGTTACTCGCCCTGACATTTCTTTTGCTGTAGGTGTGGTGAGTCAGCATATGAGCTCACCATTACAGTCACACTGGATGGCAGTCTGCCGTATTATGAGATATCTGAAGGGTGCACCCGGTAAGGGGATCACCTACTATAGACCCAAGACTCCTGTGTCTACTCTAGTTCTTACTGGCTATGCAAATGCAGACTGGGATGGTAATCTGAATGACAGGAGGTCTACTTTTGGGTGTTGCACATTACTGGGAAATCACCTTATCACCTGGAAAAGTAAAAAGCAGAATGTTGTGGCTAGATCAAGCACGGAGACTGAGTATCGAGCAATGGCTCATGCATATTGCGAGTTATAGTGGGTTCAATCTGTACTTTCTGAGTTAAAGATTTCTGTTTCGTCTCCCATAGAGCTCAGATGTGACAATCAGGCTGCTATCTACATTGCCAAGAATCCAGTCTTCCATAAGCGCACTAAACATATAGAGGTTGACTGCCACTTCATCAGAGATCAGATCAAGAATGGCAATGTGGTGACTCCACATGTCAAATTTGAAGATCAACTTGCAGATGTCCTCACAAAGCCATTGAGTCCAACAACATTTCAGTGCTTTTGCAACAAGTTGGGCATACACGATGTGTACGCTCCAGCTTGAGGGGGAGTGTTAATATATCTCTTTATATTTTATTATTTGTAATTTCTATATATTGTTGGACCTCTATGTAATTTTCCCTGTTTCTATTAATAAAAGGGTGAGTGGTCTTGAACCCTCACACACACTGCATTGCAAGCAGCTTTGCGGCATACATTCACAATATGCTCTAGGTAGTACATAGTATATGAAAAAGTTAAAAAAATCAATGATCTGCCTGTTTCAAGAGTTTCGTCAGTCCATTTCGATGTCCAATTGCCACCTAAATAGAAAAATTGGCGAAATTTTGACCATTTCGTCGAAATTTTGAACATTGGTTTCAAGGTGTCCTCATAGGCAGAAGAGAGGGTCCAATCCTAGTTTGTTGGGTCATTGGCTGGCATTACGAGGTCATTTAAGCCCAATTTGAGTCATTTGATGGTTGAATTTTTGTCTTAATCCTACGCATGTAAATGGCTCAAATACGGAGTAGATACTGCTATAAATAATATCCAGTAAATAGTTTGATCCGATACTCTACTAATCCGAATCCGATCTAAACTGATAATATCCAAATTCTGTTAAATATTCAATTTGAACCGAAAATCATACATTTAATATTAATTAATGTATATATATGAAATATTGATATTGCCTAAATATTTATGATAGTGTATATTTTCATATTTTATCCATAATTATAAAATTTTAATTCATTTAGACTTTTTTGGAGCAGATACAACAATATTCAATATCCATTTGATTTTTTTGGATCCGAAATTTGATATCCAAAATCCAATCCGCATCCGGATGACATCAGATTTTTTCAAAATATGGACTCAAATCCGATACAAATGTGCGGATTTCGGATATCCATTTACATGCCTAACTAATCCTGATTCGACCATTTAAGGACGTTTCAGGGCTAGATTAACTAAAACTAGGTTTAAGTTAGGTCTAGACCATCTAAGTTTGTCCTTAAAAAAATAGCTTAAATTACATAAAATAAGACACTGTTGATGTAATTTATGTCAATTAGGTTCGATTATGTTTACGTATGTCCATTTAAGTTTCAAGAAAACCAATGTTTTATATAAACATAGTAGCATATATAAATGAATTTAAAGAAAACAACAACCCACTTTACAAGTCGTTCTTGAGTCATATTGAATGAACGTAATAAAATACCAAAAACCAGAAAAATTAGCACCGGGGCGTGGTCCCCATATATCAACATGCACAATATCGAAGACCAAAGGAAATTCTACAATAGCCTTATTAGGATAAACAATTCTCATTGTTTGTCAAGTTGACAAGCCTCGAATGGAAAAGAAGACAAGACACAACCTGAAGTAAATGTTTTAATTTTGCAAAGTGGCCCGCTAATAGGGAACCTAATGATTAAGTTCTAAACTAATTTTAATTGCTAATTAAAAGAATATAATTGCATAAAAAGATTTCAATCATCAAGTCTGCCTTCTAAAGAGCTTACCAAGCCTATATATAGGGGTTTGGAACCCACTAACTAGACATATAGGGGTTTGGAACCCACTAACTAGACAAAGACTAAACCACAGGCTTGACAAAACCAAACTGAAAAAATATCGGATAATACCTGAATTACATGGAAACTAATAAAACATGATAAATGCTACTCAAATGACTATGCGAAAGGCTATGATCATCCTACATCAAATTAATGGGGACCTAATGATTAAAACCTAAACTAATTTAAAACAACTAATCAAAATAATATAATTTCATCAAAAGATACAATGCTTCAAATATGTCGAGTTAGATACATGAAGAGGAGATTGTGCTTCAACAACATGAAAAGCTCCATGTCATCTTAGGCAGTGGTGATAATCATTGAAGTAGATTTTTGTATATTGATACTGCAAGTCTAGAATATATATGGATTAATATACAACATCACAACATATCCTAGAGAGTAACACAAATTTGATCAAAGTCTGGTTACTTGATGCATCATGAGAGGCAGAGAGAGGCCTTTTGCTAGTGATGTCTAGTTGTACTTCCGTCAAGAAGGCAAGGAAGCCGAGCAGAAGATAACATTGCTGGGATGCTGGTTGGCGGTGGGTTGTTAGTTGCTTGCCTAGTGGGACAAAGTCTAGGCTAAGGGTACTTGAGAGGACTGTAGCTCGGTGGTGGGGAGTGGCGTGGTAGGTTGGAGGAGGTTGACTTTTGCGAGACCAGGGTTCTTTTGAAGCCAAGAATTGGGGATTGGAGGGCTGAATGACATCCCGTAGATGCGCCTCTCCTTGTTAAGATTAGTATTTAGGCAGTGTATCCGCGATAGGAGAGGCAAGTGGAAAGGCGAGGTAGGTTGGGAGAAAGCAGAGGAGGAATGGTAGTTAAATTGACGGGCACTGGTGCCGTTGGGGTATCGCGGGTTGCTGGCTTAGTCGATGGTATGTGTTTACCAAGGTTTGTTGGCACCTGACCTTGGGTATCGGGCTGAGGAATGATGCACAAGTTTGTTGCTGGGCGGTGGTTCCTAGCTACGTAACAATAGAGGTTGGAGGGGTCCAATAAAGGTGGGAAGGGGGTGGTAAACACGATAGAAATGCACCCCGCTTGGTAGGCCCATATTAATACCATCACACTTCCACGAGATAGATAGCGCACCACGCTTGGCATGCCTATGCATAATCGATCAAGCTTTTCATGTGTGTTGCTAATGGAAAACATCTTAGACTTAATATGTTTGATTGAGGGATTTTATATATATTATCGGGCCGTAGGGCTGGAAGCGATATTCAGGGTGCATGGTTGGTGGAGTGGAAGGATTGGAGCGATGAATATGTTGATAGAATTTGCATATTAGAGAAGAGGGATTATAGGATTAGCGAAAGGGTAGAGGGTGTACGTGAAGGGGGGTAGAAGTGGAGGATCAAAGGCTGTGCGGAAGTGGGGGATCACCATGATTGCATAAGTGGAGGGTTGTATAAGTGGAGGTGGGTGATTGCGGTTTGCGATTTATTGGGATGGGGTGTGAGGGAAGCATGTGCACAATAGTTTGTCAGTAGGGGAAGCAGAAGGTGTTTATCAGGAAAGAGAGGGACGATACAATCAGAGACTGAGCGCATATGGTGATTGTCGAGAAAGTTGCACCACTGATGAAGGAAGTCTAGCATTGTCTCTTCTCTTGATGAATAAGAACATGGGCCCAACCCATATATTTAGGGTTAGGTTTTGATACCACTTAGGAGGCATGTTAGAGGAAGGTAAAGCCGTGCATGGAGGTTAGGAGATGAGGGTGTGAGGGGTTCAAAAACAAGGCTAGAGCAGAAGAATGAAAAGCTTTCAGAGAAGACGATGGATGAAAGCATGTCTTTCTTGACCTCCAAGCAGCATGACCTAACCCTATTAAGTTAAGGTTTGGCTTTGATACCACTAAATGGGGACCTAATGATTAAAACCAAACTAATTAAAAATAACTAATCAAAATAATATAATTTCATCAAAAGATTTCAACCATCAAGTATACCTTCTAAAGAGGCTTACAAAGCCTATATATAGGCATTTAAACCCACCTAACTAGTCATGTAGCCGATGTGGGACTAAATCACATGCTTTAGAAAACCAAATTGGAAAAATATCAAATAATACGTAAAGCATATGAAAACTAATAAAACGCGATAAATACTACTAAAATGAATATGCTAAAGGCTACAATAATCTTACATCACCCACTTCATAATGCTATTGCAAAGACAACACAATAGTAGACAGGAAAGCAACAACTGCCTTTGGTATATCGAGACAATACAATCCATAAGGTCTCTCACGACCCGCACCAATACTCATCTTCATGCAAAGATCTTGAAAAATACATCCATTAGGGTTAAAGCTGACAGAGCAATCAAGACTTTTCACAGTCTTACACACAAAAAGAACTAACAGAAATTGAGGGACGTAAAGAACACATTTTTGAAAGATAGAGCAGAGATCCATATGCCCCCAATTCCTTTTGTAGTAGATCTTGACTCATCAACTAGCATAAGATTAGGAATAACTGTTGTATTTGTAAGAGTAGAAAATAAAGATGGGTTTGTAGAAATATGCGACGGGCCCCAAACTATCACCCAACGATTTTTACCATAGGCAGCGGGAATAGCAAAAAAATTAGAACCTCCATCCTAGCGGGCCATAGTACTCTGTGTTGGTAACTGTTCTTAGAGAAGCTTCTCAAGTTCTGAATGAAGCTGGTTGATAGAGAGTTGATAGTGGAAGTTGTTGAGGTAGAAGTGGATTCAAATGCTGCCTTTTCAGATTTAGCTTGATTTGCTAATGCAGGATCGCATGCTATGCCCACCACTGATCTTCTGTATGATTATTATTATTGAGAGGTATTACTGTATTTACTGTTTAAGTGTATTTCTGTTTAAATTCTTTCTTAAGTCTGTAACATGCGCCCTTGTATAAAGTGGCCCATTAGGGTTTTCAAGTCGCTTCCTTATACAACCTCCTCCTATTTATAGGAGTGAGTTTGCTCTTTTGTGAATGTAGAAAACACGACCACTTTCCACATGGTATCAGAGCAGGATACCTAGTCCTGATCTCCACCAGCCGCCGCTGCCTTCTCCCTCTCTCTTTCTCTCCCTCCATCAGCCACCATCGCCACATCCTCCATCTTCACCACCGCTGCTGATCACGCCTAAGGGGATTTACTTCTCCTTCTAGCCCTATCCCCTTTTCCAACAAGTGGATCTAAGGACATGGTCGACAGTCCTTCCAATGTTCTTATGCCCTGAAGAACTGTTATTTGGAAGAACCGTTTGACAGATCCGGGGTCATTCATGACCACCTATTCTAGGGCTCTGTCCACTCTATTATTGGTATGATTGGGTATATCCAACATACCACCCTTCTTCTTCTTGGTAAATCATAATATTTTCCATTTATTCTGGATCTTTTTTGACCTTATTTTACTAGATTCGCTTCTGCTCCTGATCTGCTGCTGCCCCGCCCTTTGACACGCCGTGTCCCAAACCGGCAAATCAAATGCTCCTGGTCTGCTGCTGCCCCGACCTTTGACACGCCGTGTCCCCGCCTGACACACCGTGTCTCACACCGGCAAATCATCTAACACGTCGTGTCTTATTTGTTACACGCCGTGTCTCTTTCCAGGAGACTATCTGCTGCTGTCTGATACGCCGTGTCTTATTTTTGACTTTGTCGTGTCTCTTTCCAGGAGACTATCTGCCGCTGTTTGACACACTGTGTCCTTTCCTGACACGCCGTGTCCCTTGCCTCTGAAGAAGTCTGTCCTCTCTTGACACGCCGTGTCATTTTCTAGACACGCCATGTTGCTACTTTTGGAGATTCTTTGGCTATCACTGTTGCTCTATGATTTCATCTTACTCTGAGATCATGGATACACATGCTAGATGTGTCACTTCTGTCAATTTCAACGGATCCAACTACATTTTGTGGGCACGATTCTTTCAAATTATGATCACTCTGCGGGCAAGCTTAAGCATCTCACTGAACTACCTCTTCCTAAAGATGAAACGAATGACAAAAAGAAAGCTGAGTATAAGAAATGGGCAAAATGTGATTCTCAAGTCCTGTCTTGGATTCTAAATAGCTCTGAATCCCATGTATTCACCAATCTCCTGTTCACTGATACTGCCAAGGAAGCATGAGACCATATTGCTCAAATCTATTCCAGTAAGGGAAATGCCTCCCAAGTTTTTGAACTCTATAATTGCCTGCATTCTCTAAGACTTGACGAAGCTACATCGTTTGCTTCACATTTTGATACCTTCAAAGGTATATAAGGAGAACTCAAACTCCACCATCCGTTATCTACTGATCTCAATAAACTACCAAAACAACAAGATGAAGTCCAGTTATGCCAGTTCTTGGCATCCTTGCCCCCCAACTATGAAGCTATCCGTTAACAAATCCTTGCATCTGAACCATTACCCATGCTGGACGATGCTTAGCTTCAGCTATCTTGCTCCGTGCCTTCTACTACCAAAGAGCTTCTGCCCTGGTTGTTGCTGGACGAGAACGTGGTAACTCTACGCATGGATGAGGCAGAGGTCTTAATAATGGGGGCAGATGGCCTCCTCCTCAGTCCTATGGAAGAGGATCTTCTCTCAGCCTTGGTATTGCAACTTTTGTAAATGGACTAATCATATCAAGGACAAATGCTGGAAGAAACATGGAAAGCCCAAATGGGCAAACCAAGTCTCTACTAATGAAGCTGATGAAGAGTCTCCTAGTGCTACTACTCCTCAGATGGTAACACTAAGTTCGTCTGACCTTGACAAGCTAATCAAAGCTGCTTCCGCACTTACTACCACACCTCAGGCGAACATTGCTCAACACTCAGGTGATCCTTCCTGTCTTCATGCTTCTTCTTCTTTGACAAAAGCCGATTGAATTGTTGATTCTGGTGCCATGGCCCATATGACTGGTAATAAAAATCTTTTCACTCATCTAAAGAAATCTACATATCATCCTCTGGTGCGTTTGGCAAATGGATCTACCTCTCTGGTCACTGGAATAGGGGATGTTAACAACAATATCCTTATATCTGTCCTATTTGTGCCCAGGTTTCCTTTGAACTTGATGTCTGTTACTAAAATTACCAAATCTTTATACTGCAGTGTAACCTTCTTTCCTTACACTGTCACACAAGATCTCAGGACGAAGAATACGATTGGTGTGGGGGTATCAAGGTGGAGATGGTTTGTACTATCTACATACCTCGTCAAATTTGCCTGCTCTTATGGCTCACTCTACATCTTTGTATCAATGGCACGTGCGGCTTGGTCACCCTTCAACCAATAAGTTGAAGTCCTTATTTCTTAGTTGGTCTTCTGAAAAATTTTCACGTGAGTCTTGTCAACTTGGAAAACATCACCGCTCTGTGTATTCTCCTCGTGATAACATGATTCCTAGTTTGTTTTATTTAATTCACTCCGATATCAAGGGACACTGTCGTATTGGTAATCGTACTGGTGTGCGATATTTTGTATCTTTTATTAACGATTGGTCTCGTGCCACTTGGCTTTATCTTTTAAAAGATCACTCTGAAATTTTAGATATTATCTCCAAGTTCTTGAATAAAATAAAAACTCAATTTTCTGCTCCTAAATTTGTCCGCACTGATAATGCTTCTGAGTACTTGCAACATGGTTTTCAGAATTTTGTATCTCCCAAGGAATTGTCCATCAAACCTCATGTGCCTATAGTCCACAGCAAAATGGTGTTGCTGAAAGGAAAAACAAACACCTTCTTGATGTTGCTCAAACTCTCTGTAACGACCTCGCTTCCCGGTAACCCCCATTTAAGGGAGACCAAGAGGTCAGAGGCGTTATCCCAAAACAGGATCAGTGGTTTTGCAAATAATCAACAATAATTAATAAATTCTACAACAACTAAGCTTTAAAATGGAATAAATTTTTTCTTTTCTCATACCTTGCAAAATATAGGAGCTGAGGGACTTTACCCCATATAACATCTATCTATCTAAAATCCTCCAATCTTAATTAAGCTTTATTCCCTCATTGTCACTTTAAAGGAATATCCATTTCTTGATAAACCTAAAACGCCGACAAACAAAACATCGGTCAGTATAACGAATTATACTAGTATGTGGGGGAACCAATAATCATGCATTTAATTGTAAAAACATATTGCAAGCAATTATGATTTAACAAAATAAACTTTACATTTTAAACATGACTACTCAATCCTTACATACCCTAGCCTCTGTGCTGTCCCTGCAGTGGACATGGATACTACCTCTCATATGGTAGATCTCAACTAACCCCCATGATCCTACCTTACAGGTAGATCAATACATAGGGTCGTGGAGTCGTATGGTCCTACCCAATGGTAGACCAACACATCGACTCGTGATAACCTGATGATCCTACCTCACGGGTAGACCACGTACTAGGTCATCTATCTCATCATCATCAAAGCTACAGAGGAGGACCATGATCTGAGCTAGTCATACATGTATAATTATGGTGATAGCCATAGTCACTTTACAGTTGCATGAAATAAAAGTCATCCAAGCAACCGACAAAACTTTGGGAATCGCCGTGAAACTAAATAGATTTAACCTTAAGTGTAACCACATACCTGATTTGAAGCCTCAAACATAAACAAGATATCCAAATCCAACTAGATGTCCAATCAAGCAAGCCAATTAACCGATCAAGCAAACATTGATCCTGAAAACATGTATAACACCTAGTTGTCACCATCTCATCCCAAACAACTCTTTATTGACTTGGGACACCGTTCTAGGGTTTCTAAGTCTCATTAGGATGCATTAAGGTTCCTTAGATCAGTTTCTCAAACTTTATCCTTTTTAGGTCAACAAAACCCTAAAATAGATTTTCTACTCATAAAAACCCGAATTGCTCAAACTATCCACATTAAGGATGTTTTATGCTCAAATCAACTTAGGATCATCATACCTCTGTTTATTCATGGATTTGAACAATTAAAACCATTAAAAGTTATAATTATCAAAATTAGGGTTTTTAGGCCCATTAATGCATATTCATGTACATGGAAATCTAACTTAAGCCAATTATGCGATAAGATCATTTTTTAGATCTAATTCTCTTTTTTATGAACAACAAGTTAATATTGGCTTAAAGTATCCAAAGAACATCATTAAATCTAATTATCATCAATTCTTATGGTTTTTCATCAATTAAACCATTAAAGGTGATAACTTTATACACTTTTTGAATTGCAAGAGAAACTAAGCTTCAATTATATTTTTATTGAATTCCTTGTGTTTTTCTGATCAATTTTCATATATTACTTATTGCAATCCGAGCTATAGATCATTTTCTACGATTAATTTAACTTAACTGTATCTGGGCCAATAAAGAGTTGATACGTCAACACTTACTTGATTTTTGCTTTTCTTTTATTTAGGCCGACCAGACTAGTGGAAAGACGCTCTTGCCCCTGTGTTAACATTGTCCTTTCAGGGCTGTTCTAGTCATTTGCCCCTTCCTCTCCTTCCTCGTGACGCGCTACCTGCGCGACCCTGTTCCGCGCTGCATCCACATCGCTGATGGTGGCGTTGTGCGTCACGGTCCTCATCTCCTCCGTGCCATATCCTCCTCCTTCCCACTCTTTCACTCGGCCCAAACATCAGAAACACCAGCCATCCTGGTAGGTACTGAGAAGGCGCAGCTTGCCTGACTTGGAGAATTGCCGCCGCAAAAGACCCTGTTGGTCTCGCGGCTGGGTGCCCCTGGCCTGGGGCACTCCCGACAGCCGGCAGCGCACTCCAGAAAGCGGCGCCCTTCCTCACAGAACACCCAAGGCGTTGTTCAGATCTGCGATGGAGAAACATGTTGCAGGTCTTCCGAGGAGTGTCGAGATAGTAGGGGAAAAACGAGTCCCAATGCTTCTTCGTTGCCACCTATTGAGTCTCCTATCTACAGATCCCTACCGTAGGGAGATAGACCGATGTTAAGGCACATATGCACCCTTCCAAAGACCAGGCCACCGTTTGTTTTCCTCATCTGTAACTCTATCCAAGTAGGTTGAAGGACAGAGAGACGGAGGGGGATAGGAGGGTTTTGAAGGCGGATTCTTAGCAGGGGTTCACCGCTATTGAGGCTGCGAGCATGTGTATATATGTCCAAATCCTAGGATCAAACCCTAATGATCATTACAAGGAAAGAAAAGGAGGGCAAAGAGGAAGGCACGAGGAGGAAACCTGTGTTTCACCCTTCTACGATTTACTTGGATGAAAAGTTGTCTAGTCATCATTAAGTAGCGATCTCTCCCACCTACCTTATACACGTATTTCATGAAACGAATAATTACTCTTTCCCTTTTTCATGGATTCGTCCAACTCCCTCATCTTTTTAGAACGTGATTGGCAATCGAAATGCTATCAAGGAAGGAATATAATTACTTAGTCCTTACTCAATAATCCTATTATTGAAGTCCCGACTATTTTCTTTTATCTCTCTTTTCAATGTATTCCTCCAAAAATTCCTTTATATAAAGTGTGTCACAAGCACCCATGCCACAAGGGTGATCAATATTCCACCAATAATATCTTTAGAGGAAAAATTATTTATCCAAACATGGATTTATGCTTATATAGTTCAATTTTACCAAAACTGTCAAAAGTATGAGAGACTTTTCTTGATATGCAAGTTACCACCTATTAAGGCATATTTTATGCATATTTTCTCTCTCCTCTTCTTTCATATGATTTATTTAGATTCCTTTTACCATTACAAACCATGTGGATTCGAAATCTCATCTAAGATTATTTCATTAACCATATTTCCACATATTTCTCATATTTTCATTATTTCCTCATTTTCTTTTCTTATTTATGCATCATTTGATTTCCTCTTTTCCTTTTTAATCATATTGGACTCATTAACATATTATGATCCACGAAATCACAAGCGCAAAGGAAATATTGCAAAGGGAATCCATCCAATACATATAATTCATACAATTCCCATAATCATCCATTTATTGGGGAAATTGCATTCCCAACCATATGAACCCAAAATTGGGGTTGTAACACTCTCCCCATTGAAATGAAGGTTTCAAAATCCTATCGGCCTGATGCCATTCTGTTAGCCAATTACCTCATCAATTGCATGCCTTCGTCCATCCTACATATACAATTCCCTACCAACTTCTCTACCCACATGAACCTATTTTTGCCCTAGCACCAAAAGTTTTTTGCTGCCTTTGTTTCGTCCACAATCACCAACCTGGACTTGATAAACTGTCTCCACGAGTTGTTCGCTGTTGTTTTCTTGGATACTCTCAAACTCAAAATGGGTACAAGTGTTTTGATCCTGTTGCACGTCGATTGTATGTTAGTGCGGATGTAACCTTTTTTGAAGATACTTCATTCTTTTCTGAACTAAGTCAACACGTGTCTTCTCTTAATGTACCACTTCCAGTGAATTAAAAAACGGCCGCCTGGCCGCTTAAGCAGGCAGCAAAGCCCATCCGCCTAATATCGCCCTTAAGCGCCCGCTTGAGCGGGTTTTCAAAAAACGCTCGCTTTTTTCCCGCTTAACCCGCTTTTTCCCCGCTTCACCCGCTTTTCCCCCGCTTATTGCCCACTTTTTTCCCGCTTTAAAAAAAAAATGCTGCTGTAAGCATGTAATGTTAATTAATTATATAATCCAAGTAGTATTGAGTATAATATATGAAGCTTGTATACATTAAATGTTCTATGATATACCTAGTCCTACTTTAGAATGCAAACTTTGTATGTAAGCTGTATATAATAGGGTACCGCTGTAATATATCCAAGTAAATATCATATTACTCTATTATACTTCTAATGGTTTTATTTACTGATTTTACTGATATTCTTGCAGATTTCGTTCATTAGTAATTGATACTACTGGTTAGTATTACTGATTTCCTTAAAAATATATTTTTTATATACACATACATGTAATTTTGTATATAAATATATAAGAGTTTAAGCATCCGCTTTTTCAAAAATCGCCCGCTTAAGCGCCCGCCTGCCGCTTGAGCGGCTACAAGGTCCCGTCCGCACGCCTCCCACTTCCCGTTTTTAATACATTGACCACTTCCTAATGGACCTCTTTCTACCGTCCAGTTCGTCGACAAGTTTCCCACCCCTGTTCTGAAAGTATATGAGCGACGGAGCAAAAGACCTCTACCTGAAGTATCCCCTGCTTTGACCTCTTCGGAAACTGATGATCCACCACCAGTTCGTGGTAATTCTACTGACTCTAGTCAAGTTTTTGAGTTGGACATGCCTATTGCCTTACGGAAAGGACAAGGGTCTGGTGCAAAGTATTGCATTTCTAAACATGTTTCTACAAATCATCTAAATGCCTCCATGGCTGAATTTACTGCTGCAATGTCTGCTATATCTATTCTAAAGACTGTTTGGGAAGCATTTCTCCATCCTGGATGGAAGAAGGCTATGAATGAGGAGATGAATGCTCTTCGATCCCGTGGGACATGGGTCCTTGTTGATCTTCCCCCAAGAAGTAATCCCGTTGGATGTCGCTGGCTATATATTGTTAAATATCTGCCAGATGGAACGATTGAACGCTTAAAAGCTAGATTGTTTGCCAAAGGAGACACACATGAATCTGGAGTTGATTATTTTGAATTTTTTTCCGTTGTTGCTCGTCTTAATTCTATGCGTATTCTTATTTCTGTTGCTGTCAATCAAGGATGGCGTCTGCAACTAGATGTCAAAAATGCCTTTCTATATAGTGACTTACAGGAAACGGTCAACATATCCCAGCCTCCAGGTTATGTTGCTGAGGGGGAGTATTCTGGGAAAGTTTGTCTTCTTAAGAAGGCTATTTATGGCCTTAAGCAGAGCCCTCGAGCATGGTTTGACAAATTCTCTCTTATACTACAATAATTTGACTTCACAAGGTCTCAATGTGATTATTCCGTTTTTATCAAGACCACCACTTCTGGAATTATTATTCTTATTGTATATGTGGATGATATCATTATATTTGGTAGTGATACCACAAGGATTGCTGATACAAAGAAATATCTTATGAAACACTTTGTTACCAAACACCTTAGACGTTTTGGTACTTTCTTGGCATTGAGGAAGCATATAACAGAAATGGAGTATGTCTATCACAGAGGAAGTATACTGTAGTCTAGACTTATTATCTGAAACTGCAATGTTGGGCTGTCGACCTGCTGTCTCACCTATGGATCAGGTTCATGATCTATGGGCTGAGTCCACTCATCTTTTAAAAGATAAATATTGCTACAAGCAACTAGTTGGCAAACTTTTGTATCTCACTGTTACCAAACCAGATATATGCTTTGCTGTAGGAGTTCTTAGTCAATTTATGGATTGCCCTCGACAATGTCACTAGGAGGCTGCCTGACGTGTCTAGAAATATTTGAAGAATGCACTTGGACAGGGGTTATTTTATAAAAGAAATGGACATCTTGATGTTCTTGGATATTCTGATGCTGACTATGTTGGATGTAAGTCTAATAGGAGATCCACTTCTGGACACTGTACTTTCATAGGATGTAATTTGGTTACTTGGAGGAGCAAGAAACAAAATACAGTTGCCAGATCTAGTGCTGCGTCTGAGTATCGTGTAATGACACATACTACTTGTGAACTGTTATGGATTAAATCTATTCTTGCAGACTTTGGGTTCCATGTCACCTACGCTATCCTGATGTATTGTGTGAAAGACAATGAGACTTGGATAGCTTAGGGTTGCACAATGTGTGCACCCTTCTATTTATAGAAAAGTAACAATTATAGAAAGGTCCAGATATAATGGAAAATAACATAACATAAATAAAGCAACACATATATTAACACTCCCCCTCAAGTTGGAGCATAGATGTCAATCATGCCTTACTTGTCCATCAAAGCGCTGAAATGCTTCTTAGGAAGCAATTTGGTGAAGATATCAGCAACCTGGTCTTCAGATCGAGTAAAAGGTGTGCAGATCTTGCCAGTAAGAATTGATTCCCAAATAAAATGACAGTCGACCTCGATATGCTTGGTGCGCTCATGATAGACAAGATTGTTGGCAATAAAGATAGCAACTTTATTATCACAGTGCATGGGTATAGCAGAAGAAGACTCAACACCGAAGTCTTTAAGAAGAGAGCGTACCCAAAGCAACTCACAAGCAGTATGGGCCATAGCCCTATATTCAGCTTCAGCACTAGATCTGACAACCACATTTTGTTTCTTGGATCTCCATGTGACTAGATTGCCTCCAACATAGGTACAATAGCCAGAAGTGGATTTCCTATCAATTCGACTCCCTGCATAATCAGAATCAGAATACCCTTCTAGAGAGCAGTGCCCATTTTTCCTGTAATGAAGTCCCTTACCAGGAGACTTTTTTAGATATCGCAGAATATGACATAGTGCATCCCAGTGGCACTGTCTGGGTTTATCTAGGTACCTGCTAAGAAGTCCCACAGAAGTAGATATGTCAGCTCTAGTCACAGTTAAGTATATCATTTTACCAATCCATCTCCTGTACTTTTTATTATCAGCAAAAGATGGAGACGAATCATCATCCCAATTGACATTGGGATCTAGAGGAGTGTCAGCAGGTTTAGCTCCAAGCATACCAGTTTCCTGTAAAAGATCTAGAACATATTTCCTCTGAGACAACGCTAGTGCATTAGAGGTTCTGGATACCTCTATGCCCAGAAAATACCGCAGTTTGCCCAAGTCTTTAGTAGCATAGTGCTTGCAGAGATGGGCTTTAGTATCCTGAATAACAATAGAATCACTTCCATAAAGAACAATATCATCCACATAGACAATAAAAATTACAATGCCAGTAGAGGTCTTCTTAGTAAAAACAGAATGATCCACTTGAGATCTCAGAAAACCAAAAGCAATCAGAATTTTGCTTAATTTATCGAACCAGGCACGAGGGCTCTGTTTGAGCCCATAAATAGACTTCTTCAACCTGCAGACTTTGTGTGACTCCCCTTGAGCAACAAATCCAGGGGGTTGCTCCATATACACTTCCTCTTGCAGATCACCATACAGGAAAGCATTCTTAACATCTAATTGCAGCAGAGGCCAATTCAGATTAATAGCAACAGAAAGAAGAATTCTGACTGAATTAAGGCGGGCAACATGAGAAAAAGTTTCAAAGTAATCAATACCATAAGTCTGTGTATACCCTTTTGCAACCAAGCGTGCCTTCAACCGTTCTATAGTACCATCAGGTTGATATTTAACAACATATACCCATCTGCAACCTACATGCTTACATTGAGGAGGTGGATCCACCAACTCCCAAGTTTGTCTGTCAGTAAGAGCACACATCTCTTCTTGCATAGTAGAAGTCCAGGCTGTACTTTGCAAGGCATCATGAGTATTTTTCGGAATAGTGACAACAGATAAAGCAGAGACAAAATTGCTAGCATGAATACTCAGATGTGCAGTAGATACATGGTTAGCAATGTTATGAGAAGTGCAGGAACGAGTTCCCTTTCTAAGAGCAATAGGTATATCCAGGTCAGAAATTACCTCAGGTGTGGCAGGACCTTCTCGAGGAGGAGATTGGTGTTGAGTGGGGGGTACTTGTTCAGGTGGAGGCCTGTTCCTGCGCTGATAAACAATAAGAGGTGGTGTCGTATTCTTAGGTGGCATTTGATCAGAATTTTCAGACACACATTCAGTAGTAATAGGCAGAGGGGAAGCAATAATATCAGGCTCCAGACTATCTCCGCTAGATGAGTAGTATGGGGTATTCTCAAAGAAGACAACATCACTGCTGATAAACCATTTCTTTGCAGTAGGACTATAGCATCTATATCCTTTTTGTGTACGAGAATACCCTAAAAAAATACATTTCTCAGCACGGGGAGATAATTTATCATGAGTAGGACCGTGCAATCTCACAAAACACGTACAACCAAAAATCCGAGGAGGTACCGTAAATAAGGGTGCATCAGGTTGTAGAATTTGGACAGGTTCTTTATTTCCAATCACAGAGGAAGGCATCCGATTAATTAAGAAACAGGCAGTCAATATTGCTTCAGGCCAGAACAATCTGGGTACATGATAGTGCATCATAATAGTTCTAGCAACTTCTAACAAATGTCTATTTTTCCTCTCTGCTACTCCATTTTGCTGTGGTGTATATGCACAAGAAGTTTGATGTAAAGTGCCAACAGAACGACAAAACATTGCAACATCTTTTTGGACAAACTCAAGTGCATTATCAGTACGAAAAACTTTAACAAGCAAAGCATATTGTGTTTTCACCTCAGCAAAAAAGAATTTAATAGTAGACAACACTTCAAACCTACTTTTCAACAGAAACAGCCAAGTGATCCGAGAGAAATCATCAATAAATAGTAAAAAGTATTTGTAGCCAGACAAATTAGGCACATTACAAGGACCCCATACATCAACAAGATCAAAAAGGTTTTTTCTACTACTCTGTGGACGTTTGGGGTAAACATCCCTAGTCTGTTTCCCTAACTGACATGATTCCCACTGAAACTTATGAGTGCCAACACTAGAAATGAAATGTCTTAGTTTTTCAGAAGAAGGGTGTCCAAGACGATAGTGCCATTGTAATGCAGAGACTGATGCAGATAATGTCGATAAAGTAGAAGCCAATGCAACCTTGTCCAGTCTTGGCAGATCATCCAGATAAAAGAGGCCATCAGATCCTTCATGCCCCCCACCAATCTTCATCCTCGTGCGAAGGTCCTGAAAAACACACGAACCAGGTATAAAGGTCAGGCTACATTGCAGGCTGCGTAAGATTTTGCTAACTGATAATAAATTCAGTGGAAAACGTGGCACATATAAGGCCGACTTCAGAAGAATCTTAGATACAATGTCTCCAACCCCAGAAACTGCAGACTTAGAACCATCAACAAGCATGATAGAAGAAGCAGTAGCTGGTCTAGATAAATTTCTAAATAAAGCTCGATTTCTAGAAATGTGAGAGGATGCGCCCGAATCGATAACCCATTTTATATGACCAACACTAGAAGATGGAGTACTGAGGAAGGCAATATCACAACCCGAGTACGTCGCAACATGGGTTCCACTTGTAGTGGCAGTAGAAGAGGAGCCAGTACGCTCACGTAGTAGGCGCTCCACCTCAGCACGAATGTAATCCGCAGTGGCAGTACCCGAGTCATCAAACAGAACAGGCTGGGTAGGTGTCTCTGAAGTAGCAGTAGTGTCACTGGCCGCATTGGCCCATGCAGGTTTACCATACTTTTCCCAACACTTATCTTCAACATGATTAGACCGGCCACAAAAGTTGCAGAAGCGTTGGCCAGTCTGAGGACGAGCAAAAGCAGTCGAATCCCCAATATCAATAGGAGTCTCAGATGACGATGCAGGCAAGCGCTGTAGTATCTGAAAGGCAGTCTGAAGAGTAGGCAGCAGATCACTGGTGAGAATCTGATCCACCACCCCGGCATAGGAATCAGGTAAGCCACAGAGGAACTGGACTACTTGCAACTCTTATCGCTGTCGTTGCATAGTAGCCCGATCAGTAGACAAGGGATGGTAGGCTTTCAACTCCCCCCACAATCCCTTGAAAGCAGAGAAATAATCCGTCAGATCAGAACCAGAGAAATGTAGACGGCTGAGTTGCTTGTTGATATCAAACACCTTCTTTAAGATCCACGCATGGATCGTAAAAAAAAACCCACGTAGGGGCAGCAGAGAAGAGAAAAAACCTACGCTAACATGGAGGATCAGTCACTCCACCATGAGGCGCAGACAGACAGAGAGGGTGAAGCCCGTTACGCCGTCAACGTGCCAGAACTGGAAAATTACCGAGGCTGTCCGGAGATTTCGGAAAGAGAAACGGAGCTAGACGGAGGGGCCTGTGGTGGATTAGGCCACAAGGATGGAGGTTATTAGGGGATTAGAGGTGGATGGAGGGTTGCGGAGGGGTGGACGGCGTTACTGTAGCGGCGGCGCTACTGTAGCAGCGGTAGCAGTACTGTAGCAGCGGAAAAAAGGAGATTTCGGAGTGTGGCGGTGGCTAGGGTTGGTGGAGAGAGAGAGGGATTAGGTTTAAGGTGGATCGGCCCGCTCTGATACTATGTGAAAGACAATGAGGCTTGGAGAGCTTAGGGTTGCACAATGTGTGCACCCTTCTATTTATAGAGAAGTAACAATTACAGAAAGGTCCAGATATAATGGAAAATAACATAACATAAATAAAGCAACACATATATTAACATATTGTAAAAATCGTGCTGCTACCTTCATTGCTAGCAATCTTGTATTCCATGAGAGAACTAAGCATATTGAAGTCGACAACCATTTTCTTTGAGATGCTGTATTGGATAAGAAGATTACTACTCTTTTCCTGCCATCACATGCCATATTTACTAAGCCTCTTTCTGGCAAGCGAGTTGAGGAACTGTGCTGCAAGTTGGGCATGATCGACATCTATGCTCCAACTTGAGGGGGAGTAATGAGAGATGTTTTTGTATTTACTATTCAAGTGTATTTCTATTTAAGTTCTTTCTTTAGTCTGGAACATGGGCCCTTGTATAAAGTGGCCCATTAGGGTTTTCAACTCGCTTCCTTGTACAACCTCCTCCCGTTTATAGGAGTGAGTTTACTCTTTTGTGAATATAGAAAACACGACCACTTTCCACAATTATGTCCACAAAATTGCAGTGGTAATTGTTAGGGGTTTCTTGTCCTCTCCCACGACTTGTGCCTCCTGAAGTGCGTCGATGTTCTTAGCCACGACCTCTGTCAATGGAGCAGACTACAAGCACATATGTATCAGGCGTTCCTAAGGTGGAGGAAGAAATAGAGGAACACATTGTATCCTTTTAAGAACATCTTCTAAAGTAGGGAGCAAATCACTTGCAAGAATTTGCATCACAACTCTTGAGAAGGATGAAGGTAGTCTAGCAAGAAATTGGGGAAGATGAAGTTCCTTTCATTGACTCTACATCTCAGTGGTGTCCGTAATTAATGGATGATAAATTTCAAATTTGTCACAGAGAGATTTCGATTGGTTATAGTAATCCTCCACATATGCTCTAGCAATATAGTCTGCCTTTGCAAGAGATTTGAACATCTCAAACACTTTCTACAAGTTGTGCTGATGAGAGTAGATATGGGAGAGTTGATACCACATATCTTTGGCAGTGTGCAGGAGAAGTAGCAAAGTGCTGATTTTTGTTTTTGTGTTGACAATCCATGTCATGACAACTTGAGTTGTCCTTGACTCATTGACCATATGTTAGTTTTATCTTCGCATAATTTAGTTCCTCTTTGCATCAACAACAAAGTTTGAAGAAGAAGCGGGAAAAGCAGGCTTTAAGGAGCAATTTTAATGAGATGAAATAGCTTCCTTGAGGCTCAAAGGAAGCAGACCACGTGTGAAAATTGGTATTGTCCAATTTCACGGTTGTACGAAGTAGCCATTGAACATAATCGATTGTTCCTCAATAATAAGGAAACATAAATAGGGAGCCGGACTTAAGCACACACAATAACAGTAGAAATAGGGACATTGGACATGCCAGTAGACAAATTAGTTGTCACACTACAGTGCACATATGCATGTTAAAAAGAAGATGGGGGTAGAACCTCCTTTGTCACATGGGTGAGACTCCTGCTTGGGGTAGATAATATAGAGTGGGGGCATAACCCCTTAGAATATCCATAGCTCCACAAATAAGGAGCTACATAACAAAAAAACTCGGATAGGAGCATGGAAGAGTGGCAACTAGCCCAGATGGGGCAGCAGAAGCAACACCCTTACAGAGCGATGCATCGGTAGAGGCTCTCCCTATGGGAGTCAACGACAAAAACAAGAACATGTAGGGGGTTTGACGGCGATGGTGGTTGTCGTTTAGAGAGCTGACAACAATAGCAGCGCCAACAGAGCCCCTAGAGAGGGGTGAAGGAGGAAGACATGGTCCCTAAAAGGCCGATGACTGTAGTAGGTGCCCTAGGGGGTTGCAGTGACAAGAGAACCACTCCTAGGGCTAGCGGTGGCAGAAGATCCCTGTTATTAGGGCCGGCACAAGAAAAGAAGGGAATTAGGGGATCTAGCGCTTTGATACCATGTTAAAGGAATGAACTTGGTATTTGATGATTAAAGAAATACAATATATCTCTCACTATAGGATCAGAGAGAGGTTCAAATTACAGAGATAAGCAATATGGGACTAAACACAAATAGGAAATTAAAGAAATAAACAAAACATATTTGACAGTCACTATTCAGTTATTCCCTCAATCATTCCACTCTTAACTTTCTTCTCACCTCCTAATGACCTCACTCTTATCCATAATGTTGATCTTGTTTCACAACTAGCAATATTAGCATGACGGTTTGGTTTTGTTACAATGTGAAGAAATTTATCAAACCTGTCAAAATGGTTATTGAGGTTGCCTTTTTATCATTTCATCTCTAATATGCGTACATCTTCATGGTTTGATATACTTGATTGTGTATTCTACTTATGACAGTGACACAACTGGCATATCGTAAACTCAAACCCTTCACATTACCATGGTTTGGGCAACATGGACGATTCCCCCTAATATTAGATCCTATTAGCTAGAAGAGATTTTTCCTATCGAAAAGAGAGGTGGAATTGGGATTAAACTCTATAAAAACATTAATTTCTAGCCTTCTATGTAAATGATTATGCAACTGAAAGATAGAAGGGGTTTGGATTAAAATTGTTTCACATAAATATAGTCTGATAATGGTTAATACCGCTTATTAGTACTCTAGTAGCTTCACATCCTTACCTTGTTGGGAGCAAATTTTGAAAGAAGCAGGAATCTGTCATGTAAATGCCAGATGATCATGGATCGTTGGGGAACGATCCTCTTTGGGAGGAATGATGGTTAGGGGTGTTGGAGTCATTTCTTAATGCGCCTATCCTAGACATGCTTATAGATATTCTTCTTATTTTGTACCCATAGTATGTTGTACCATGTGATCTCTCTGAATTCTTCTGAACATCTGTATGTGTAGGTTCTTGTAATTATAGTGATAATCAAGCGATTACTTAGCAATTACTAATTTACTACTATCATCATGTAACAAAATTTTAGTTGAAATTTCTAAGTTTTTCCCAATCGGACATCAAAATTCACAAATGTAGGGAATGGGATGTAATTTTTTGAAAATTTCTTCCCTCAATACGAAATTTCACCTATACATGGGAATATTTTGCAAAAAGGCCAGTTTGGGACATAATTTTTTGAAATGGCTCAGAAACAAAACGTAAATTTTGAGAAATTTGATTTAAGGACTTCTACTACTACATCTTGGATATCTTGGCAATTTTTTTAATCTCTTACTTCTAAAGGCTATTTTTCTTAATTCTAAGCATACTTGTTAAGGCTGCAAGGCGACAAGGCGCCATGCTTGAATGCCTTGTGCTTAGGCGACTTTAATAAAATTATATTTCTGTACAATTTACCTATATTTATACATGTGCTATTATTTTGTAACATCCCCCCTTCATATATATGTTATATTTTACCTATATCTATACATATGTTGTGATTTTTATAACATTTCCCTCTTCATATATATGCTATATATTATATAGGTAAATCCATAAAAGTCTGGGTAATCTACTGATATACATTTTCTTTATTTATACTTGATGTCTATAGTGTATTTCCCCATTGTATACATACACTTTTATTGTTTGTGCACATATATATACATATTATACACAACTAAACATGTATGTGTACAGTTTCGTTGCTGCATACATAAATATATGCATATTTTAAAAGTTATACTTTGATGCAATTATGCAAAGATGTATGTATTACAGGTTCTACTAATACTCAAAACAAACCTTATGTAAGTTATGTAATCCACCTATATCAGTTTAAACTTGAATAAGGGATTTTGGATAGCAGTAATTAAGGATGGCAGTGCTTTACATAGTATCAGTAGATAATTTTCCTTAGGGTAATTATCACTGATATACATATATGTTGCAGCTAATATAGCTGTTTGAAGTTCCTATGATAAGCAAGAAGGGAGTTAGTATAAGTAGCATGATATTTATATTGCAACTGAAGAGCTATTCAGGGTGAAAATATCCCTCAACATTTAAATCACATTCAAGCTAATACTAAGAAAATTAATATAAATATCTAGTGTATAAATTCCATTTAATAATGATATTGTACAACAAACATAGATAAATATACTTAATTTGAATATTAGAACAAGTGTAGATCAAATAAATACCTCTATAGAGGGCCAGGGATCCATAAAAAACCATAAAGCGACATATTGGTCAAGGCGCAGGGCAAAGCGACCCCCCTTGGAACGCCTTGGCGCCTAGGCGGCCGCTTAGGCACGCCTAGGCGCTCGCCTTAACAAGTATGATTCTAAGGTATGTTTCCTCTATATCCCTAGACCATCTATACATTACCCTCTTCAATTTCTACATTCTTCTATATAGATCTAGAGAAATACTCAGAAAATAACAAAGTTCTTTCTTGGATCTATGTATAAATGCCCCATGTGACCTAGTTAAATGCAAACACTAGACTTATATAAGTGGTAGTTTATAAGTTTGTTACTTGTAACTGTAAGTTTTAAATTCTAAGCTGTAACTTGAAGTTTGTAAGTTTGTTACTGTCTAACAGACTTGACATTTCTGTTCATTTGTGCACTCACTTATCAAGGCATGGATCCCACCCTCACCTCTAAACATATAAGTTTATTATATAATCTAGTGCGTCTATGTCTAAACATTGTTTTTGCAAAATTTCATAACTTAATTCCATCATTTTTACCAACGAAATTGTCATTAAAATCCTGCCAAAACAGCTTGGCTTCCTTCAATGTGGGAGACCCCCACACATATCCACTATGAAATATTATTGCATATTTGAGTAGATCTTGGAATTTAGATCTTCTTGGTAAATTTTCGTGATTGAATTTGCTCATTTTGGCATCAAAATTGCCATGTATGTAGATATCAGAATTCCCATCGAAATTTCTATAAATTTCTATTTTTGGGACATTGAATGGGTATCAAAATCGGACATTTAATTGTATAACTGTTTCATGGTAATGATATGTATCCAATTTTCCCTTACACCCTAGATTCCTCTTTTCCCCTCCTGGGTCGTTGTAATAGTGCAAACTATATTAGAAAACTAATCACGAAAACTAAAAATTAAATCAAAAAGCATTTAAATCTTATTATAATGTGCAAGGGAAAGCAGACGATAAATATACTAGTGTGCACACCACTAATCTAGCCTTATAATAGAAAATATATTATAACTAAGTATACACCCCAAGTAAGTATTGCCTTCAGCTCAATATGTAGATGCACTGGTCCATATATTGATTGAAAGATTATTGCAAATCTAGAAAAAAATCATAATTGTTAAAAACATAGTTTTTAAGTATCAACCAACCTAAGGTGCCTATATCAAATATTTAGTGTTCTTAAGCACACTTCATGGAATTTGGTTTTTTTAAAGTAATTTATTTGATTTGAATATCATACTTAAGAACTTTATTTAATATGGTATTTGCCAAATGTATCTGAATTAATATTTTTCTAAAGAAGTAGGATGAAACCCTAATATATGGTATTCCCGTAGTGTAGGGAACAATATTTATTTAGCATGAATAGTTTGTGGTGTCAGAGAGTAAATAGAAGGCTAATCGATATAATGCATTCGAGATATCCTGCTCATATATATAGGAGAAGGGGGGAGCATACATACTTAGACAAAACACTAATGGGCCAAGATTCACTTGGGCCCATTTTGAAAACTAGAAAATAAATAGTTTATAAATTAAATAACTCTCAACACTCCCTCTCAAGCTAGAGCATAGGTGAAAGACATGCCCATCTTGCTAGGGCAAACTCAAAAGAAAGACACATAAGAAAACAAATATACATACAAAATATTTGGTCTCCCCCTAAATTCCATAATACAAATGCTCAAACACTCTCCTTTGAGAAGATAGCATAAAGCAAGTAGCAAGCAAGTCTTGTCACCCTTGAGGTATATAAGTTGACCCCCCTTGAAGCATATAGTAGCATGAAGAAAATCATGCCAAGGTAGATATCAAAATCCCCTCCCAAAGAAATAAAGTAGCATTTGGAATAGTAGATAGCAACACATGTGAGTCATGGTCTCCATCTCAGTCATTGATGTCACAGTCCAGAGGGTGTTGGGACATAGTCTAGAGAGTGCTGGATTACAAAGCATGTACAAGTCAACGTGCAAATAACGCACATACGACAGATGGTACAATATCACAAAGCTACAGAAAGAATGTGCTAAAATAACACAAAAAAATGGTGTCGCCAGGTATAAGAACTCGAGCAAAAATATGCAAAAAATTATCATCCAAACATAGACGAAGACGATGAAAACGTTCCACAAACTCTCCATATGATGAACAGGAAATGAAAGAATGATCCACATAAATAGTAATAGAGCAGCATGAAGATTCATTGACATAGTAGCAAAAAATAAAATCTTCCTCTCTTCATCTTCTTTCCTCCATGTTATCTCTTCCCTCTACTCATCTTCCTTTATTGTACCCCTCACCAACCACAAAAAGAATCAAGTGAGTGGTTGGGGTGGAAATTCAGAAACAATGGCAGAGGTGAAGTACATGTAAGAAAAAAAGTGGAGTAACCAATTATGCGAGTTGATGTGCTACATGACTTGATCGTACATATTTGGGTAAATATATAAACGGATCTTTTTTGAAAATCAGATCTGATTAGCAATAAGCATAGTGTATATGTGGGGGACACTTGTATATTGAGGGAGATATGGCTATGTGTATGTAGTGCTGGATAGTAGTGGGGAGCAGAGGGAGTGGTGGTAGGGATTCATTTGCGTCAACTGGGAGGGCTGCTACTGAGGCAACAAGGAGGGGTGGCGGTAGGAGGAAAGAAGCAACCAACAGGGCAACAGGGTGGAGACAACAACGAGGGCAAGGCAACAAGAGTTGCAGGGTGACACAACGGGGGCATTAGGGAGGATGGGGTGGGGTTAGGGCCAACAACAGGGTGTAGGGGTGGGTCAGGGGTAGCAACAATAGCTAGGGAGGAGGGGTGATGGCGATGACTTGGAAAGAAGAGGCTGGTGGTGGTTGTGGGCTTGATGGCGATAAGACTAGAGGGTTGGACGTTGTAGGGCGACAACAATGATAGCAAGACATCAAGGGTTGCATGGCGACATGATACGCGCAGTATGGAGGATGGAGGTGGGGCTAGGGCCAACAATAAGGTATAGGGGTGGGTCAGGGGTAGCAACAATAGTCAAAGAGGAGGGGTGATGGTGACGACTTGGAAAGAAGAGGCTGGTGGTGGTGGTGGGGCTTGATGGCGGCTGAACTGGAGGGTTGGACGGCGACAAGGTTGTGGTGATAGTAGGGGCAGGAAAGATAGCCGTAGGCGTAGAGTGAGGGACCGACGACAACATGATAAGATGGATCACATTCAAATAGCAACAACATATGCGGAGAAGCAACATGTTAAAATACTAGATATATTGTGGCGTTTTATCAACAGAGAAGAAGTGAGAAGCAGACGACTATGGAGGTCGGGAACATGCCATGCGGGCGGCCGAATCAAGAAGATGCGACCGCCACCCATACTCAGAGATCTCATTCAATTTCCTACTCTCTTAGGCTAGGGTTTAGGATCTCTTGTTTGATACTGTGAAACAACCTGCATCCTCATCGATACTATCGACAGGAGGTCGATGGTATCGACTTTATCACAGCAACATAAGAGCATTCCGTCGATACCATCGACAGTCCTGTCGATGGTATTGAGAGTTGATCAGTGGCGGAAATGGACGACCCGTCTCCTGGTTCTATCTTTACTATATTATTTGTTTTATTGTTTTTCTCTTATTTTCTTCTTTGTACCACAATGTATCTTACCCTAATATATAAAAACAAGGAGAGATGGCTATTGCTCTCTCAAGAAAGCTGCTCCTTGCAGCCGGCAAATCTCTCGGTGTTCGTCTCCTCTCCTCCTCATCTCTACTCACATGGTATCAGAGCGGCTTTGATCCGCCGCCCCGCTTCCTCAACAAGCCGCTGCCACAACCTCCCCGTCTCCTTTCTCCTTCTCAGCCGCCGCCGCCGCCCAACTTCTATAGGCGCCGCGGCCACCTCGGCCGTCGGGCCGGCAGGAACAACAACCTGCCGCCGACGCGGGACTACTGGGCTAGCATCCGCTAGCCGTCTTCATCGCTGGATCGATAGAAGCTTCCCCTCGCTGTTGTAGATCTAGCCACCAAGGACCGGAGCCGCTAGCAAGCTTCCAGTTGATTTACAACAGTTTTCGGCCAGTTCTCGGGAGCCGGAACTACTGTTTGGGAGTCTCCGGGTGATCCAACGACTATCTAAAGCCCAATCCGAGGGACTCGTCTCTTCCAGAGTGCTCTCCTAATCACATATCCTCCATGTGTGATTAGGAAAATCGATTGGAGGCTGTGAATGCGTCAGTAACGCATTTATCCGTGTTTTTTTATGTTGTGACGTGTATCTCTCCGTCACCTCATCTTTCTTCGTGACGTGTATCTCTCCGTCACGTCTGCCTTTTCTGTGACGTGTATCAATCCGTCGCTAAGTTCCCGTCTACAATGGAGGACACTAAGACTCCCTACAACGAGGCGTCTCCTATTCCCTCCATCAAGCTCAATGAGAAAAACTATCTACTATGGATGAACGCTGTTCACACTGTTTTGGAATCTCGTGACAAGGCGAGACATGTTGACTCGGGTCCCTTGGACTCTACTGATAAAGGATACGCTGAATGGAAGCGTCATGACAGTCTTGTGAAGACTTGGTTATGGAATAGTATGGAACCTGCAATTGCGGCTAGGTTTATGTTCTATACTACAGCTAAAGAGATATGGGACGCAGTGAAGCAACATTATTCTCAGGAGAAGAATGCTCTTCGGCAATTCATGATATATGATCGTCTGTTTGCTGAGAGGCAGGGTGATAGATCTCTTGAGGAATACTTTGGAGCTATTCAGGCACTTGCTCAAGAGTTGAGCTACTATCATCCTGTGACAGTTAGTGCACAGATCAAAGACAGTGACGACTTGGTTACTGCTAAATTTCTATCCGGGCTTAATCCTATTTGTGATTCTGCCCGAAGCGTCATTCTGGCTTCTGATAAATTGCCAAGTTTTGTGGAAGCCTACTCGAGAATTCAACAATCTATTTTTGAGTCTGCTAATTCTGTCTCTACTATATCTTCTGGGGAGTCTCATGCATCTGTAGCTGCTGCGGAGAGAGGACGGCTTGGTATGGGTAGAGGACGTGGGACACGTCCTAAGTGTACTTTCTGTGACAAACCGGGACATATAGTGGAGAAGTGTTGGAAGAAACATGGGAGACCTGCTGCACCTCCTGTGGGGGCAACACATTGTGCCACTTCTACAGATTCCTCTCCGTCTTCAGCTGTGGGCACCAATTTTGGGACCGGCATCACTCTTACTAAGGAGGAGTATGATCGGTTCATTCAGGCTACATAACACATGAGTGTGGGATTTTCATCTTCGTTATCAGCAAACCTGACATCTACTGCGGGTAATCAGGCTACATCTCTCATAACTTCTGGCTCTACTTCATCTTGGGTGGTTGACTCTGGCGCATCACAAAACATGACTGGTATGAAGAAATTGCTCCAATCCATTGACTCGTATATCCCTCATCAATCTATCACACTGGCAGATGGTTCAGTGAGGAGAGTGTTAGCTAGTGGATCTGTCTCTCTAACACCCAAGATTGATCTTAAATCTGTACACTTTATGCCTGAGTTTCCTTTTAATCTTCTTTCTGTTGCAAAATTGATTGACACTGTAAATTGTACGGTAACATTTGGGCCTTCTTGTTTTGTCTTACAAGATCTCAAGAGTATGAGGACGATTGGTGGGGGGCCTAGGAAAGGTGATCTCTACCTTTTCCAAGGTGACAGTCTGCCTCACCCAGTTTCTGCTCCAGCTCCATCCATTCTGTTGAGTGGTTCCCCCTTACTATGGCATTGTAGATATGGACATCGGTCGTTAGAGAGCCTGCGGAAGTTAGAACCTGAGTTGTCCCAAGTGTCATCTTTAGAGTGTCAGTCATGTCAGCTGGGAAAACATCATAGGTTGTCTTATCCCAGTCGTGTCAATAAGCGGGCATCTTGCCCCTTTGAGTTAGTCCATAGTGATGTATGGGGTCCTGTTAAAGACCAGAGTTATAATGGTTTTTGTTATTTTATTTTCTTTGTGGATGATTTTTCCCGCATGACATGGATCTACCTTCTCAAAAGTCGAGAGTCTGTGCTATCTATTGTGAAACATTTTCATAAAGAAATAAAAGTTCAGTTTGACTGCAATATAGAAACTCTCCAGTCTGATAATGCTTTAGAGTATGTTCAAAAGGCTATGCCTGATTTTTGCAGCTCTGTGGGCATGATTCATCGCACGTCTTGTCCTCACACCCCTCAACAAAATGGGGTGGTTGAGAGGAAAAATCGCCATCTTCTTGATATTGCTCGTTCAATCATGTTTCAATCCAATGTGCCTAAGAAATTCTGGTCTGAAGCTGTTTTAACCGTTTGCTTCTTAATTAATAGACAACCATCCTCTGTTCTCAAAGGACAAACTCCTTTCTCCGTGTTACGACCCACGGATCAGCCCTTCTCTGTTCCCGTTAGAGTGTTTGGTTGCACTTCTTTTGTCCATAATTTTGACCCTAAGGTTGACAAACTTTCTCCTAGGTCCATTAAAACCTTGTTCCTTGGTTATTCTAGTACTAGCAAAGGATACAAGTGTTACTGTCCTAGTCTTCGTCGCATGTTTGTGTCTTGGGATGTTACCTTCCATGAGACCACTCCATATTTCTCCGATGCTATGAGTAAGGGGGAGCAGTTGAGAGAGAGAGTGCCACCAAATTTTCAGAGTGAGAGAGTGGCACCATCTGTGCAGAGTGAGGGAGCTCCACCCATCATTCCTGATTATACTTTTATTCAGGACAAGCAGGCAGCTGACAAGCCTGTTATTCAGCAATACCCATATGTTTATAGTAGGCGAGGCAGACGAGATCCAGAAGAGGTAGCGACACCAGTCCTTGAGCCTTCCTCATCGTCTTCTACTCACGAGATTCCTGCGGAAGCATAAGATCTTAATCTTCCTATTGCTGTTCGGAAAGGTACTCGTACTTGTACTATTAGACATCCTATTACAAATGTGTGTTGTTTGTCCCACTTATCTAAGCAGGCCCGCACATTTGCTATTGGGATTGATTATGTTGATATACCAAGGAATCACTATGATGCTATAAAGGATAGTGGCTGGAAACATGCAATGCAGCTTGAGATGTCAGCTCTCTTGCATAATGGCAAATGGGATCTTATTGACTTACCTGCAGGAAAGAAAGCAGTGGGTTGCAGATGGATTTTCACCATCAAACATAATCCAAATGGATCCGTTGAGAGGTTGAAGGCCAAATTGGTAGCAAAAGGCTGCACACAGACCTATGGAGTTGATTTCTTTGAGACCTTTTCTCCAGTAGCTCGTCTAAATTCTGTGCGGATTATTATCTCTCTGGCTACTACCTTTGATTGGCCCCTATTTCAGCTTGATGTTAAGAATTCCTTTCTACATGGTGACCTACAGGAAGAGGTATATATGGAGCAACCTCCTGGGTTTGTTGCTCAGGGGGAGTGTCAGAAGGTGTGTAAATTGAAGAAAGCCATATATGGGCTGAAACAGTCTCCTCGAGCTTGGTTTGGCAAGTTCAGTGACGTTGTACTCCAGATGGGTTTTTCTCGCTCCATGACTGATCACTCTTTATTCTACTCTAGCTCTTCTTGTGGCTTTATCATTATTGTTGTATATGTTGATGACATAGTGATTACTGGCAGTGATTCTACAAGCATATCTCGTGTGAAGGAAGGTTTGCAGAGACACTTCCAAACGAAGGGTCTGGGTAAACTGAGATATTTTCTGGGCATTGAGGTGCTTAGATTTCATGCAGGTGTCAATCTATCTCAGAGGAAATATGTGCTTGACTTACTACAGGAGACAGGCATGACTGAATCTAAACTGGTATCTACTTCTATGGATTATCACATCAAGGAGACGGTTGATGATGTTGAGTACGCAGATCCAGGATATTACAGGAGAATAGTTGGCAAGCTAATATATCTGACTGGTACACGACCTGACATTTCTTTTGTAGGCGTTGTGAGTCAGCATATGCACTCACCACGACAGTCATACTGGACAACAGTTTTTCGGATTCTGAGATATCTGAAGAGTGCTCCTAGCAAGGGGATCACTTATTCTAAACCCAAGGTGACTCCATCTACTTTGACTCTCATAGGGTATTCAGATGTAGATTGGGCTGGTGATCATACTGATAGAAGGTCTACATCAGGCTACTATACCTTCCTAGGTGATCATTTAATTACTTGGAAAAGCAAAAAGCAGCATGTGGTAGCTAGATCCAACACTAAGGCTGAATACCGTGCTATGACCCATGCATGTTGTGAACTACAATGGGTCAAATCTGTTCTTTCTGAGTTAAAAATTACTATTATGTCTTCTATGGAGCTCAAGTGTGACAACCAGTCTTCTATACACATTGCCAGGAATCCTATCTTTCATGAGCATACAAAGCATATAGAAGTTGATTGCCATTTTATTCGTGATCAAATCAAAGATGGTACTATTGTGACGCCATACGTCAAGTCTGAACTCTGAAGATCAACTGGCGGATATCTTGACAAAGCCTTTGGGTCCAGGAGCTTTTCAGAGGTTATGTGGCAAGCTGGGCATACACGATGTGTACTCTCCAGCTTGAGGGGGAGTGTGAAACAACCTGCATCCCCGTCGATACATTCGATAGGAGGTCGATGGTATCGACTTTATCACAGCAACAGAAGAGCATTTCGTCGATACCATCGACAGTCTTATTGATGGTATCGAGAGTTGATCAGTGGCGGAAATGGACGACCCGTCTCTTGGTTCTATCTTTATTATATTATTTGTTTTATTATTTTTCTCTTATTTTCTTCTTTGTACCACAATGTATCTTACCCTAATATATAAAAACAAGGAGAGACGGCTATTGCTCTCTCAAGAAAGCTGCTCCTTGCAGCCGACAAATCTCTCGGTGTTCGTCTCCTCATCTCTTCTCACGGATACCATGTCAAAGAGTAAATAGGCTAATCGATATATTGCATAGAAAAACCCTGTTCGTATATAGAAAGGGGATTCGTACTCACTTAGACAAAACCTTAATGGTCCAAGACACACTTGGGCCCATATTACATACTAGAAAATAAGCAATTCATAAACTAAATAACTCTCAGCATGTGGGATTCAAGAGTTAAAGTTACTTATGTACATAAGAAAATGTTGAGAATCTTGTGAAATGTATGCAATATTTATATTAGGAAGTTAAGACTCTTTTGGATACTTTGATGCAAGGTTGTCAGAACCGAACTGGTGAGGCCTTTTGTTCTCGGTTCAATGGTTCAACCAGTGGTTGGACCAGTTTGACCAATGACGTCAGCATACATCATAAACAATTAATAAATCATTGCACATCTTAGTCGTGTCTTGGTGGATTCACCACTGAGTTCCACATGCTTCATATAAAATTGTCTTCTGTCTTAAAAGAGTTCGGTATCTCAATCCTTATATTAAACCTGATTCAGCCCTCCTTCCCAAGTGTTGGCCTAGTCTTATTCTTCTCTACTTTCTTCATATGTGCTCATACTCAGGGACATCCATTTGTACTTTTGAAATCTCCTTTCTAAGCTGTGCCCTTACTGTGAAGATATCTAATAAAATATTCTCTTCCTTGAACATCAACTTCCATCAACTATTCTGTCTACTTCCATTTCTTTATAGTCATGGCAGAAAACAACTTCTTTCTACTCAAAATTTTTACAACATTTACCTTTCAGGGTGATATGATATCATGTAATTGTACTCCTTCAGGTTGAGTTTGGCAAACACTTAAGCTGAGCACTAATTATTCTCGTTTAATCGTACTCCTTCAGGTTGAGCTTGGCAAACACTTAATCTTAGCACTAACTATTCTCATTTCTGTATCGTTTTGTGTTCTAGATGTGTTTCTTATTTATTGTAAGCAAATTTTCTAGAAACTTTGTTTTAAAGAATACCTAATACTTGAGCTTGGAAAACACTTATGCTTAGCGCTACTTATTCTCGTTTCTATATCATTTTGTGTTCTAGATGTGTTTCTTATTTCTTGTAAGTAAATTTTCTAGGTACTTTATTGTAAAGAACACCTGATACTTCTACCATAGAGATGCTTAAAGATAGTTTTATCCCATTTTCTTAGTAGACTAGAAGAGTAAAATAGTTACAATAGAAATGTTTAGTGTTCTCCTACCATTATATAGTCATTCTTTTTTATCAGAAAGTAAATAGAAGGCTAACCAATATGTTGTATAAGAGAAACCCTACTCCTATACATAGAAGGGGAAGCATACAGACTTGGACACAAGCCCTAATGGGCCAAAACACTTAGGCTCATTTTAATACTAACTAAATAATAAAACATTAGCTAAATAACTCTCAGCACTCCCCCTCAAGGTGGAGCATGGGTGAAACACATGTCCATCTTGCTAAGACAAACTCAAAAGAAAAACATTCAAGATAATAAAAATCCGTACAAAATTTTCTCTCTCCTTGAATCTCATAATACAAGTACTTAAACAATCCGATGAGAAGATAACACAAGATAAGTAGCAAGCAAGTCTTCTCGCCCCTGTAGTAGATAGTGTGAAGGTAATCACAGACAAGCCAACTCCTTTGAAGCACATAGATGTAAAGCAGGTAGCATGAAAAAAATTGTGCCAAGGTAGATAGCGGAAGCACCTTCCAAGTAAATAAAGTAGCATGTGGAGCAATAAATAGCAACACAACTGTGCGGTGGTGTTCATCTCAGTTGTTGATGTCGCACTCCAGGGTGCTGGATCATAGTCAACAACAATAGTTGATGTGCAAACAGAGCATGTGCATGTCAGAGAGTACTAGAGCACAATAGTAGGAAGTTGACATGCGCAAGGAACATATAGTCAATGTGCAAATAAAGCACATGCAAATAGCAAAATAGTAGAGACGATGTAGCCGGATTGAATAACCCCACACACAAATCAATAGGTAACAATAACCTTTAAGACGTGTATAGTAGCAAAAATGAGGCTCCAGATACCAAGCTCTCTGAGAAGCATATAGCAACAGATAGACTTTATGATGCAAATATCAACAATAGAAGTCCACAAGCTTTCCAAGAAGTTCATATAGGTACAATGAAGATCCAAAAATATATATAAAGCAGCAAGAAGATTCTCACAGATAGAAGCTGTTGAGAGTTACTTAGTTATTGTTTTTATTATTAGTTTGTAATATGGGCCTAAGTGTTTTGGCCCATTAGGGTTGGTTTTATGTCTGTACGCTTCCTTGTCCTCCTATATATAGGAGCAAGGTTTCTCTTATCTAATATAATGACCAATCGTCTTCTATTATCTAAGTTGGCATCAGAGCAATCATCCTACGAACCAAAACCCTACGCGAGAGAGGGAAAACTAGAGGAGCGCCCCCTTGCGGGCGGCCGCCCCCCTCGGCAGAGATTGGCTGCCCGTAGGGAAATTTTAGATCTTTCTCCTTATTTTCTCTGCTTGCGTCAATTGCTGCTGTCAACCCTGCTACCTGCCGCACCATGGGTCCTTGCTGTTCGCTGCCCTTCCTACCGCCGTCGACTCTAACCCGCTACTGCCCCGCGCCCTCCACTACCTGCCCCTGTGCCGTCGCCAAGCACCTTGCTACTTGTCGTGCCGCCAACATTGCTGGTTCCCCCCTTCGTGCTGTCGCTGCCTCATGCCTTCCGCCGCTGCCAAGTTGCTGCCTGTGCCGCCGGATCTTCCTGCCCTTGCGTCGCTACTGCTCCATGCGCCGTCACCACTAATATCCTCTACTACACCCGCTGTTGGTCGCCGACCCCCATGATGCTGCCACCGCCTACTGCCTGCATGCGCCGCGACACAATTACTGCCACCACAAATGCTCCTTGCCTGCCGCCTGCCGCCGTCTGATTCCGCTGCTGCCTACTTTCGCTCTGTCCCCCTACTGCGCCCATGTCGCTCCGCCACCCCGCTACTGTGTATTGCCCCGCCGACCGTACCATCTTGCCATCTGTTGCTGCTGTCTACCGTGAGCGGTCACCCACTACTTTCCATTGATGCCCACCACTTCTCATCGCTACCAAACAACCCTTCATGCATAAAAAAAATTGTCCCTCAATATATTTTTCTACTGCCACCCATATACACTCTACATATTTGTACTAATCAGATCCATTTTTTAGCCTAATCGAAATTTTGCGGGGGCTCTGCCCCCACCCCCGATTTTATTGCCCTATGGGCTAAACAAATCCCCCTTTTTGGGTCGGAGAAAGACCATTTTTTTTTCTACCCGGATCTACCTAATCGGGTCGTTTTGCACCTTAACTCGAGTAATCGGTTATCCTCCTCCACATATCCACCTAATTTTTTTTACCTCTACCACTTATTCTGACTTTCCACCCCAACCACTCTTTTTGACTCCTTTCGTGCTTGGTGCAAGGGGGAGAGTAGGAGGAAGAGAAGATGAGTAGAGAAGAGAGATTAGGAGGAGAGAAGAGGAAGTTTATATCTACTGCCATTACTACATGCTTCTAGAAGAGACCGATTTTTGGAGATTTCTGCTGCTATTATTTCTTATTCATCATCTACCTCGACTACTGTTATGAAGTTATGTATTGGGATGTCATTCTTGCTACTTGTGCTATGACTAGCACTTGCTGCTTTGTGCTTTTGCACTATCTGTTGTTCGTGCTCTGTTTGGACGTTGACTTTCTATTGTGAAGCAACACTCTGTGGACTTTGAACCAACACTCTCTGGACTTTGACGTCTGCTCTTGTGATGAATATTTTATTAAGAGGGAAGATGATGAAGACTTTTGTTGCTGACTTTACTTGGAGCTTCGTCTACATTGCATATTGGAGTTATTTATTTGATTGCTACTTTGCACATTGGTCTTGTATCCACCCACGTCCACTTTTCTGTTGTGTGCCATCACTCTATGACTTGTCCGTGCATCGCGCATGTTGACTCTTTGCTTGCCCATGCTTTATGTGCATGCTGACTTTCTTCTACTGTATCCAACATTCTCTGGTTTGTCCGTGCTTTGTTTGCACGTCGACATTGTCCATGCTTTGCGCATGTTGACCTTTTTTGCTTGTCCATGCCTTGTTTGCACGTCGACTTTCTGCGGCTGTGTGCTACCACTCTCTGACCCGTCCATACTTTATTTATATGTTGACTACTGCTGCTGTTGTGACCCAACACTTTATGAGCTGCGACATTAGTGACTGTGATGAAGACCATGAAGCACTGTTGTTTCTGCTTATTTACCCTCTTGATGATCGTGTTGCTGCTTACTTCTTCTTCGGATGATCGAGAAGCTTCTACGACCTGCTTACTTGGAGTGTCTACTTGAGGGGGAGTGTTTGAGTGATTAATTGTAACATTGAGGGGGAGAAACTTCTTGTGGGCTTGGTTTATCTTTTTTTTTCTGTATCTTTGTTTTTAGTCCAACTCTCTATTTGCAAGCTGATTTGGGATTCTCCCAACTTCAACTTGAGGTGGAGTGTTGAGAGTTATTTAGTTATTATTTTTATTATTAGTTTGTAATATGGGCCTAAGTGTTTTGGCCCATTAGGGTTGGTCTTATGTCTGTACGCTTCCCTGTCCTCCTATATATAGGAGTAGGGTTTCTCTTATCTAATATAACGACCAGCCGTCTTCTATTATCTAAGTGAAGCAAAAATATATTTTCTCTCTTCATCTCATTTCTCCTCTATCACATCTTCTCTCCTCTATTTCTCCCCCTCACACCAAACTGGTAGAATGATAGTGGTTGGGGTGGACAATGATAAAGAAACACCTTAGAAAAAAATTCGTGTGTAGCACTACTGGGGGTTTGGGGGGCGCTGCCCAATTAGGGGGTCCCACTGCACGTAGCAAGCTGGAGTGGATTGGAGGCCGCCCCTTCACGGGGATCAGGGGCAGAAACCCTGAAAAAAGTCTGTTAAATAATGAAAGGAGAAAATTGAAATTCTGAGGCATTCCTTTCGCATGAATAATTTTGGTAGACTAGCAAGGATCCACAAGGGGAGGGGGTAAAACAAAGTGTTGGGTGGAAGATGTGCTGCTAGTAGACAAAGATTAGTAGTAGGAAGAGAATCAGTAGTGGGGGGGCATCAACTACTGGGTGGCAGCATCTTGCAACAACAGATGAGGCAAGGGCGGTGGATGAGCCAGGAAAGTAGGGGAAAGGGACAACAATTACGTGGTAGCATCATCACTGAAGGGGACCAGGGTGATGTGGTGACCAAGGGCTGGGTCGATAGTAGGGAGAGGACAAAGGATGAACAACAGTGAGTGGCCAAATCTAGGGGGAACGACGATTGTAGGAAGGAAAGGAAGGGGCGGAGAATGGGGATAACATGGCAGAGGTACTAGGGAGTCAGTAGGGTAACAACAACAAGGAGGAAACGACAGGGTGGCAACAACAACGACAAGGTGAGAAACAAGCAGTAGGCACGGGGAAGGGAAGTAGCAGGCGGTAGGGCGGGGAGCAACAAGCGATGTGGAGAGGAAGGGCATGGACAGTAGGCATTGGGGCGGAGATCAGGAAACGACTATATGACAAGGGAAGAGGGTTCTTACTGCTGCCAATGACGGAGACTATAGTTGTTGGCGGTGGCTCCTTGAAGCAACCGCCGACAATATGGGCATCATGTTAGCCAAAAAAAATAAAAAAAAGGGAACATTATGGGGTGTGGCTGATCATGGAGTATGGAGAGATGCCTGGAAGGCGACCAAGACAAAAAAGGACGGTGGTTGGCCATGGAGTATGGAGAGATGCTTGCAAGGCGGCCAGGACAAAAAAGGGCGGTGGCCACTGTAGATAGAAGAAAATCGTTTCTCCTCTATGGCTAGGGTTAGATCACTGCTCTGATATCATGCTAGAAAGTATACAGAAGGCTAATTGACATGTTGTATTAGAGAAATCCTACTATATATAGAAGGGGGAAGCATGTAGACATGGACACATACCCAATGGATCAAAGCACTTAGGCCGATTTACTGACTAAATAATACAACATTAACTAAATAACTCTCAACATTTTTCATTCAAACAATACTTGGGATTTAAATTTCTATTTTATGACTATTATTAGGTATTTAGGTGTAAGAATTTAAAGGCACTATTAGCATTCGAGACTGATTGAATATGGTCATGAGAAAGTTGCACGTGTGCACATCTTTTAAACTTTGCATTCTCTTTCCAGAAAATTAGATGGGTTCCATTTTTTCTTTCCATATTCTTCAACCGTCATTGATGTCTTTTCTCTTGCTTATGCTGATGCATACAGACAACTGCGAAATCTAGAGAAGGCTTTTGGTGGAGGTGTTAGGGTCTGTGATCGTACTGCTCTCATTCTTGACATTTTCAACCAAAGGGCTGTAACTCGCGAAGCAGCTTTACAGGTAAGTTTTGCTTTCATACATTGTGTTAGATTGTTTGTAAAAATTCACATTAAAATACAAATTACATACTGTAAAATATTCAAACACGTTATAAGCACAAGTCAGACTTTGTTTTTGTGTGGAAAAATAAAAATGCATATATCTATTCATGCGTCCTACTCAATCATGAATTCATGAATAATAATTGGTAAAAAGAAAAGGGACATGTTTAATCTAAATTGATGTAGAACAGAACAATCGTACGCTTTTTTTCTCCGTATTTTTTAACTACCTTATAGATAGAATATTAATTTTCCTAAACATGGCTCCTTTTTGTTGGAAAACATGAACGATTTTTTTGTTCATCTTGCACATGGCTGAAAAAGCCCATGGAATATAGTATTTGTTCCTCAAAAGCATGAATTGTGCAAAACAAGAATCTTACCCCTTTCTAACATAGACAATAAGTTAATTTCAAAAGCATGTGATAGATGAGCTTTTTGAACAACATAGAGTAGTCCAAATTAAGCAACGATGATGGTAATAGTAGTAGCAGACAGTTGTAGAAAAGATCGTCATAGTTGTTAGCGTTTCTCTAAAGGTGTGGTGAAACGAGTGTTATATCCATCTCATCGGAAAGGGGCAACCATACTCTACTTAGACATTCATAACAATGATAACATAAGAGATGTGGAAAATAAGATGTGTTGTATTTGTTATTGATAGATGACAAACTCCCCCCTATATATGGGAAAGGAGGCACGTACAAGGAAGTAGACATAACCCTAATGGGCCAAGGCAATTAGGCCCATTACAAATGAACCTATTAACTAATAATATATATAACATTTAAAACTCCCCTCAAGCTGGAGTATGGGCGAATCACTTATCTAGCTTGGACATACAAGATTCTACTCAAATACGACATAAAAAATGAATTCCTCATACAAGAATTTTACTCCCCTTTAAACATGACTGTTTAACAAATAAAGAAACATATGATGACACCTAAGTTGTGTTCTGTAGGCTAGAGATACTCGAGCTTTGAGAAAGATCTTCTAAAGTGCATTTGGAGTGAAGAAAGTAGTTGGAATCCAAGCACCATAGCAAAAAGTCACCACCATCAATCTGGCACAAATGATCAAAGCACCATGACTACACAATCTTCATTTAAAAGGAATGTGTGATTGGAATAAGGACTGTCAGCACATCCATGATGTAGTAGTAGACACTTCTTCAATTTGTCTGAGAAGTGTACCCAACCGGACCAAAGTACAGAAGACCACAAACATGCATAACATGGCACAAACACAAACAATCAATGTTGATGACTATTATGCTGGATCCATAAATCTAGAGCGTGAATCTTGGGGGCTTGACATGAATGCAAGATGCCATCAAGGAAAGTCTAAGTAGATCACTGAAAACACCATATTAACACTTGAGAAACAACGAAATGCAACTTTAGAGAAGACATAAATCAAGTAGTTGGGTGAAGGACATCAACCTTATAGAGTTGCAGATGCAGTGTTTGCAGGCTGTATGTTGAGCTTCTCAAAAGTAACCATCTATCTTATGAGATGCAGTAAGGTCGCCAAAACACTAACGCTAGAGGGAACAATAGGCTGGAATGTGCTCAACAAGTTCTGTCCCAATGCATACCAATGTTGTAACTGAGATCCATCAACATTGCCTGAAAGTGGTTGCCGCAACTCATGTGCATATCATGGCACGAACGCCAAGAAGCACAATGTCCTTGGGAAAGAGATACACCAATGATGCAATGGAAGCACAATACTTAGTGGGAATGAGGCACCACAAAGACATTAAAAGATAGATGTGTAGAATAATAAGAAGCTCCCTGAAGATTCAAATAGCCTAGATTGATACATATCATCTCTCTCATGCTCTTTCTCCTCATACTCCCTCTTCATACTTTCTCTCTCTCCCTCATCTTGTCTCTCTCCTTTATACCCCGCTGCACTTCAACTACGATAAGAACAAATAGTTGGAGTGGAAAAGAGACAATTTTCCCTGCATGTGGAAAGGGATGAACACATGATGGATCAGAGGATGAGGAATGCAATTCGTTAAGGGAGAGTCATTGTAGTTTTTGGAGGTTATAGAAAATGGGCTCCTGATAGATGGCCGTATTATTGTTGGGGGGCTTAGGCCTCAGGGGGTGAACTCTCCTGTTAAGGAGGTACCACTGCCCTCAGTGGGGAAGAGATGAGGGGAGGCCGCCCTTCGTGGGGATGGAGGGCAGAACCCCCGGAAAAAGGTTTACAATACTTTTTCAGTCGGGAATCAAGTAGAAATTTTGTAAAAATGAAACTTTGAGGCACATTAACAGACCTCGTAATTGATCGGGGATGACCTCAGAGTCCAGTACGTGCGACTGAAAGGTGCATGGTAATGGCCACCATGTGTCTACCTTTATTACCCACAAAATCAGCTAATCAACCAACAATTTGGGGCGCTTGGACGTGCTTCCCACTGAGTACCTAGTGGCGACGACTGTTGGTCGGGACAACAGTAAGAGGGTCTTTGCAAACTAGAAGAAGGTCGTTGGTCCGCAACAATAGTGAATCAGACAGCGGCACTGAAGACTAGATCCAAAACTTGGAGACACGGCCAAAAGATGACTAAACCCATCAACTAAGAATCCAAATTTTTTGAAGATCGTGGTGGAGTGGCGGAGCAACGGTGATGACGACATTATTGACCGGTAGTAATCATATTGGAGAGATCTAGAGTTGATGTGGAAATAAAAGGAAGAGGTTTGGATGAGGGATGAGGGCCTTTGCGTGGTGGGGACGTCAATCTGGGATGCTGCTTCTTGGTTTAGTGTGAGACAATTGTAGCAAAAGTCAGGAGGCGGGCTAATGTTGTTGCTGGGATGTAGTAGAGGATTGGTTGTATGCTTGTGTAAGGGGATAACAACATTGCTACAGCAGGGATGTGTTGAACGGGCTAAAGGAGACAGAATTTGTGCGCTAGGTAGAAGATGCTAATAGTAGCACAAGACACATGAGTAGTAGAAGAGGGTAGTACCAGAGGCCAGTTGGTGGTTTCTCTCTCTTATTTGATGGCTAGGGTTTTGGAGCTATGTGCTGATACAATTGGAAAATAAGATGTGTCTATTTTTGATTGAGAGACGAAAAACTCCCTTCCGATATATAGGAGAGGAGGTATGTACAAGAAAGAAGACATAACCCTAATGGGCCAAGACAATTAGGCTCATATTAGAAATGAACCTATTAAGTTATTAATAGTTTGGATATAGCTTAAAGGCATCTACCATAATTTGTAGTAGAGAATCCATAGATATTTGATGCACAAGCACACATCATCTAAAGTTTGGTAGTCACATGCAAAGTGTGGCACAAACACGTCCTAGAGTAGTAGAGTGACTGCAGCATGCTGCTGATGGGTGATAACACACGATGAACACAAGTATATCAGCACTGATCTCCAATTATGCACTATAGATGAACTAAACTAGATCTTTGTTAGATGTTTTGTTCAAGCTCGAGAGTATCTGGGGTGGGCAATACAAACTACAATATTATCTTTACACTTTGTCTAATATTTTCTCTCTTTTCCTCTCATCCTCTCCCTCCTCTTTATTATTCTCATTCTATCCTCTGTTCTCTCCCACCAGCTAGAACAGAAAAGGTGAGAATATCTGGTGTGGGCAACCCAAACTTCATTTGAGATTGATTATGATAATCAAAGGGGGAAGAAGAGTGGGAATGAAGTAGGCAGCCATTGAGAGAATTTACGGCTGGTGGTGTTTTACTTAAATTTGAAAGATAGAAATGGGTGAAAACTACTTGCTTGTAAAAACAAATGAGCTTGGCTGGTCTTTCTTTGCCTTTTGGAATGAAGGGAAAAAGATTTGAACTAGTTACAAAGTAAAGTAGTTGTGTGGTCATAGAAGAAAGAAAATAGCATGCAAGGACAATAGGGTTTAGATAAATAAGGATGTTGTGTAATAGGAATAAAAAAAATGTTGGCTACTCTGTGGTGAAAATGAAACCTGGGTTCAAAATGCAATTTAATATGGGGAAGGAGGCAATATGTTCTGGAGTGGAGTCCTCTTATGAGCTGACATTCTTTTTATTGGGGGTCTTACTGGCTGAATTTGAAGGTAAAATAACTGGTCTATCAAAAAGAAAAAAACGATTTGGCTGCAAGCCATGTGACATATGGAGAGGTTGTTGGTACTGCTGCCGGGAATTGGTCTGATAATGGCGGGCTGAAGGCGAACTTGGGGCCTAGTGAAAATTAGAATGTGATACGGCCCAGGGGTAACAAAAAATAAAAGAGCAGTGCCATTAGCAATTCAGCACTGCCACTTAACCTGGCACCAGAAGAGCAAGAGATATCTGGATTCTTTCTCCACAGACAGAATTTTATATCCCCACACCATAATACATAAACAGTCCCACCCTTGTACTATATGATATAGTCCACTGCAGTGAGGAAGTATTTGATAGATAACCCCAAGCTTTTAGCAAATTTTTAGTTAATTTTGACATGACTCTTGAACAAAACTAAATAGTAAATACCAATCTACTGTCACAATAGTTCGCTGTATCATAATCGAAAGCTATGCTGGAATGGCTTGCTCACTTTCAAAAATATGGGACATAAAACTTCTTTCCATAAAATGTATAAACTGAATATGAAAGGTTCCTTGAACTATTTTAGGTCACAGACTATCTAATTTACCTTGAAGATGACCTTAATGTTGGTTAGTTGGGTGAATTTCCAATTAAATGTTTGACGACCAGTGTCACTTTGGTTCTGATATTAAAATTGAAAATTGCTAAGATAAAATAAGTAACTACCTTGCTGAAAATGGAACTATGATAATCCTTCCTTGGACGCCAACTAGGTGCAAGACATTTGAAACAAAATGTCTATATGAGCAGTTTGGGGAGGCCTCCAAGGACAATATATACCTTACATGGTTGGGAATATCCTACACCTTTTTGTTGCATTAGCATAGTCCGATCATGATTTTCTTATGCATTCTATCACAAGTTGTTGCCATTGTTTATAAAGGTGTATGCATTGGAGAAGTCACAATGCGTGCCTTATGCGTAGCCGATGTTGTCCATACATTGTGTCCCATCTAGTAGTACATCTAATGAGCTTGAATTGTGTATAGGCCAATAAGCTTTGTAACCAATTTTTTCATGGTCACTTGTAGTGTGATCAATGTATGACCGTGGATAAGGCTTTATATACAAAAAGAATTCCACAATCGCCTATAGACAAGATGTGAGTGGCAATTATAATCTATTATCAATTTGATGTAGCACAATTATCAAGGCAATGTGATGGCTAGTGGTGTTGGGGCTAGGCTCCTATACTTTGAAACCTAAGTGTCAAGATTTTTTCCATACATCATATTTTAAAGATATACTGAAAATTATCAACTTATTTGAATATGCAGGTTCAACATAACACTTAATGTGTCCTACATCAGTTAGTACATGTGTTCTGTCGCATATCGCTTGGAAAGGTTATTGACTGCTTCCCAACCTTACATAATAAGTGTGTCGTTGTCTATAATAGAAATAAACTGACCCCTCCCATGTTGCATGCCGAGTAATATGGTTCTTGTAGTGCAAAAGAAGGCTATGCAATATATATGATAAGAGGAAGCCCCTCCTTTATATAGAAGGGGGAAGCATACAATCTTTAGACTAAACCCTAATGGGCCAAGACACACTTGGGCCCACATACAAATAGACTCAAATAACATAGTTAACTAAATTAACTAGACTCTCTAATACCCCCCCTCAAGCTGAAGTTTGGGAGAATCCCAAGTCAACTTGCAAACTGAGAGATAAACTAAAAAACTAAGAAGCACTAACAAATATAAGCCAAGCCATACAAGAATATTTCCCCACCTCAAGATTATAATACTCATCACTCAAATACTCCCTCTTAAGTAGATAAACTAAAGTAGGTATGCAAGCAGGTCGAATCTGAAATATGTCGCAAGTCGCAGGTGTAGGTCGCTAACATGTAGCATAAGCTTCTTGATAAAAAAGGATGCGACATTTAAAGTAGTAGTAAACAACAGTAAGAAGGCGTCATAGTCTTCATCACAATCGCTATCGTCGCAGTCTAGGGAGTGCAGATTCACAGTAGCAAAGTCCAGAGAGTGCTGGTTGACAATATAAAAGTCAACGTGCGCAAGGCACGGACAATGTCAACGTGCAAATAAAGCACAAACAAAAAGTAGAAAGTAGAGATGACATAGTGGATAGAAGACTATCATCTTAGATAAGCAAGCAATGGACATGAAGCTCCAAATAATAAGCTCTCCAAGAAGCATATAGCAGTAAATGACTTTCAGATGCAAATACCAATAGTAGAAGTCCACAAGCTTTTCAAGAAGTGCATAAAGATCCACATATATAGACCAGTAGAATATAATATTCCTCTCCATCTCATCTCTCCTCTATTTCTCCCCCTCACACCAACGACGGAAGGAACTAAGAGTGGTTGAGGTGGACAATGATAAAGAAACACTTAAAAAAATGTAGGGTGTAGCACTGTCGGGGATTTTTGGGGACGCGACCCCTCATTTAAGGGGTCCCACTGCCTTTAACGGGAGAGAGATGAGGGGAGGCTGCCCCTCGCGGGGGTCTCGTGTAGAGCCCCCTAAAAAAGGTCTACAATGATTTTCGAAGAGAAATCAAACACAAATTTTCAAGAAATTAATACTATGACAGATAAACCAAATAAAATTTGCAATGTTGAGTAACAAGAAATTCGTGATTTCTTTATGAAGCTAATAAGCTCGCACGACAACAAGGCTAGAGTCATCACAGAGCACCCAAAGTCTTTGTAGAGAAAAGGAGGACTAGCAAACCTGATTCAATGCTCAAAACGATGTCCAAGGGAAGTTCCGACCTTGTGGCATTTGTAGCAACAAACAATAATGGAACGACATGTATCATGGAACAATTTGTGTACATCGAGCATGATAACAATACCTGTGTCACCCCTGAGCGTGGTGGCCTTGATAATTGTGATAAAGTAAAACAAGGCTTTGTGATATATTGATAAGAGGAATCCCCCTCCTTTATATAGGAGAAGGGGGAACCGTGCAGAATATAGACTAAACCCTATGCAATATTCTGAATTTTGATCAAATAAAACATCTTCTTTACGGTAAGTTGTAAAACCAAGCTTCTTTGGGAATTTTTTAGTAAATTCAATTTAATATTAAAATAATCTATTTTGGTTGATTTAAAAGCTTTTATATATATGGAAAATATAATTGTGGTACTTTTTTGTCAAATTTTAAAAAATAACAATTTGGTCAGTAAGCACACAAGCAGGTAGCTGGCTGGCAAGCAAGTTGCTTATGGAGGCAAGCATGTAGCTAGGTAGCAAGTAGGTAGCTTGAGCAAACACACTACTTGGTAAAGCAAAAAACTTAGTGTCATGCTCCTCTTTTAAACACCTAGGACATCCTAATGTTTGACTGTGTTGTACAGGCCCTCGCCTGGGCGCCTAGGCTTAAGTCAGCCCGCCTCAAACTGGGCGCCCAACCCCTTAATTGACCTAAGTTGTTGCCTAAGGCCTTTTGAGGCCCAAATTAAGCCAATTCAAGGCTAATTTAGCATAAATTAGATCTGAATTTGATCAAATTGAGTTATTTTATGGTTAAATTGGGTCTGATTTATCCCAAACGGGGTCAATTTAGGGTAAATTAGGTTTGATTTGGGGGAATTAGGTCTAATTTGGGGGAATTAGGTTTGATTTGGTCATGTAAGGCCTCATTTAGATTAACATAGGGAAATTTAGGGTTAGTCAGGTTTGATTTGGTCATGTTATGCAAATTAGGTTTGATTTTAGGCCAAATAATGTCAAATTTGATCAAATTTGGATCGAATTTGAGGAAAATAAGACTAATTTTGGGGAAATGGTCTGATATGGTGAGATTAGATCTAATTTCGCCAAATTAAATATTGTTTAGGTCAATATAGGGAAAATTTGAGGAAATTTGGTCTGATTGGATCATAATATACAAAATTAGGTTTTATATAGGCCAAATCATGTCAAAATTGGGCACATTAGGTCTAAGTTAGGGGAAACAAGTATGATTTAGGGGAAATTGTTCTAAATTGGATGACTAGGTCTTATTTGGCCAAATTTGGTCTCATTTAGGTGAATATATGAACATTTTATGGAAATTGGGATTGATTAGGTCATGGTATACAAAATTAGGTCTGGTTTAGGCAAAAATTAGGGTAAACTAGGTCAAATTTGATCAAATTTGGATCAAATGAGTCTATATTAGGGCCAATCAGTTCTAGTTTAGGTCTTGTTAGTTTGATTTAGCCTAAATCCTACATAATAGTATTATACATGTTTTGGCTACAAACATTATACATGTTTAGCTTTCTGATTTCTATATGAATTTCGTTTAGGTAAAACTTCCACAATTCAATCCATATCTAATGATTTTGTTGCTTTCTTCAGACGATGCTAGCACATTGATTGCATATTTATGTGTAAGGATTGCATTTAAAAAAAAATACATATATTTGTTAAAAAAAAAATATATAAACGCCTGGAAACGCCTGGGCCTCCGCCTAGGCGCCTAGGCTGTCTGGGCGTCCCCCTGGAATGCCTGGCTGCCTGGACGCCTATACAACCATGATGTTTGACACATCCTACCATGTGTCAACTAATCTTTGATAGATATCTTAAAATGGCACATGCATCCATTGTGTCATATGACCACAAATTCTCTCTTTAGAGGACACATACACATCCATGTGTCACTAAAACTACAAATCATCTCTCTTTTCATGACACACATTCACCCATGTGTCATCCATATATATTTTGCAATTAGGACCATGCTACCCTCCCACATCTCTGTAAATAGAAGCCAACTCCACTCAACTTAATTCATATTCCAAAGCTCTTGTCCTTCCATGAAAGAAAACATCCCATTTCTTCTTTTTATTCCTCAAAGACAAGTAACACTCTCCCTCTCTTTAGAAACCATAAACTTTTCCCTCTTCCACCACTAAAGAGAAGTTCTGCTTGGAGAAGATGTTAAATAGGAGAGTTACTCTGACATCATAGCCTATCATCTCCAAAGGTTTGACCCCTACATATGATTCCTAAATATCATTTTGATATACTAACTCTCCCCCTCCCCTTGACTTCAGACTCTCTCTGTTTTTGATAAGAATCTATGTAAGCCGAAATTCTATCAAAATACTCTTGATTTGATCTTCTCTTTGTCTTTAACCTGTTTCAACATCACACTTTTGGGAAAGGTATGGTCCTCACTCCTTGCAATAGTCTCTTATGTAAGCATCGATTGAAAGTATGATTTCATATAGTCTTCACTTCTTGGCTTAATCTCTTGTATCACCACTAGTGAAAAGTAGGGTTTATTATGGTTTAGTATACTTAAGTATAATCTTCACTCCTTATCATAATCCCTAATACAAACATCTATGAAAAGTATGTTTTAATATGAGTTAATATTGTTTAGTATGGTATTCCATTCTTATCATGATTTATGATATGAACTATCAATGAAAAGCATGATTTGCATGGTTTAGTATTGTATGTAGAAACATATTTGGCATACTTCATATGCTTTGTAAAGAATGAATAAATGATATATCATATACAACTATTTTATTAATAATCTAGAGATGGATATTAACGAGTTTTCTTTCATTACCATAAGATCTTACATATATTGGTTCATATCATCCTCTACATTTGAATTAAGATTCTAGATGATAATTAAGCATGCCTTTGTGCATTCTAGTTCTATTCTCTTTTGATTGCCTTTTCCTTTATTTCTCCCTATTATTTGAGTCATGTGATATTGTTGGAAAATGGAATTCCATCATACATTTCTAAGGTGACTAGGTGCCTGTTTCACTGATGCCTGTAGCCAATAAAGAGGAAAGGTTATTTAATTGGTTCTGTGTTCGCACGGGGGGAGTCCATAACCTCTTGCACGCTCCTGGTCATAGATTTGTTTGATTCCAAACCACAACCCCACAAGTTACATTTTAGGTGTCATAGTGAAATACTCAACTAGTGATTCATTTATTCATTGTTACCTTTTGACCTCATTAACTTTGACTAGCCATCATATTGAGCTGTATTCTTTGATGATATCTTTTAATTCTAAACCTTATATTGGGAGATGTGTTGGTAACAGAGTCGATATGTCTTTGCCAGGGATTGACACATTTGGGATCCCGATTTAAGTCCTTTGGAGTCAGGGATGGATGAGTATAATGCTCTACCATACTCATGCCCATACTTGGGTTGGTCATGTAGAGTCAGGCATGATCATGTTAGTAATAGGGAATAATCTCCTGCAAAGATTAAGCATGCTAACTAATGATACTCCAAGTGGCATTTTGTGCAAGGAGCACCCTCTTTCGGTTTTGGAAAGGCGACCGATGACTGTATGTGGTAATTTGATTCATTATATAGAACATGTAGTGTGCACGAGTGGTTGGTGGTGTGCCAGGGTTCTTACAGGTGTTTTGGTAACCCTAATGGCCTAACGTCTTGGCTAAGCAAGTTTTTGTGGTTGCAGGCTAGTTGCCCAAGGTGAATTGACACCTTCTCTGAGAGTTGTAGTTATGCTCGTTTTTGGAATAAGGTCTCCCACTTATTAGGATTTATAAAAGAAATACACAATTACCACTATCTATGAATTATGTTTCATTATGCTCTTCAATATGAGTCTATTTTCTTTTGATATAGTTGTCATCTGAATAAATGATTGAGAATGGAACCAAGGAATGAGATTTTAGCGAAATTGGTAAAATTTCGCCTAAAAATTTCGATTTCGATGGGATCTGGTACTGAAACATGCGACTATGTCGATTTTGATGAGTTTCGCCAAATTTCGATGAATATTTCGATAATTGCAATACTTGTTGTTATTGTTGTTTTTTGAAGAGGAGCAAAGGGGGATTGGAGTTATTTCACCATTTAGTACTTATACATAGTATATACTTATAATATATCATAATTTCATTGCATTTTCCTAATATTTGCTATTCAAATTATTAAGTACTTATGCAGTGCATGCTTTTTTAGTTTCTGTAATGTAGACAACATGTATCCTAGTGGTGGTTTATTAGACAATGAAGGTGCTAGGAAGCCAACCATGCCAACAAATAATGATTTAGCTTGGAAACATTGCACTAGTGTTCTTGGGACCAACGAAATGATTGACTATTGAGTCAATATCGACAACAAACTATCAACCCAAGTAAAATGTGTGGGGATGCCCTACATATCCAATATTTGATATTATAACACAAATTAATACATGCATGTATATAGCTCATTCTTGCACAATTGCATAACTTAATTCCTTCATTTTTTGATCGAAACCCTTCATCGAAATCCTCAAGAAACAGGACAGGGCCCTTACCTCCCACATGAAGGACCACCCCCCCACCTACCCCCACATAAAAATTTATTGCATGAAACGATGCATTTAGGTGTAGAGATCACACCTGTAAAATTTCATAAATTAATTCGTTCATTTTGGCGTCGAAACGGGCACGGTTGCATCTATCGAAATTTTTGTGGAAATTTCAAAAAAATTCAGTTTCCATGATGTCGAAACGACATCGAAATCGGATACCTCATTCCTTGAATGTAACTTAGTGAGATATGAAAAGTGTCTTGCTGCTAGAAATCCATCTTTGTCTTCTACTGATATGGAATATGCTTTAAAAGTACAAACACCCTTCAACGCTTCAAGTGTTGCCAATTCTATAGCAAAGAATGTACCTCTGAAACTAGCAGGGTTAACTTTTGCATCTAATCTAACAATATTACATATGACTGGATTAGATGTCATTTTGGGAATGGATTGGCTCCATACATACAAAGCTGTCATAGACTTTCACCATAAAACTGTAACGATCTCAAAACTCGAAGGAAAGCAAATTTTAGTCCACGGGGAGAAGGGACTAAACAAATGGAGTGTAGTCTCTGCTCATAAGGCTCATAAGATGATTAGTAAAGGTTGCACTGCCTTTTTGGAAACCCTAGTTAGTGAAAATGAAAAGGGAAATCACTAGAATAAATTAAGATTGTTAAGGATTTTCCAGAATTATTTCCTGAGGAATTACCAGGACTACCACCTGAAAGAGAGGTAGAATTTGGCATTGAGTTGATACCGAGAACTCAACCTATATCTCAAGCACGCTATCACATGTCCCCAATAGAATTGGTTGAACTAAAGAAGCAATTGGGAGAACTATTAGAGTAAGGATTCATCTGGCCTAGTTTCTCCCCTTGGGGAGCTACTATTCTTTTTGTCAAGAAAAAGGATGGAACTATGAGACTATGTACAGATTACAGAATGATCAATTAGGTCACCATTAGGAATAAATACCCATTACCTAGAATTGATGATCTTTTTGATCAACTTAAGTCAGCAACCATATTTTCTAAGATTGACAAAATCAACCCATTTCTTGCCTATGAAGATAACTACATCAATGGATAGTCTAGCTGAACTATACATGAATGAAATTGTCAAATTACACGACATACCTTTCTCTATATCCTCTGATAGAGACTCTCGTTCTACATCCAAGTTTTGGAGGCAACTCCATGATGCTCTGGGAACAAAACTCAACTTCAATACAACTTTTCATCCTCAAACTGATGGACAGTCTGTAAGAGTAATACAAATTTTAGACGACCTGTTGAGAGCTTGCATTTTAGATTGGAAGGGAAGTTGGGAAGAACATATTTCTCTCGCAGAATTCTCTTACAACAATAGCTACCAAGCTATCATCCAAATGGCTCCTTATGAAGCATTATATGGAAGACCATTTAGGTCACAAATCTATTGGGATGATGTGGGAGAAGCTAAGGTCTTAGGACCTGATCTGGTGCATCAATGTGTTGAAAAAGTAAAAGTAATACGCAAAAGACTACAAATAGCCCAGAATAGACAGAAACAATATGCTGACACAAAAAGAAGAGAAGTCAAATTCAAGACTTGTGATCTGGTCTATGTTAAGATATCACCTACAAATGGAGTGTCCAGATGGGGAAAGAAAGGAAAACTTATGTTGGACCATTTGAAATCATTGGAGAAGTTGGAAGTCAGGCATGCCGACCAAATCTTCCTTTTCTTTATCATAATCTTCATAATGTATTTCATATATCCCTGCTTAAGAGATACATACATGATGAATCTCATGTCATCCATATTGAACCACTAGAAATGCAAGAAGAATTGACATATGAGGAAATCACATTTAGTATTTTAGACCAAAAGGAACAACAACTTATAAATCTAAGCATATATATTGTGAAAGTTTTATGGAAGCATCACGGATTGGAAGAAGCAACATGGGAGCTAGAATCTGAAATACAAAAGAAGTATCCATACCTTTTTGGTAAGATTTAGAATTTTCGAGGATAAAAATTTCTTTTAGGGGTAATATATGTAATATTCAGAATTTTGATCAAATAAAACATCTTCTTTAGGGTAAGTTGTAAAAACAACCTTCTTTGAGAATTTGTTAGTAAATTCAATTTTAATATTAAAATAATCTATTTCAAATGATTTAAAAGTTTTTATATATTGAAATATAATTGCGGTACTTTTTATCAAATTTTGAAAAATGACAATTTGGTGGGTAAGCACACAAGCAAGTAGTTGGGTGGCAAGCAAATTGATGGGTGGCAAGCAAATTGCTTATGGAGGCAAGCATGTAGTTGGGTAGCAAGTAGGTAGCTTGAGCAAAAACACTACTTGGTAAAGCAAAAAGCTTAATGGCATGCTCCTCTTTTAAACACCTAGCACATCCTAATGTTTGACACATCCTACCACGTGTCAGCTACTCTTTGATAGATATCTTAAAATGACACAGATGCTTCCATTGTGTCATATAACCACGAATTCTCTCTTTGGAGGACACATACACATCCATGTGTCACTAAAACTACAAATCATCTCTCTTTGGATGACATACATATACCCATGTGTCATCCATATACATTTTGCAATTAGAACCATGCTACCCTCCCACATCCCTATAGTTAGAAGCCAACTCCACCCAACTTAATTCATATTCCAAAGCTATTGTCCTTCCATGAAAGAAAACATACCCTTTCTTCTTTTTATTCCTCAAAGACAAGTAACCCTCTCCCTCTCTTTAGAAACCATAAACTTTTTCCTCTTCCACCACTAAAGAGAAGTTCTGCTTGGAGAAGATGTTAAATAGGAGAGTTACTCTGATAGCATAGACTATCATCTCCAAAGGTTTGACCCCTACATGTGATTCCTAAATATCATTTTGATATACTAACTCTTTCTCTCCCCTTGACTCCAGGCTCTTTTTTTTTTTATAAGAATCTATGTAAGCTGAAATTCTATCAAAATACTCTTGGAATTTGATCTTCTCTCTCTGTCTTTAACCTGTTTCAATATCACACTTTTGGGAAAGGTATTATGATCCTCACTCCTTGCAATAGTCTCTTATGTAAGCATCAATGGAAAGTATGATTTCGTATGGTCTTCACTTCTTGACTTAATCTCTTGTATCACCACTAATGAAAAGTAGAGTTTATTATGGTTTAGTATAGTTAAGTATAATCTTCACTCCTTATCATAATCCCTGATATAAGCATCAATGAAAAGTATGATTTAATGAGTTAATATTGTTAGTATGGTATTCCATTCTTATCATGATCTATGATATCAACTATCAATGAAAAGCTTGATTTGCATGGTTTGGTATTGTATGTAGAAACATATTTGGCATACTTCATATGCTTTGTAAAGAATGAACAAATTATATATCATATACAACTATTTTATTAATAATCTAGAGATGATTATTAATGGATTTTCTTTCATTACCCTAAGATCTTACATATATTGGTCCATATCATCCTTTAAAATTGAATTAAGATTCTAGATGATAGTTAAGCATGCCTTTGTGCATTCTAGTTCTATTCTCTTTTGGTTTTCTTTTCCTTTATTTCTCCCTATTATTTGAGTCATATGATATTGTTGGAAAGTGGAATTCCATTAGACATCTCTAAGGTGACTAGGAGCCTGTTTCACTGATGCCTGTAGCCAGTAAAGAGGAAATGTTATTTAATTGGTTCCGTGTTTGCACGGGGGGACTCCCTAACCTCTTGCACGCTCCTGGCCATAGATTTATTTGATTCAAAACCACAATCCCACAAGTTACATTTTAGGTGTCATAGTGAAATACTCTAGTGATTCATTTATTCATTGTTACCTTTTGACCTCATTAACTTCGACGAGCCATCATATTGAGCTGTATATCTTTGATGATATCCTTTTAATTCTAAACCTTATATTGGTAGATGTGTTGGTAATAGAGTTGACATGTCTTGACCGAGGATTAATACATTTGGGATCCAGATGTAAGTCCTTTGGAGTCAGGGATGGATGAGTATATTTCTCTACCATACTCAGGCCCACACTTGGGTTGGTCATGTAGAGTGAGACATGATCATGTTAGTAATGGGGAATAATCTCCTGCAAAGATTAATCATGCTAACTAATGATACTCCAAGTGGCATTTTGTTCAAGGAGCACCCTCTTCCGGTCTTGGAAAGGCGAACGGTGGCTGCATGTGGTAATCTGATTCATTGTATAGAGCATACAATGTACACGAGTGGCTGAGCGTGTGCCGGGGTACTTACAGGTGTTTTGGTAACCCTAATGGCCTAAAGTCTTAGCTTAAGGAAGTTTTTGTGGTTGCAGGCCAATTGCCCAAGGTGAATTGACACCTTCTTTGAGAGTTGTAGTTAAGCTCGTTTATGGAATAAAGTCTCCCACTTATTAAGATTTATAAAAGAAATACACAATTACCAATGTATGAATTATGTTTCATTTTGCTCTTCAGTATCAATCTATTTTCTTTTGATATAGTTGTCATTTGAATAAATGATTGAGAATGTAACTTAGTGAGATATGTAAAGTATCTTGCTGCAATACTTATATTTTCTATCAGCCATACTTAGACAATTGTTCAACTCTCTTTCTCCCATTTGGGCTATGGAAAACCTTTCTTGCCATAGGTTAATTCTGTGGATGTAGGTGTATGCATGTATCTTGTTATAGACTATCTTGAAAGATCCTGGAAGTAATATCAAGATAATATTTAGTTTTTGTTCTTTTTAGTTTTGCTAGACCTATGGGTCATGTAAACATATGTACACATTTTCTTCCAACAAATGCTTGTGTAAATGACTATGTTATCAATATAGTCTTTTTGGGTTGCATCTTTAATTGGTCTTGATACTTAAATTCTATAACCCTCCAAAAGCAAGTTGATATGATATGTCATTGGTTTCTGGGACGTTACACCCTAATGGGCCAAGACACACTTGGGCCCATATACAATTAGACATAAATAACTTAATTAACTAGACTCTCTAATAATAACAATGTACACGTCATTGATCTCAAAGCTTGGGATGGCAAGCGAGTTGTGAAGGTTAGCAAACATTGCGGATCTTTTTGTCTCCAGTCAATCAAGTTCACGACCAACATAGCAACCTATGAACTGTGTCGTGAGGTTGACGATCTTAGATAGCATGACGAACAACGCAGCCTCGGGAAAAATATCTAGAGCAGATAGAGGATTTGCATTGTTGGAATTGCTGCTTGAAAATGACAACATATATTCCTATAGTCGGTCAATGAGCAGCTACATCGGTGATTTTGAACGGCGCTCATGGTAGCGGTGATTCTGAGGGCGAGGATAGTGGATCACACGACAACACGGCATATCACATATGCTACGACAACCCGATCTTCCAAAAAGGAGGCAACGAGGAAAGTAAATTGCAACAAAAATAGGGAGCCACTGAGAGTGGCACATAACAGGGTGTTGACCTAGGGGCATCAACGTGCAATGGCAGGGGCATGTTTGGCCCAACAACGATCTTTGGTTTGATCGTTGTGTCCACAAAAGTTGTAGTGGTGAGGTTTAGAGGAAAAACCACGCTCACAACCAACTCCCTTGGACGAGCGATGACGGCCATGGCCACAAGTGGGCCCAACAAGAAGGCCAGTGGAGTCGGGTGGAGCAACACTTCAGAGCAAAGCTAGAGGAGAGACGGTGAAAACGCTTCAGAATGTCATCTACATCAGGTACTAGGTCACTTCCAAAGATCTGATCAACAACGCCTTAGGTAGACTAGCTAGGAAGTGAAATAGTTGGAGTTCTTGGCGTGGTATGCTGAGTTCACAAATATTAAAGGTGAGCGAATGAAGCATCTGAAGTATCGTTATAAAGACTCTTGATATTTGCATATAGATCCTTGATATCAGTGCCAGGAGGAAGTTTGATCTTAATCAGGTTCTTATAGATATTATAGACCTTCTTAGGGTTCAATGGACGAGTATAGACACGTGCAAGGTGCTCTCCCATGTCTTTGGCAGTCAGAAGGTGAAGAAGCTGATGCATGGTTCAATGCTATTAATAATTCGACTCGTCAAAAGAGAGTTGCTCTTGACCCAAGACTGGTAATCAGTCTTGGCCTTTAAATCAACATCCGCAGCCGGCAGGGCATGATTTTATTACTGAGATGGTTGGCTTTTCTCTTAAGGTTGCATAGATCTCCATCAAATGATGCCATGAGGGGTAGTAGACAAGAATCAACAAATAATGCTCGGTCCACAGGGAGAAATGTGATAGGAATATACACAATAGTAATAGAGACTAGAGAGGATTATATAACTAGCTACATAAGCAACAATGCACAGAGATAATGCAGCAGATCATTCAACAAAGCATGATGAAGATTACTGAAATTTTGGAACCAGTACCACCATGAAAGTCCAGAAAAAGAGATAAGTAGAATGGAGAGTGCTGGAAATAATCCCACATAACAACAGTAGAGGCATAATGCTATTGCTGCCTCAATTTCTTCAAAGATGACAGGCCTGCTACATGGCAACGACCATTATGCCTGCCCAAGGGAGGGAAACCAACACCTTGTCTCCCAGCCACATAGGAAAGGGGCTGGTCCTCACCCTCCTAGGAGAGTGGCGTCCTGAAAGATGCCAAGCCTAAGGGAAAACGATCCTAGAGAGACTACGACATCAACAACAATAGAAGGTGGTTAAAGCAGCAACTATGACTGAAAGAAAAGGCTGTGGAGAGACAAAGAGGGATAAGGAGGGAGGTGGGTGTCCTAGGGGTGCCCTGGGGTAGGGAAGGGAGGGGAAGTTTAATGGGGGCTTGCAGCTTAGTGGCTCCGAGTAGAGTCTTCCCGTATAGGGTGCTCATTAACAAAGGGAAAAGTGGGGGAAAGAATAGGGGAAAATGGAGGATCAAGAGCCTGCTCTTATACCATGTAAGAGAAGAGTAATTTTGCCTTTTCGATGATTTACATGAGATGATTGTACATGGTTATACGGTAATCGGAGAGGACTTTCTATCACTCATTACACGACGTGGGACTAAAGAAAACATTTGAGTTAGGCCCAATAAGCCCACCAAAACAAATTAACTCTAACAATCATATAAAGTCTTCATGTCATCCTTATTCGACATTACCATACCTTGTTTTGTATATGTTGCTATGACTATGAGTCACCTGGGATGGCTACAGGCCATGGTATATAAGTTGAAAGCTCTTCACCAAAATCATACATGAAACCTTGTTCCTACTCTTGATGATAAGGCTATAGTCTGATGCTGATGGGTCCTCTATGTGAAAGTATGGCCTAGCGGATCTGTTGATCATTTGAAGGTCTGTCTGGTAGCTAAGGGCTATATTTAGATATATGAGGAGGATCATCTGGAGACCTTTTCCCTGGTGGCCAAGATGTCCCTTGTTTGGATATTTCTTTTGTTAGCTACTCATTTCTTGTGGCCTCTATATTTGTTGGACATAAAAAGGGATTTCTTCATGATGCTTTGTCTGAAGAGATTTACATAGAGCAACATCCCAAATTAGTTGCTCAGGCGGAGTCTCATCTTGTCTCTAAGATCCACAAGTCACTCTACGGTCATAAACAATTTTCACGAGACTAGTTTGGAAAATTTAGTCTTGCACTTCCGGAATTTGGTCTTTTGCAATCTGCTCTTGATCATTCATTCTTCTATCAACATGGGCCCTCAGGAGTTATCCTTCTTACTGTATATGTTGATCAACATGGGCAAATATCTATGCAACATGTTTGGTGTTTATGATATATTTGCAACAACTTTGAGGGGGAGTGTGTATATATATAAATGTATATGTGTATATATATATATATATATATATATATATATATATAGAGTCAGGCTAGAATACACTCGAGTGTATTCGGAGCAGAATACATTCAAGTAGTTTTCTATGATGCAATATTTTTTTTAAATCTAATCCGTTGATCTTCTTAAACATCATGTGAATAGCTCATATATAAAATTTGAGCCCATTTGGACATTTACAGGTCATGTTATGAAGACTACAAAAATTATGCATTTCAAATTAGTTTCGTGCGTCGATTTTGTTGCCCTCAGATGAGTGACTTATACTCATCCAAATGAGCTCAAAATTTGCATGTAGCCTAATTATAGTGTAACAATGAAGATCAATGGTTTACATTTTGCAAAAAAATAGTCTTGATATGCAAACACTACTTGAGTGTAGCATGCGATCTGTACACTCGAGTGTATTCTAGCCTGATTCTCTCTCTCTCTCTCTCTCTCTCTCTATATATATATATATATATATATATATATATATATATATAAGAATTGTGTACCCGAGTACATGTAGCTTACATGTACCCACCTTCATTTATGGTGATTGTAAAATTCTACTGAATAATCCAACCTTATGGATGTAAAGTATACCCTTTAGATAAGATGTACTAAAAAAATCACCACAATCAGATATTCATAGATCATCCAATAAAAGAAAATGTGTATTTTCTAATCAACGGTAAGTTGCAGAATTTGCATAAACCATTGAATGGTGTATTGCTATATCTCATGATCTAAATGAGTTATGGTTATGATTTTTTGAACACGTCTAATCTATATAGTGTTGAATCAATCCATATGGTTGAATTTTATCAACTCCACATGTCCTATTTTAATGGCCAGTACACATAAGTTACATGTACCGGCCGATACACACTTCCTATCCCCCCCTCTCTCTCTCTCTATATATATATGTATATATATATAATATATATATATGTGTGTATAGATATATGTATATATATATATATATATATAGGGTGGCGATCTAGTGAGAAACATGCTATGTTGAGAGCATGAGAGACACTTGAATAGCTATAAATATATAGCTTATATTTAATTTCCAACCTTATGGATGGGAGAAATATCATTTCATCTACATTCACATAAAAAATCATTGCAATCGGGTAGTCTTTACATGTCCATATGTACGATATACACATCTTACATCCAACGGTCAGCCTGAAAATCAATATTGAGTGTTGAAAGATATTCGCTTGTTGTGCATGCAATACAAGTCCTATGATGATGAAATTTTGTAGGAAGGTAAATGAAAAGGTATAATTTTGATCCATACGGTTGGATTATGAAAAATCAATCGCCGTGCAAAGTTATTCAAATGCCTCTCATGCTCTCACCAAGATATGGTACTCACTTGATTATTGTCCTATATATAGCGTAGCGATCCACTGAGACACATGCTACGGTGAGAGCATGAGAGGCACTTGAATAGATACAAAAATATAGCTTGTTAACATGTCTTTTATTATGTGTTTTTTATTTGTTATGTTATTTACTTATTCCTACTTTACCCATATGTAATTTACCCATATTTATAAAAGACATGTATTGCATCACACATGCACGCTGCATCACGCAGCCGTAACTCTCCCGTGCGCTTCTCTTCGTCCGCTCACATGGTATCAGAGTGTTGATCGACCTAGGCGCCGCTTCTCCTTCTCCCTTCTGCCGCTGATTCCCCGCCGCTTCCCCTCCTCTCCTTCCTTCCTTCCTGCCGGCAGCGCCGCGGAGAACAACGGCAGCGGCAGGTGCCGCCGCTCGGCCTGCGGCCGTCGTCCGCCGCTGGGCGTGAGGCCGCTGGGCTAGCGGGCCCTCTCCGCCACTATGTTGGGCCTTCGGTAGCCCTCCACCGCTGCCCTAGGCTCAGCCGCGAAGACCTGGAGGCGACTTTTCTTCCCCGACGTTTTTCACAGCAGCTGCCGGATAAATCTTCGGACGTTGCAGCTGCTGTTCGGGGGTCTTCGAATGATCCGATGGCCGTCTAAAGCCTAAACCGGAGGATTCACCTCTCTGCGATTACACTCCTAATCACACCCCTCCATGTGTGATTAGGAAAATCGTTTGGAGGCTGTGGATGCGTCAGTAACACATTTATCTCATTTTTAAGTTGTGACGTGTATCTCTCCGTCACTTCAGCCTTCATTGTGACGTGTATCCGTCCGTCACAAAGTCCCGTTATATCATGGGGGACACCAAGATATCTACGATCTACAGTGAGATGTCGCCTATCTCCTCCATCAAGCTAAACGGGAAGAATTATCTCCTATGGATGAATGTTGTCCATATTGTTTTGGAGTCTCGCGACAAGGCGAGATATGTTGACTCTGCTCCCCTGGTTGCTACTGATGAAGGACACGCTGAGTGGAAGCGTCATGACAGTCTTGTGAAGACCTGGTTGTAGGGTAGTATGGAACCGGCAATTGCTGCAAGGTTCATGTTTTATTCTACAGCCAAGGAGATATGGGACGCAGTGAAGAAGCATTACTCTTAGGAGAAGAATGCTCTTCGCCAGTTCATGATCTATGATCGCCTTTTTGCAGAGAGACAGGGTGACAGGTCACTAGAGGAGTATTTTGGAGCGATTCAGGCCATTGCTCAAGAGCTGAGTTACTATCATCCTGTGACAGTTGCTGAATAGGTCAAAGACAGAGATGACTTGGTTACTGCCAAGTTCTTATATGGACTCAATTCTTCTTGTAGTTCTTCCCAGAGTGTCATCCTTGCTTCTGATAAACTGCCTAGTTTTGAGGCAGACTACTCGAGAATTCATCAATCCAATTTTGAGTCTGCTGATCCTATTTCTGTTGTATCTTCTGGGGAGTCTCATGCATCTATAGCTGCTGTAGTGAGAGGATGACGACCTGGTATGGGCAGAGGACGCAGGACCCGTCCTAAGTGCACCTTCTGTGACAAACCAGGACATACAGTGGATAAATGTTGGAAGAAACATGGGAGACCTGCTGCACCACCAGTGGGGGCAGCACATTATACCACTACTACTGAGCCCTCTCCGTCTTCTGCTGTGGGCTCTAGCTCTTCAGGCATCACTCTCACTCAGGAGGAGTACGATCGGTTCATTCAGGCTACACAACACATGAGTATGGGATCGTCATCTTCAGCAAACCTGGCATCTACTACGGGTAATCAGGCTACATCTCTTATAGCTTCTGGTTCTACCTCTTCTTGGGTGGTTGACTCTGGCGCATCACAACACATGACTGGTATGAGGAGATTGCTCCACTCTATTGACTCGTATATCCCTCACCAATCTGTTACACTGGCAGATGGTTCAGTGAGGAGAGTGTTAGCTAGTGGATCTGTTTCTCTAACACCCAAAATTGATCTTACATATGTACATTTTGTGCCTGAGTTTCCATTTAATCATCTTTCTGTTGCAAAGCTGATTGACACTATAAAATGTACTGTAACATTTGAGCCTTCTTGTTTTGTATTACAGGATCTCAAGAGTATGAGGACGATTGGTGGGGGGCCTAGGAAAGGTGATCTCTACCTTTTCCATGGTGATAGTCTGCCTCACCAAGTATCCGCTCCTACTCCAGCCGTCCTGTTGAGTGGTTCCCCCTTACTATGACATTGCAGATATGAACATCCTTCTTTAGAGAGCCTGCGGAAGTTGGAACCAGAGTTGTCCCAAGTGTCATCTTTAGAGTGTCAGTCATATCAGTTGGGAAAGCATCATAGATTATCTTATCCCAGTCGTTTCAATAAACGGGCATCATGTCCTTTTGAGTTGGTTCATAGTGATGTATGGGGTCCTGTTAAAGACCAGAGTTATAATGGTTTTCGTTATTTTATTTCCTTTGTGGATGATTTTTCCCGTATGACATGGATCTATTTACTCAAAAGCTGAGAGTCTGTGTTTTCTATTGTTAAACATTTTCATAAAGAAATAAAGGCTCAATTTGACTGCAATATCAAAACTCTTCAATCTGATAATGCTTTAGAGTATGTTCAAAAGGCCATGTCTGATTTCTGCAGTTCTGTAGGCATGATCCATCACACATCCTGTCCTCACACCCCTCAGCAAAATTCGGTGGCTGAGAGAAAAAATCGCCATCTCCTTGATGTTGCTCGGTTTATCATGTTTCAGTCTAATGTGCCTAAGAAATTCTGGTCTGAAGCTCTTTTAACTACCTGCTTCTTAATTAATAGACAACCATCCTCTGTTCTTAAAGGGCAGACCCCTTTCTCTGTGCTACGTCCCACAGATCAACCCTTCTCTGTCCCCCTTAGAGTGTTTGGTTGCACTTCCTTTGTCCATAATTTTGACCCTAAGGCCGACAAACTTTCTCCTAGGTCTATTAAAACATTGTTCCTTGGGTACTATGGTACTAGTAAAGGATACAAGTGTTATTGCCCTAGTCTTCGTCGCATGTTTGTGTCTAGGGATGTTACCTTCGATGAGACCAATCCATATTTCTCTGATGCTATGAGTAAGGGGGAGCAGTTGAGAGAGGGAGTGCCACCAACTTTTCAGAGTGAGAGAGTGGTGCCATCTGTGCAGAGTGAGGGAGCGCTACCCATCATTCCTGATTATACTATTATTCAGGAAGAGCAGGCAGCAGATGGATCTGTTATTGAGTACTACCCACATGTTTATAGTAGGCGAGGCAGACAGGATCCAGAAGAGGTAGTGACACCAGTCTCTGAGCCTTCCTCATCATCCTCTGCTCACGAGATTTCTGCAGAAGCATCAGATCTTGATATTCCTATTGCTGTCTGGAAAGGTACTCGTTCATGTACTATTAGACATCCTATTACAAATGTGTGTTGTCTATCCCACTTATCTAAACAGGCTCGCGAATTTGCTGTTGGGATTGATTCTTTGGATATAACGCGAAATTACTATGATGCTATGAAGAACAGTGGCTGGAAACAGGCAATGCAGCTTGAGATGTCGGCTTTATTGAATAATGGCACATGGGATCTTGTTGACTTACCTGCAGAGAAGAAAGCAGTGGGCTACAGATGGGTTTTCACCATCAAACACAATTTGGATGGGTCAGTTGAAAGGTTGAAGGCCAGATTGGTAGCAAAAGGCTACACACAGACTTATGGAGTTGACTTCTTTGAGACATTTTCTCCAGTTGCTCGTCTGAATTCTGTCCGGATTATTATTTCTCTGGCTACTACCTTTGATTGGCCTCTATTTCAGCTTGATGTCAAGAATGCATTTCTTCATGGTGACTTGCGAGAAGAGGTGTATATGGAGCAACCCCCTGGTTTTGTTGCTCAGGGGGAGTGTCAAAAGGTGTGTAAACTGAAGAAAGCCATATATGGACTAAAACAGTCTCCTCGCGCTTGGTTTGACAAGTTCAGTGATGTTGTTCTACGGATGGGCTTCTCTCGTTCCATGACTGATCACTCGTTATTCTACTCTAACTCTTCTTGTGGATTAATCATTATTGTTGTATATGTTGATGACATAATGATTACTGGCAGTGATTCTACAAGCATATTATGTGTAAAGGAAGGATTGCAGAGACACTTCCAAACGAAGGATTTGGGAAAATTGAGATACTTTCTGGGCATTGAGGTACTTAGATCTCATGCAGGTATCAATCTATCTCAGAGAAAATATGTGCTTGACTTACTATAGGAGACAAGCATGACTGAGTCTAAGCCGGTATCCACTCCTATGGATTATCACATCAAGGAGACGGTTGATGATGTTGAGTACTCAGATCCAGGATATTACAGGATGATAGTTGGTAAGTTGATATACCTGACTGTTACATGGCCTGACATTTCTTTTGCTGTAGGCGTAGTGAGTCAGCACATGAGCTCACCACGACAGTCACATTGGACAGCAGTTTGCCGGATTCTGAGATATCTGAAAAGTGCTCCTGGAAAGGGGATCACATATTATAGACCTAAGGTGCCCCCTTCTACTTTGGCTCTTACAGGTTATGCAGATGCAGACTGGGCTGGTAATCAGATTGATAGGAGGTCTACATCAGGTTACTACACGTTCCTAGGTGATCATTTGATTACTTGGAAAAGCAAAAAGCAGCATGTGGTAGCAAGATCCAGCACCGAGGCTGAATATCGTGCTATGGCTCATGCATGTTGTGAGCTACAATGGGTTAAATCTGTTCTTTCTGAGTTAAAGATTCCTATTTTATCTTCCATGGAGCTCAAGTGTGACAACCAATCAGCTATACACATTGCCAGGAATCCTGTCTTTCATGAGCGCACAAAGCATATAGAAGTTGATTGCCATTTTATCCGAGATCAGATCTAGAATGGTACTATTGTGACGCCATATGTCAAGTCTGAAGAACAACTGACATATATCTTGACAAAGCCATTGGGTCCAACAGCATTTTAAAATCTATGTGGCAAGCTGGGCATACACGATGTGTACACTCCAGCTTGAGGGGGAGTGTTAACATGTCTTTTATTATGTGTTTTTTATTTGTTATGTTATTTACTTATTCCTGCTGTACCCATCTGTAATTTACCCATATTTATAAAAGACATGAGACGGCTGTTGCCGATCTCACGCACGCTGCATCACACATCCGTAACTCTCACGTGCGCTTCTCTTCGTCCGCTCACATAGCTTATATTTAATTTCCAACCTTATGGATGGGGAGAATATCATTTCGTCTACCTTCACATAAAAAATCATTGCAATCGGATATTCTTTACATGTCCATATGTACGATATACACACTTTACATCCAACGGTCAGCCTGAAAATCCATATTGAGCGTTGAAGGATATTCGCTTGTTGTGCATGCAATACAAGTCCTATGATGATGAAATTTTGTAAGGTGGTAAACAATAAGGTATAATTTTAATCCACACGGTTGGTTTATGAAAAATCAATCACCGTGCATGGTTATTCAAATGCCTCTCATCCTCTCACCAAGATGTGTTTCTCACTGGATCGTTGTCTATACTGATTGACATATATGTTATCACTGGATCGTAGCTATATTCAACTTTTGCCATATTTAATATAGATATCACTTTGTCTTACAGATGCTGATTGACATGTATGTTATACGGTGCATAGTGCATACATGTCTTTTTTGACCATTTTGCTCATGTAAAATAAGAAAACTCAACTTGTGATTGTGTTTATATTGGACAGATAGGAAAACAGTAATCCAAATAAGTTATACAGTTACAATTGCTTATTTATGCTGTTCTGATACAAATATGAACGTGCAATCTGCTTCTTGTTCATGGCTGGGATATACTAAGATCATATAATGACACTTGTTTAATAATCTATGTATATGCCTATGTGAAACATTTTTTCCATAAGATTTATAATCTTTAGGAGACATATTGTACCTTGAACCTATTATGTAATTTTATATTTGAAAAATATTATGTTTTAAGGTTTCCTTGGCTCAAATGGAATACCAACTTCCACGTCTAACAAAAATGTGGACACATTTAGAACGCCAAGCTGGTGGAAAAGTCAAAGGGATGGGTGAAAAGCAAATTGAAGTTGACAAGCGCATATTACGTACTCAGGTGAGTTTACTTTCTCACCATAGGATTTAGGACAGTGATTTAAACATTGTTTCTTCTGCAATATATATTTTCAATTTTGCAAGAATATGATTTATTGTCTCTGCTTTTTTCTTAAATCAAGTTCCTTTTGGCTTGTCTTTCAGAAATATTGCTTCCAATTTTGTGAATGCTTATGCAACGGAACAGTATGAGGAGTAATAAGCGTAAAGGATTGAATAGATTGTATTCACGTCCGTTAGAAACTTAGAATATAATAGGATAAACATATATACTGATAGTCTGATATAAGGTAAAACTTTGTAGGACAAAATAAGTTTTTTTTGGAGAAAAAATTCCTTCATCTTAATGGATAACTTATTTTCAATTTCCTTGTTACATTTTTCACTACTTCATACTAATTTCTATTATTTTATTGGGTATGCCTATCTGTAAGAAAATACAAATCCACGTTTCTATTAATTTATGTCACAATCAGGTGCAACATTTGGAAAAAGTAGTAATGAAGATAAAAAGGTTTACCTTACATTTTCGTCAAGCTGGAGTATAGAAATCGTGCATGCCCAACTACAATTTCATGTCTATTAATATCATATGGTACAAAACCATAAAGGTACATATATATATATGTGTGTGTGTGTGTGTGTGTGTCAGCTATTTCTCAAATTTTTAACATGAATGCCTTTACCATTACTGGCTAGTCAGATCTCATGAAATGACACTCAATTGCTTGTGCTTTGTACTTATGGATATTGGATAATTAGCCAAATTGATGGCTGTATAGTTGTCAAACGTCAATGTCATAATGTCAGAGATGTATCTAGAGGAATTCCAAGCTTGTAAAAAACTAAATAAGAAATTGCAGGTTACATTCAGTGTGGTACATATTTTGATATTTATCCTTCAAGATGAAATGAGTCTTATTCTTCTTGCTAATAAGAAAGATGTCTTCAAAGGAAGATATAGTAACTAGAATTAGAATGTCTATCTGTCATCCGACCAGCATTAACACACCTTACTAGACATATTAGAAGTTAGAGCATGAGAGATTATATGAAAGTGTGCCGTCTTTCTATATCTTGGAAAAGTGAAAACTCACTCCTATAAATAGGAGGAGGCTGTACATGGAAGCAAAACAAACCCTAATGGGCCTGGTTATACAAGGCCCAAGTTACATGATAAGTAACAATAAGAAACATGAAATATAAAAGTACAACAATATATCTCATTACTCGACCATAGATGTCAATCATGCCCAACTTGCAGCACAGCTCCGCAACTCTCTTGCCAGAGAGAGGCTTAGAAAATATATATGCAGTTTGTTCATGTGATGGCAGAAAAGGAGTAGCATGTTTCTTATTCATTACTGCATCTCGTAGAAAATGGCAGTTAACTTCAATCTGCTTGGTCCTCTCATGGAAAATAGGGTTACTAGCGATGAAGGTAGCAACACGATTATCACAATACATCGGGATAGCATAAGTGATAGGGAATCCAAAGTCTGCAAGAATAGATTTAATCCATAACAACTCACAAGTAGTATGTGCCATTGCACGATACTCAGACTCTGCACTAGATCTGGCAACAACATTTTGTTTCTTGCTTCTCCAAGTAACTAGATTATCTCCTGCGAAGGTATAGTAACCAGAAGTGGATCTCCTATCAGACGTACACCATGCATAATCAGGATCAGAATATCCAATGACATCAAGGTGTCCATTTCTTTTATAAAATAGTCACTGTCCAGGTGCATTCTTCAAATATTTCAGGACATGACATGCAGCCTCCCAGTGACATTTCCTAGGACAATCCATAAACTGACTAAGAACTCCCACGACATAACATATGTGGTCTAGTAACAATGAGATACAAAAGTTTGCCAACCAGTCACTTGTAGAAATACTTATCTTCTAAGGGTGGAGTGGACTCGACCCATAAATCATGTGCTTGATCCATAGGTGAGACTGCAGGTCGACATCCCAACATTTCAGTTTCAGTTAGTAAGTCAAGAGTATACTTCCCTGTAATAGAGATACTCCAGTTTGTTGTGTGCTACCTCAATCCCAAGAAAATACCAAAGACGGCCAAGGTCCTTGGTTACAAAATGTTTCATAAGATAGTTCTTTGTTTCAACAATCCATGTGTCGTCATTACTAGACAAGATGATATCATCCACATAAACAATGAGAATAATAATTACAGAAGTACTGGTCTTGATAAAAATAGAATGATCACATTGAAAATATGTGAAATAAATTTTTTTGTGCAGTATAAGGGAGAATTTGTCAAACCATGCTCAAGGACTCTGTTTGAGATTATAAATAGCCTTCTTAAGGAGGCACACTTTCCCAGAATACTCCCCCTTCGCAGCATAACCTGGAGGTTGGGACATATAGACAGTCTCCTGCAAATCACCATAAAGAAAGACATTCTTGACATCTAGCTGATGCAAATGCCATCCTTGATTGACGACAACAGAAATAAGAATGCAAAAAGAATTAAGACGAGCTATTGGAGAAAATGTTTCAAAGTAATCAACTCTAGATTCTTGTGTGTGTCCTATAGCAACCAATCTAGCTTTCAGACGTTCAACTATCCCATCTAGTAGATATTTAACAGTATACACCCAATGACAGCCAACAAGATTGCTACCCGTAGGAAGGTCAATAAGTTCCCATATCCCACAGGATCGAAGGCGTCCATCTCCTCATCCATGGCCTGTGTCCATCCAGGATGTAGAAGTGCCTCTTGAACATTCTTTGGGATAGAAATAGTAGATAAAGAAGTTGTAAATTGAGCCCTGGAAGCATTAAGATGGTCTGTAGAAACATGTTGAGGAATACAATATTTGGCACTAGAACACTGTCCTTTCTGTAAATCAATAGGATTGTCCAAATCAAAAACCGGAACAGAGGCAGTAGAATTACCGTCATCTTGTGGGGGATCATCAGTCGTAGAAGGAGTCATAGCATGGGATACTCCAGGTGGAGGCCTTTTGTTTCATTGCTCATAACTTTCAGAATAGGTGTAGAAGACTCATTCAAGAAAGGTACACTTGGAAGTGGCACATTAGGAAGTGGCACACCAGGAAGAGACACATATTTACTAGGCTCAGAGAAGAACGATGTATCTTCAAAGAAGGAGACATCCACACTGACATACAAATGATGTGCAACAGGATCAAAACATCTATACCCCTTTTGTGTACGAGAATAGCTAAGGAAACAACAACGAAAAGCTCGTGGAGACAATTTATCACGCCCAGGTTAGTGATTGTGAACAAAACATAGGCAGCCAAAAACCTTTGGTGGTAGGCAAATATTAATTCATGAGGGTTTTATTTTGTAAGATAGAAGAAGGCATCCGGTTGATGAGGTAGTTGGCTAAAAGGATGGCATGAACCTAATAAAACTGAGGAACATTCATTTCAATCAGAAGAGTACGAGCTACATTAAGAAGATGTCTGTTTTTCCTTTCAGCTACACCATTTTGTTGTAGACTCTATGGGCAAGAGGTTTGATGAATAATTCCTTTGAAGATACAAAGTTTTTGAAAACCATGTTACACATATTTAGAAACATTATCAGTGCGAACAAATTTAGGAATAGCAGAAAATTGAGTCTTCATTTCATTCAAAAATTTGGAGAAAACATCTAAAATTTTAGAACGATCTTTTAAAAGATAAAGCCAAGTGGCACAAGACCAATCATCAATAAATGTTACAAAATATCGCACACCAGTACGATTACCAATACGACATGGTCCCTAGACATTAGAGTGAATTAAATAAAATAAACTTGGACTCCTGTTATCACAACGAGGAGAAAACACATATCAATGATGTTTTCCGAGTTGACAGACTGACATTTAAAGTTTTCAGACGATAAACTAGGAAATAAGAACTTCAACTTAATGGTAGAAGGATGACCAAGCCTCAAATGCCATTGATAAAGAGAGGTAGAGTGGGCCACAAGAGCAGTAGTAGGCGAAGTTGACGAGGTCTGTAGATAGTACAAACCATCTCCACCTTCATATCCCCCACCAATTGTCTTCTTCGTCCTGAGATCCTTCTTGGAGACAGTGTAATGAAAGAAGGTTACACTGCGGTTTATAGACTTTGTAATTTTATTGACAGACATCAAGTTCAAGGAAAATCTAGGCACAAACAGAATAGATTTAAAAGAGTGTTATCAACATCCCCTATTCCAGTGTCCGGAGAAGTAGATCCATCAGCCAGATGCATAGGGGAATGATAGGTGGAATTCTTTAGATAAGTGAAGAGATTTTTATTACCGGTCATATGAGTTGTAGCACCTGAATCAACAATCCAATCTTCTTTTGTGGAAGAAGAAGAGGCTTGAAGACAAGAAGGATCACCTGAGTGTTGAGCGATGTTTGCCTGAGGCGTGGTGGTAACTGCAGAAGCAGTTTTGATTAGCTTGTCAAGGTCAAGCATACTTAGTCTTACCATTTGAGAAGTAGCAACACTAGAGGTATATGTAGATTCTTCATCAACATCAATAGCGGAGACTTGGTTTGCCCATTATGGCTTTCCATTCTTCTTCCATCATTTATCCTCGGTATGATTTATGATTAGTTTGTTTATAAAAGTTGCGGTACCGAGACTGTAGAGGAGAGGACCCTCTTCCACCACTTTTGAGACCTCTGCCCCGTCCCCGAGTAGAGTTACCACACCCTTGTCCAGCAACAACTAGAGCAACATGCTCTTCTTTGGTAGTAGAAGACACCGAGTGAGATAGCCGAAGATAGACATCGTCTAGCATCGGCAATGGTTCAGATGCAAAGATTTGTTGACGGACCGCTTCATAGCTGGGAGGCAAGGATGCCAAAAATTGGCATAGTTGGACTTCATCTTGTTGTTTTTGTAGTTTAGTGAGATCAGTAGATAGCGGATGGTGGAGTTTGAGCTCTCCCCAAATACCTTTGAAGGTATCAAAGTGTGAAGCTAACGATTTAGCTTTGTCATGTCTTAAAGAATGCAGGCGTTGATAGAGTTCAAAAACTCAGGAGCATTTCCCTTATTGGAGTAGATTTGAGCAATATGATCCCAGGCTTCCTTGGCAGTGTCAGTAAAAAGAAGATTGGTGGATACATGGGATTCACAACTATTTAGAATCCGAGAGAGGACTTGAGAGTCACACTCTGCCCATTTCTTATACTCGGCTTTCTTCTTGTCAATCGTATCATCTTTAGGAGGAGGAAGTTCGGTGAGATGCTCAAGCTTGCCCGAGGAGTGAGCATAAGTTTGAAAGGATCGTGCCCATAAAATATACTTGGATCCGTTGTACTTGATAAAAGTTACACATCTAGCATGTGTCCGATGGTCTCAGAAGAAGATGAAGCATGATTTCAAAGTATAGAATAGTAGTAGTTGACAGAAGTTGACAAATGCAGGGACATGACGTGTTAGGAAATCGACTCTGCGTGTGCACAATTGACAGAAGTCTTCAGCGACAGGAGACACGTCGTGTCAAGAAACAGACACGACGTGTGAAATAAGTAACAGTGGTAACAGGTAGTTTGGACACGACTTGTGTAACAAGAGACACAGTGTGTCTGGCGGCAACAGTGGGTAGTTCGCTGAAAACACACAACGTGTGCAGAAGGAGGCACGACATGCCCACGTCGTGCAGGGTGGTATCTGGAAACAACAGTAGGTAGTTTGCTGAAGATACACGGCGTGTCCACGTCGTGCAGAACCAACAGAAAGGTCAAAAAAGGATCCAAAATAGATGGCAAACACTATGGTTCACCAAGAAGAACGATATGTTGGATAGATCCAATCATATCAATAAAGAAATGGATAGAGCCCTATAATAGGTGTTCATGGATGACCACACAAATTTGGCGAGCGGTTTTCCAAATAGCAATCTTCAGCGCATAAGACCATTGGAAAGACCGTCAGCGATGTCCCTAGATTTTCTTGTTGGAGAAGAGGATAGGGTTAGAAAGGGGAGTAGATCCCCTTAGGCCTGATCAGCAGTAACAGTGAAGACGGAGGATGCTAGCGGCGGCGGCGACTGATGGATGAAAAGAGAGAGACAAAGAGAGAGAGAGAAGGCGGCGACGGCTGGTGGAGATCAAGGCTAGGTATCCTGCTCCGATACCATATGAAAGTTTGCCGTCTTTTTATATCTTGGAAAAGAGAAAACTCACTCCTATAAATAGGAGGCTGTATAGGGAAGCAAAACAGAAAACCCTAATGGGCCTGGTTATACCAAGGCTCATGTTACAGGATAAGTAACAATAAGAAACATGAAATATAAAAGTACAACAATATATCTCAATAAACCTATAGTAGGCAAAACTTTCCATGCTTTACTTTTCAGATTTTCAGATACAAGATATGCAATAGACATACAATTCCCTGGTGGGCCTATCTAGGAACGCTCAAGAACTAACTGACTACTCCTACAATACTTAGATTATGTCCACGAGATGAGTTTCCTAAGACTTTGGATAATAATACTGTTGGTTGTATGCCCTGAGAGCTATTCATATATGGCACATCTTGTAATTGATTTGATTATTAATAAAGGCAATTCCAATTAGTAAGTTTGATTCAATATGAGATATTGAAAAATATAGTGGTCCTATGAATGTATGACTCAATGACATGTAATTTCAGGTTGAGGACCTAAATATGAGATCATGTGTATGTTAAGAATATTCATTCTTGTCTGAGTCCCTGGTCAGATATTATTGTGAAAATTAGGACGACAATTATACATCAAGAGAAGTATGTGTGTTGATTGATGACTACGTCTCATTCGTCATCTATTGGATATCAAATCAAATACGTAGGCATGGAACAGGACTTCGACTTCGAGCCGACTTCAACATGTGTGGACACAGACGTTTTGGAAATGTCGAGGAAATGTCGAGGATTTTTACAACCAAAGTTTCGACGCAACTTCGACAAAAATTAAGCTAAAAATAGCCATTTTGTGATGAAAATCGACAGATTTCATCAAATCTAGCTTAAAAACACAATATATGTTTCCATATAGCCATCCATATAGGTTTACATATGTAGATAAATGCACGCTTACATATAGTCGTCTCCGAACTACAGAGTTCTTCCATATATAAAGTTTGTGACAATAAACAAACTACATAAAAATAGTGTAAATCTATGGTAGATTTAGCAGAGAGAGGATCGGTCTATTACTGTTAGCTTAGAATAGTAAAAGATAACATCAAAATCATCTTACCTCAAGCTCCAACACTTTTTCCACCTCACACAACCAACTCCACAAAATCCCTGAAATATGTCGCCAACTTCGACGACTTCGATAAATGTCGAGGACATTGTGGAATTTTTGTATGGACTTGGGCCAACTTCGCCGACATATGGGGAAATGTCGACATATTTGACGAAATGTCGAGGATATTGTAGAATAAAGATGTTTACATGCATTCGACGTCGCTGACCGTCGACATCGACATTATCGGCGAAATTTCGCCTAATGTCGACGACATTTAGATCTATGTACATAGGTACTTGTTATCAACAAGTGTACTGGTTAGACCCACTTTGAGTGCGATACATGGAAGCCAATAGCCTCAGTATGACAATGGTGATTGTGATCCTTAGACCTGAAGCCACTACAATGATCACATGTTGTTTAGTGTGCTTTGACACTACTCAATTTGACCTTAAATAAGGGTTGCTATACACGTGGTGCTTAGGTGTATAGAATTGAATGTCCAATTTTGATGGTGTATCCGATAGCCCAAAAACAATTTGTTTTTCTATATTTTGGCCAAAATTTTGATATTTATGGCCCTAACAATTTCGACGACCAAAAAAGCAAATTTAATCATGAAAATTTATCAGGACGCTCTAAGTGCCAAGATCTCCTCAAATATGCAATAATATTTCATATTTGATATGTGGGGGAGGGTCTCCCACATTTGTAAGTGGAGGAAGCTGAACAATTTTGACATAATTTCGATGGCGATTTTGATGGAAAAATGAAAGAATTAAGTTATAAGAATTTGCAAACACAATGTTGAGACATGTGCACACTAGTCTATATAATAAATTTATATGTTTAGAGGTCAAGGTGGGATCCATGTCTTGATGAGTGAGCGCACAAATGAACAGAAATGTCAAGTCTGGTAGACAGTTAGACTGCTAAAAACTTCAAGTTACCACTTAGAATATAAAACGTACAATTACAAGTCACAAACTTACCATCAAAGTCTAGTATTAGCATATAACAAGGTTACATGGGGGCATTTATACATAGATCCAAGAAAGAACTTTGTTATTTTTGAAGAATTTCTCTAGATTTCTATACAAGATGTAGAAATTGAAGAAGGTAATGTATAGATCGTCTAGCGATAGGGAAAACATACCTTAGAATTATGAGAAATAACTCTACAAGCAAGAGATAAAAAAATGCCAAAATACCCAAGATGTAGTATTAGTGACCTTAGGAACAAATTTCTCAAAATTTAAGTTGTGTTTCCGTGCCATTTTGCGAAATTACGGCCCAAATTAGCTTTTTGCTGCAAAATTTCACCCCATTATGCGAAATTTCGCACCTACAGTCAATTTTTTGCGAAATTACGTCCCATTCACTACATTTATGTGTTTCGATGTCCGATCACACGTTACCATGTCCAATTGCAAAAAAGAAATTTTGCAATTCCGATAGAAATTTTATTCCATGCTTAGGTGCATTGTGGCACGTGAGTTACTGTGAGTGACGTAGATGGTATTTGTCCCTACCATTGGAGTGATATCCCAACCCCTTGTTGAATGAGACTATCTAATGCATAGACATGCTCATGTTAGTCAATATATGATATTGAGCTGATGTGTATCTCAAATAGTCTACTCTAGATAAAGGAACAAAGATTAAATATTATGAGGATGACGATTTTATGCCTCAGATTTAATCTGGATATCAAAGACAAAGGGATTATATGATCACTGTAACAATGGTCACAATACTAGGTCAAAGTTGTTCTCCAACTTTCCCAGTTACTTGGATGACAATGAAATCTTGTTAGATACCAATCATTGCTTGTGAAGTCATAATTTAATTATAGACATCACAACCAACGTAACGCGGAGCCTATAGGGTGACACACATAGGATGCATAGGAATAGGAGTATAATTACGGACATGATTAGAAATGTTCCAAGTCATATTAATTACTAAAATGTTTAGGTAATCAACTAGAATAACACTGGACTGAAATCTTAGACAGTTGGCTAAAAGGTCTAACTCAATTAGTTGGATTTAACATTATCATCTCATATGATAAGTAGACTGCCTAACCCCGAGCGATCTGTTGGAGTTGTCAGTCGAGTGACTGAAAAAAATTGACAATCGATTAATGTGATTAATTGATCAATTAAATGGCAGGATTCCAGAATGTTCTAACTCAGTCAACTGACTGATTGGCTGTTCGCTTTAATGCAACCGTTGCCTTTTTGTTTCCCAGGTTATGGAAACCTTGCTTCCTTGCCTCTCCTATTTAAAGGGGCATGACATCTAGGTCATGGTTACACGCTCTCGTACGTGAGAACCCTAGTCGTCACTGCCCATAACAGAGAGAGAGAGAAGGAAGGAGATTCAACGCTAGCACGCCACTAACGAAGAGGCTGCTCTTTCCTGCCTACTCAAGCTGCACGACGAGGAGTTGTTGTCCATCCGTGTGGACCATGTAGAGACGCGGGCGTCATGCAACTGTGTTGGGAGGATGTCTTTGAGGACCGTCCTTGCACCCCTGCCAACGACGCACACCACCGCGCGAGGATGTCGCTGGACTTGCTCCACAATAAGGTATACCTCAGACACCCTCTTTCTGGAATCGTCGTAGTTGACGAAATCTGCTCGTAGGAAATGTGGAGATTTTTTTGTTTTTGGGTTGCTGATGCAGGATGAAGTTCACCTCTAGGCCCTATCAACCCCACCCTACTATCTTGAAGCTTCTTGGAACCCGACTCCAATGGAAGCACAGCCAATAGGGAGTTGTGGTATCTAGTCGTTGTTGGTGTCATGAAACTTGATGATGGTTCCCTGCACAAAAGTGGAAAGGGGTTCCTTCCGTTAGGTTGGCATTATCAACTAATAGATTTAAACAAAAGATATGTGAGTATGACAATAGCGTGATGCATTACTGTGAAGATTAATAGGTCCAAAATGTATGAGGGAAGTAGACTCTATACATGTATGAGTAGTATAAGACTAAACATATGTAGATTAAGAAAATCAAGACTAGCAACAATGGGTGAGGTGAATATGTATATTAAAGACCTAAAGTAATTTGACTGTAACAATCATATTTCTCTTTGGAAGTAGTACATCTAGGAATGCCCTCAATAGAGATATGTTATATTTGCAACTTCTAGAAGTCGACAACGAGATTGCTTATTATTGGATGATTAAACAGAGTACAGGGGGCTCTCTTTTATAAGACAAGAGAGTACACATGGTATAGAGATAACCCATGTGGGATAAAAAGTACACAATAGAAAAAGAGAAAAAGCATAAAGCAAAATACACTAAGTATAGAAAAGCTGTAAAGTGTATATACTAATACTCCCCCTCAAGTTGGAGCGTAGATGTCAATCATGCCCAACTTGGATGTCATCGTAGCAAATCTCGTCTTTGGAAGAATCTTTGTGAAGATGTCAGCCACCTGATCATAAGTATGGATGTAGGGAGTGGATATCTGGCCAGATAATATAGCTTCGCGAACAAAATGGCAGTCCACCTCAATGTGTTTAGTCCGCTCATGAAAAGTGGGATTACTGGCGATAAACGTAGCAGCTTTGTTATCACAATACATCGGAATAGGAGAGGACTCAGAAATACCAAAATCCTTCAGTAGGCTTCAAATCCAGAAAAGCTCACAAGTAGTATGCGCCATGGCGCGATATTCAGCTTCAACACTTGAGCGAGCAACCACAGTTTGTTTCTTGCTTCGCCAAGTAACAAGGTTTCCTCCCACAAATGTACAGTAGCCAGAAGTGGAGCGTCGGTCGAGCTTGCTCCCAGCATAGTAAGAATCAGAATAACCAAGGAGTTTACAATGACCATGTTTCTTATATAGCAGGCCTTTCCTAGGAGTGCTCTTCAAATATTTAAGAATGTGGCAAACAGTGTCCCAGTGACGTTTTCGGGGTTTATCCAGGTATCTACTAACAAGCCCGACAGCAGAAGTAATATCAGCTCGTGTGACAGTCAGATAAATAAGCTTACCAACCATGCATCAATATTGATGATGGTCAGGATAGGCAGGAGAGTTCTCATCATCCCAGTCAGTATTTGGATCCAGAGGTGTGCTAGCAGGCTTAGCACCTAGAAGTCCAGTTTTAGAAAGCAGATCCAGAACATATTTGCGTTGAGACAAACAAAGACCAGAAGAGGACCGAGAAACTTCAATCCCAAGAAAGTACCGCAAAGAGCCAAGATCTTTGGTAACAAAGTGTTTCTCTAGATAACACTTGGTAGCCTGAATGCCTGCAGGATCACTCCCTGAGAGAATGATATCATCAACATATACAATAAGGATAACAATGCCAGCAGTAGTATTTTTGACAAAAATAGAGTGATCTGACTGGGAGCGTCTAAAAGAGAATTTCTGAAGAATAGTACTCAGTTTATTAAACCAAGCACGGGGACTCTGTTTTAAACCATAAATCGCCTTCCTCAGCCTACAGACTTTAGAGGACTCCTCCTGAAGCACAAAACCCGGGGGTTGTTCCATGTAGACCTCCTCATGTAGATCCCCATACAGAAAAGCATTCTTCACATCAAGTTGATACAAGGGCCAATCAGAATTAATAGCAACAGAAATACGAATCCGTACAGAGTTCAGCCGAGCCACCGGAGAGAAAGTCTCAAAATAATCGACCCCGTAAGTTTGTGTATAGCCTTTAGCAACGTGTCTCGCCTTTAGCCGTTCAACCGTGCCATCCGGTTGATATTTGACAGTAAACACCCAACGACAACCAACGGGGGAACAATCTGCAGGAGGATCAACTAGCTGCCATGTGTTAGCGTTCATTTGAGCCTGCATTTCAGCTTCCATAGCTTGACACCAAGCAGGATGTTTAAGAGCCTGAGAAGCATTTTTAGGAATAGATATAGCAGAAAGAGCAGCAGTAAAGTTAGCAAAATTAGTCCCCAGATGATCAGTAGTACAAAAATTTCCAATAGGATGTTTAGTGCAAGTTCTAGTTCCTTTCCTCAAGCTGATAGGAACATCAAGATCAGAGAATACCTGCGGTGGTGTTTGATCTGGCACGGAGGATGAAGATGTTGGAGGGGCCATAGAGGGAGTTGTTGTCTTCTGTCTTCTTTGATATACTTTTGGAGGCGGCTTTTCAGTAGGAGAAGTAGTATCAGCAATATCAGTAATATCAGTGGTATCATCCATGACAGGTAATGATGTATCCAGTAATAAATCCGATGTAAGAGTTGACCTGACAGAAGAGTAAAAGGGCATGTGCTCAAAGAAAACAACATCAACAGATACAAACCATTTCTTTGACACAGGATCATAGCAACGGTACCCTTTCTGAGTGCGCGAGTACCCTAGGTAGACACACTTAGTCGCTCTGGGATCAAGTTTGGTGAGACCGGGACGAAGGTTTTTGAAAAAGCAGGTGCTCCCAAAGATACAAGGAGGCACAGTAAAAAGGGGCACATCCGGAAACATAATCTGATATGGAACTTGATTCCCAAGCACAGAAGAGGGCATTCGATTAATTAGGTAACAAGCAGTAGAGATAGCCTCAGGCCAAAAACACTGGGGATAATGAAAAAGTAATGTGCGGGCAACTTCAAGAAGATGGCGATTTTTGCATTCAGCGACTCCATTTTGTTGTGGTGTGTAAGCACGGGAAGTTTGGTGTATGGTGCCTTGTTTTCGACAAAAGTTGCCGACAGAGGCTTGCACAAATTCTAAGCATTATCAGTGCGAAAAATTTTAATGGGTTTAGCAAACTGGGTCCGAATCTCGGCAAAGAAAGTCGTGATACTGTCAAGAATGGTAGACCTGTGTTTAAGCAAAAACAACCAGGTGGTTCTAGAAAAATCATCAATAAAACTCAAGAAATATCTAATTCCAGAAGTACTTGGCACAGAACAGGTCCCCAAACATCAGCATGAATAATGTTAAATGGTTGTTTAGAACTAATACATGATTTTTTTGAAAAAGATGCTCGGGTCTGTTTGCCTAGTTGGCAAGTCTCACAATGAAAAATAGAGTCTAATACATCAGGTAATAATTGTTTCAACTTTGCTGCAGAAGGATGTCCTAAGCGATAGTGCCACTAGATGCCTGTCACAGAAGATGTCAAGTATGCTGCGGTCTTCGGAACGTCCAGGTAGTATAGTTTGTCTGGTCCCTCATGGCCTGAACCAATCGTCGTCCTCGTACACAGATCCTGAAAAATAACACCATCTGGGTCAAACGTAATCGAGCAACGAAGGTTCTTCACAGTTCGATTTACAGATAGCAGATTAATAGGAAACTTAGGAAAATAAAGTGTAGAGCGCAGAGGCAAGCAACCAGTAGTACAGATATCACCAATCCCAGTAACAGGTGTCTTAGAGCCATTAGCCAGTGTAACAGGAGGTATAATAGAAGTATTGTGTAGTTTAGAAAATAAAGTAGGATTTCCAGAAATATGAGATGTTGCACCAGAATTAATCACCCATGAGTTTTTACCAGACTGTGTCAGGAGGTGGTGCTACCATTAGTAGAAGCTTCAGCAGAGGAAGCAAGACGAGCCTGGAGCAGCTTTTTGAATTCAGACTGTATCCAGTCAGCAGAGGGCGGAGCAGAGGTAGTAGCAGTCTCAGTCTGATCCGTCGTGACCTGATTCACCTAGGCTGGCTTGCCATGCTTGATCCAGCAACGATCTTCATTATGGTTTGTCCGCTTGCAGAAAGTGCAGTAACGAGGCTCAGTAGAGTCAGTGCCAGAGTATGAGCCACGTCCAGGTGCAGTAGAACGTCCGCATCCACGGCCACAGAAGGAATCTCCAGTGCGAACAACGAGGGCTGCTCCATCAAAAGTATCAGAAAGGTGCTGCGAAACTGATGGCAGACGCTGAACCCTTTTGAGAACATCCCGAAGGGTAGGCAGAGGATCACTGGATAGAATCTGATCCACAACTCCAACGAAGGAAGATGGCAAACCAGCGAGGAACTGAACAAGCATAAGTTCGTTCCGTTGACGCTGAACTTCAGTGATGTCGGCAGAAAGCGGATAATACACCTGAAATTCATCCCAGAGAGCACAGCAGGTGGTGTAGTAGTCCTCAATAGAATCAGTGGCAGAAAATTCCTGTTTGGCAAGTTGCTTGAAGATCTCAAAAACCTTCTTAGGATTTTGCTGATGAGAGTATACATGAGAGAGTTGCTCCCACATTTCCTTCGCAGTCTGGAGGCGAAGAAGTGACTGGCTGATCTTGGGCTCGACGTTGTTGACCATCCATGTCATAACATCGTAGTCCTCCTTGGACCAAAGATCGTAGGCTTGCTTAGTCTTTTCATCAGCATCAGTAGCGGGGACCGCCGGTCCTTTGGTAGTCAGATGAGAATAGCGCCCTTGTGCTTTAACATATAGCTCAAAGGAAGCCGCCCAGAGGTGATAGTTGGAGTTATCCAACTTCACAGTAGTGACACACAAGTTGCGTGGAAGGTCAGGTGTCGCCATTGGAAGGGGCAGAAGCACGGGCGCAGAGAGCAGCAGAAGTCAGCAGCAGTAGAAAGTAGTAGAAGTCCAACGCATGGACTAGTAGTAGCAGATAGAAGATCCACGCATGGATCTTAGAAAACCCACGTAGGGCAGTAGATAGAGATAAAAAAAACCTACACCAACATGGAGGATCAATCACTCCACCATGAGGCGCAAGCAGAAAGAGAGAGAAACTCCGTTTACGCCGTCAACGTGCTAGAACTGGAAAACGTCGGGGCTGTCCGGAGATTTCGAAAAGATTGGAGGGATTGACGGCGATATTGTAGCGGCGGCGGAAAAAAAAGAGGGGGGTGGCGGCGGCTAGGGTTGGGGTGAGAGAGGGATTAGGTTTAAGGTGGATCGGCCCGCTCTGATACCATCTAGAAGTTGGCAATGAGATTGCTTATTATTGGATGATTAAACAGAGTACAGGGGGCTCTCTTTTATAAGACAAGAGAGTACAGGGGGCTCTCTTTTATAAGACAAGAGAGTACACACGGTATAGAGATAACCCATGTGGGATAAAGAGTACACAATAGAAAAAGAGAAAAAGCATAAAGCAAAATACACTAAGTATAGAAAAGCAGTAAATTGTATATACTAATACAACTCAATTATGTGTAATAGCACATGGCCTACCATGTTTTCAGAAACAATTGTCCCCATATTGATAATATGATTGCAAAATGTGTACTTCGATGGAGGTCTTGTGAAAATGAGAAAATCCTATAATCTCTCTCGTACTTGTTGAAGGAGATGAGTTCTCCTAGGAAGTGCTCACCCACATATAATTGAGCCCCAAATGTTTTTTTTTTGCTTTAGTACCATGTACTCAAATACAAAGTATTGGGGACAACATAATACACTGACCTCGCAAATTCTCATTCACATACATGTAAGTCTACACTAATTGCACACAATATATGATTGATTTCTACAACACATAGAATTTGTATGCATTATCTAGATATCAAATGCTCCTTGTTTGTTGGGATCATAACCAAGCTTGATCGTGTATTATGTTACTTCTCAAATTTCCTCTCACCGATTTAGTAAACCAAAATCCATAGCTTAATTCAAGATTGAACATGGCGATGAATATGATACAATTTTCTAATTCTTCTATTGCATATCATTATCTTGGTATGTGTCTATAATACAAATGAATTAGAGAAAAGAGTCAAAAGTAACTAATAGTAAACTATATGACTTATGTTTACCGAAAACATTGTGTTACATTCTTAAACTCTCACCTGCATGGTTTAAAATTTCAAATGAAATGGCGAAATTTTGATCAAAATTTCATTTTTGATGGCCCCCGAATAGAAATTCACGTACCTATCACAAATTTTTTTAATATGCAATTCAATTTAAAAAGTAAAAAAAAACTGAAAATACGAGAGTTGTTATATATTATATAGTTACATGCAAGATATAGCATATAATAACATGTTACCACATAAGAATATATACATGAACCAATTGCACAATCAAAATCCTCTTGAAATAGTTTTGTATCTTTTCACTCATTTGTAGGAGCCCCCCACCCAATATCAACATATCATATTATTGCATGGTTAGGTGTATTTATGTATGTAGATCGTCCTAGTAAATTCTTTTTAGTTAAATTCTTTTATTTGGTTGTCGAAATTGTGTTGACATCTTGTTTTGACAGAAACATATTTGTCAAAATTTCCATCGAAGTTCTGCGATTTTTTGTTTCAAGATCATCAGAAATAACGTTGAAATCGGATATTTTTAAATAATGCTAACATACTTACATATAGATACAACCTTTGTATATTTGGTTAACACTAGTAAGATGGAGCAAATATGTCCAATGTTACTAGCTTGTTTGATAAAATTGAAATCTACAACCAATCAATAATAATAAGCATGTTTGCTAATAATCTTTAGGTACACCTGGTGAAAACTAGGTTAATGCATCTTCATGTCTTAAATTTCATCAAAAAGTTTGGCAAATATTTTGATATTGGTGTCTATCAGGCACTAGAATTCAAGTACCTTAACCAAATTTCCCAACCCACCACAATCGACACCCAACTAGGGTTCATAGCTTCCAACTATTGTCCAATTAACTCAGGAATAGATCTACCTTGATCTCACATATAGTTTTCAAGGCGGCCAGTCGGTCACCTGCCTTGCTTGGGCGACCGGGACGCCCTGGTCAACTTGTCGGGCACCAAGTCATAGGTACAATAATTACATAATATTATCCATATACATATAGTTATATAGAATACATTATATAAATCCACTAATGTAAGCATGTATCCAAGCATATATTAATCCAGATCTGGTAAACAATGTCGTAAAACACCACAAACAATTTTCAATGAAGACTATTTAATGTATTCAAATTCAACAAATATAATTGGAAAGAGAAGAGTGACGTACCGTTGTTAAATTCAGGCTTTTAGTACTCATTGAGTTGTTGCCACTAAAATAAAAGTTATATGATAAACTAGTGTAGTGTCAATCAAATTGATATTCGAGCTAAGGAGTGGGGAGGGAATTAGAATTGCAAAAAAAAAAAACTTATAGGCCTGGGCCCATACTGAGCGACCGCCCAGCCAGGACTTGGGCCGACCAGTCGGGCTGGTTGGCCGGCAGGTGCCAAGCTGAAGCTTGCTTGTGGGCGGCCAATTGGCTAGTCGGCCACCTCAATAAGTATGATCTCACTCCATACTTAAACAAGTTAAACATAGAAAACAAATTCAACACCGAAAACAACCTAAACCCTAAACCAAGTGAAACTAGGCTTTCCAACTGACAAAACCTTTAAACCAACATATCTACACATGACGAAGGTAAGCATCAGTTATACATGTATGAATCGATTTATATCTTACCAATTATCACAAATACAAAAACTTATGGCAGATTCAGGGTTTTATCACATCGTAAACTAAAAAACCATAAACTAGGGTTTACTTGTGATTATCTGGTAAATGTCCCCAATTATGGTGTCTCTTTGTATGTGAACCATTCAATCATCAAAATTAAGAATTTGAGTAAACAAAAGGAAATTGAAAGATAGGCATGCAGGTAAATGGAGATCAACACTAGTAAAACAAGATTAACAACTAATCTCAGCATGGGGTGTTGCAGAGAAGGAGACAGCCTAAGGATTCGGTCCATCTCATGTTTCATATATAAAGAATAGTATATGGACAAGTTAGAAGTAGTCCCTGACGATTAACATGTTGCTTCCTGTACGCTACTATCTTTTCTTTCAAGATGTTGAGTATTTTACAACTAAGTCAAAGCCATGGTCTACACCTAATCTCTGTATAACAAGGCTTGTATATGGCATATTATGCTGTATGATCGGCTCATTTCCTTTCTGGTATATAGTATAGACAATATCTTGTTGTATATGGTTCCTTTATATAATTTATTTTATCCTGTATGTAGTTAATCTATAATTCACAGCTTTTAAACTTCATTGCACACTCCTTTACTTTTTGTTCTCTGCCCTTCTGGGACAAGTAGATTGCTACCTTAAGAAAAGAGTTGGAATCTGTACGAATGCATCGCAAACAATACCGTATTCGCCGTCTATCTGTGCCAGTTCCTGTTGTCTCCTTGGTAAGAAATATTATAAAGTTTTGTATGGTTTTAGATGTAGTTGCAGTATTAACTTTTATTGTTTAAGGTTGGCTATACAAATGCTGGAAAGAGCACACTCTTGAACTGCTTAACTGGAGCTACTGTTCTTGTAGAAGATCAGTTATTTGCTACATTGGACCCTACTACTAGAAGAGTGCAGGTAAATGACAAGCTTTTTTCTCCTGTAAAGGGCGGGTTATGTTAGATATGGGTGAATTGACCTTTAGTTCGTCTTCTTAGCAGCTAAGATAATTGTATTCATCATGTATGCTAAAATGAGACAATGTGTATATTTCTATGAATGGTAACAAATTTACTTAAAAGCAAATATAATCTAGGTCTGATCCAACATTTATCCAATGAGGGTTGTTTCTATTTTTGTTATGATAATTTTTGCATCATTACAATAGTATAGGGCCAAGCATGCAAAAGAAAGAAAGAGACTGCCCAATCGCCCTATCTAGTAGACTATAGTTCAGTAGGATGTCGGGAATTGTAAATTTGTTTGTCATCATTTTCTATTAGAAAGTAGAAGGCACGTGATCGTTGCTTTTTTGTTTTTTACTGAGTGAAGCCTCTCCACATAAACTGGCATCAGGATGGATGTTGTCTAAACAAAAAAGAACATTGGCATGTTGAACTGTTTCTATCTTTTCACTGTGCAGCCTCTTGTCCAGAGTGCATAACCACTGTGTTCGAGGTGCGAAACTGTTTCGGCACACCTGATATGTTTCGAGTTTAGTAGGCCTGATCCCTGAGCACAGACTCCCTTTGGATGGTTAGGAAGTAATAAGCGAGAATATGTTTTCTGGGTGCTTTATCTGGTTCTTTCTGCTATTTTCCTGTCACTTTTATCTTACCTGATGTGGCACTCTCTCTGTCAAGTCCTATTTATTATTCTGTACATAGGAAACCTAGGAAGCACGGACACTTCCCGGGAGGTGCCGTGGCCGTGTCTGCCGCGTGTCGGACGCGGACACGCCGTGGACACGGCTGGACACGCGGTGGACACGGCCCCGGAGTGTCCAACTTTTTTTTGAAGAGTTTTTGGCTTGGACACGGCTAGGACACGGCTGGGACACGGCTGACCCAGCCCAGCCACACCCATGTCCAGTTATGTTAGGAAAAAAGACTAAACATGTCCATGTTCCCTAACCTACCGATATTTGCTCCTCTTCTCCTCAATTTCACTCCAAATTTTCGTTGTTTTCTTACTGTAATCCTGCCCCTCTATCAATCTATGCCCAATTTTTCTAATAAGTCTTTTTCTTCTATTTTGTTATAATGTTAACAATAATTGCTGCTGTTGGTTCAGTTATGTTATACAAATCTGTAGTATTTACTGTATTTAATCATACATCATTCTGAGTTGGATTTCTTTATTGTTGAATTGGTCTAATTATTGTTTATTTACTGTTCAAAAGTCATTGTGTTATGATTTAAACTGACAATTTGCTTTAATTGATTGGAAGCATGGACATGGATGCGTTTACATAAATTTATAAATATCACTAGACCATGCTTGTTGTATCTGATGGATTTTTCCTATTTGGATGAATGTGTTGGATGGATGATTATATGTCTTTTAAGTAAATGAAATGCAAACTCCACAATTAAATTTCTATAATAGAATGTGTTTATACATCAATAATGTATACATATATATGTGGAAAAAACAATTTGCCGTGTCCGGCCCCGTGTCCGTGTCCTACATTTTTAAAAATTGCCGTGTCCCGTATCCGTGTCCGTGCTTCCTAGTAGGAAACCTACCTAGACCTCTCTTTTGTACTTACTGAAAGCATTTTTTACCTATCTATATTCCAATATTTTTCTTCTCTTCCTTTTCCTAATGATAAAGGTTTAGGTTTGTCTTTCACCCTTGTACATTTACTAGTCAAATTTATATGTTTGTAATATTAGGGAAAGGATATCTTGTTTTTTGTGATGCTTCCAAGAAGGACTTAGGTTGTGTACTGATGCAGGAAGATCATGTGGTTTCTTTTGCTTCTCGACAACTTAAGAAACACGAGGAAAGCTATCCGACACATGATTTAAATATCGAAATTTCGAAAAATTTCTGTTTCTGGGCCATCGGACATTTAATTCTATGCTTCTCGCCGTGACCTAAGGGACAACCTTCATCTACAGCTACAACGACACATGGGTAGGCTGTCGCCCCCTGCAGTCGATTGCTGCTAATGCATCTGCTACGGAGATTGTACCTCACGCAGCAGCCTAAGCAGGGGTTACCTTTCCTTGTAGACCCCACCCCACAGGAGGTGGTATCTTTCTCCTCCCTTGTATCCGTCAAAGGGGAAGTCACTGATTGCTGTTAGTTCAACATCCCTAGCCATCTCTTGCACATGACCATGAGGAGACATCAGCTACGGGGGCCACCAGTATTGTCTTGCAGTAGGAGCCCTGCTCTCCATCCTAGCTGCTACTATGGGTTGAAGGGTTCTCTCTCTCTCTCTCTCTCTCTTCTGTTGACGAATCTTGATCCCTTCCGCTAAGTATGAGTTCATTATTTATGTACTTAAGGGTCAGTAGACCCAATACAGCTTCCTATGTGATGTTGGACTGTGTGCCTATGTCATTGTTACGTCAGTCAGGTTGAATGACCAAAAGTACACCACCATACATTGTGGATTATTAGATCCCTGGGCATTCTATAGGATAATTCTTTGATAACAATAAGTATCCTACAACAAGAGACAACTCCTATGAAAACAAGCTTCAAGCAATGGTCTAAACTAGACTCTCAAGTTACATCATAGATGATTTTTTTGATCCCCACATCATAGATGCTTAATAAAACCCAACCGCACATTTGATACAATTTGATATCTTTGAGATAACTAAGAAAGTGTAGGATCATTTAGCACAAGTATACTACAACAATGGAAATTCAACATATAGGAGATCTACTAGGGTCTGAACACGCTGCAACTAGATCTACCATCCTTTGAGCAATGGTTACAGACTTCATAGGAAAAGCAAGATGAAATGTGTTAGTTCAGTTTCTCGCATCACTACTTGAGTTAGTAGTTGGCAGATCCTATGATCTCACCCTCTTCAAACAGTCAGCTATCACTTCCTTCTGTTGTCAAGTCACTTGATTTATTTGACCTGGTGCTGCAATCTGTGAAAGGGGATTTGCATAGGAAGCAAGCCCAGATCTAAGACAATCCTGATTAGAGTTTATTGGGCTCAAGTTGGGCTTTTATTTAGTTCTTTATGCAGTTAGGAAATTTGTGTTATATTTAATTCCGAATTTCTTTATTAGGATTACGGCCCTAATGATTTCGACGACCAAATAAGCGAATTAAATCATGAAAATTTACCAGGATGATCTAAATGCGAAGATCTACTCAAATATGCAATAAAATTTCATATTGGATATGGGGGGGGGGGGGGGTCTCCCACATTTGTAAGTGAAGGAAGCTGAACAATTTTGATGGCAAAATGAAGGAATTAAGTTATGAAATTCTGCAAAGACAATGTTTAGACATTAATACACTAGATTATATAACAAATTTATATGTTTAGAGGTTAGGGTGGGATCCATGTCTTGATGAATGAGTGCACAAATGAACAGAAATGTCAAGTCTGGTAGACTGTTAGACTGTTAAAAGCTTCAAGTTACAACTTAGAATTTAAAAATTACAGTTACAAGTTACAAACTTACGAACTACAACTTGTATCAAGTCTAGTGTTACCATTTAACTAGGTTACATGGGACATTTATACATATATACAAGAAAGAACTTAGTTATTTTGGGAGTATATTTCCACATCTCTATAGAAGAGTGTAGAAATTGATGAAAGTAATGTGTAGATTGTCTAGGGATAGGGTAAACAAACCTTAGAATTAAGTAAAATAGCCTTTAGAGGCAAGAGATTAAAATTTTTTTGTCAAAATACCCAAGATGAAGTATTAACAGTCTTAGGAACAAATTTCTCGAAATTTAAGTTGCATTTCTGTACCATTTTGCGAAATTACGGCCCAAACTGGGCTTTTTGGTGCGAAATTTGACCCTGTTTTGCAAAATTTTGCACCTAGGGTCAAAATTTTCACGAAATTACGTCCCATTGCCTGCATTTGTGCGTTTCACATGTCCGATCGTAAGTTTCGATGTCCGATTGCAAAAAAAATGAAATTTCGAGCAAAATTTCACAATTTCAATCGAAATTTTGTTCCATCGCGAGAAGAAGGGTAGTGAGAGAGGGAGGAGAATTGGCCTGTGTGTGTGGCTTCCTGACCATTTCTCCATAGTTCTACTTTCCACAATATCATCAGAAAATAGCATACATTGAAAAATATCATCTTGAAGATGTATAGTCAGCTTATCCACAACAAAAAGATATTCATAACGCATCAAAGTTGCTACTTGCTCCTTGATGTACCTCAGTTGCTATGCAGAGTTTTGGTGTCTCCTTCCCTGTGGTCTAGACACTACCAGTAGAACTATACATGTCATTAGATATACAAATATGCTAACAAACTCATACATTGTAATCATTATTCATTAAATTTGTATCTAACTCAAATATAATTATCTTCCCATCTATATAAAATGATCTACTGTCTATAGTAGCCTTGTTGATACAAAAATCTTTATCCCCGTTCTCTTTAAATTTCGTTGTGTTATTTTTTAACCAGGTGTTATATGGTTGTTGAGCTTTGGCTAACAACTTTCCTAGTTACTGTAGTTCTTCATAATTTGTGATAGATACTACTTACTGTCAGCTTGAATTTTCTTCTTAGTATGAGGACCACACAACAATTGTAGCTAGATGCTATGAGGCTCACTGACTCAGTCCTGTTCGCATCTGCTATGATGTTATGTGTTTTTTATTTTACGCTCTTCAAGTATTTCTGATGTCTGCAATGATTCACGTGTTTTAAAAAGTTATATTTTATTAATATCGGTAAATGTGATGACACATTGTGGCATTTGTGTTGATTGTTTTCTGGTCTATGATGTAAGGCTTCAGATAAATGTGTGGAAAGCGAAATAGGAGGCAATGAGATGATTCTCTTAGGCAAAATCTTACTCCTATATATACGAGAGGGGACAAATACAAGCATGGGCTCAAACCCTAATGGACCAAGCATAGTTAGGATCTACATAATAAACTAAATAAATAATAACTCTAACAAAATGGCTACCTTGTTTGAATGTTTGTTAATGATCAAATTGTGCATTTTGTTTTCCATTTCAAATGATACTTGTATCTATTGCTTTGCACAGGTGAAAAATGGAAAAGAGTTTCTACTCACAGATACAGTCGGGTTCATTCAAAAGTTGCCTACAACACTTGTATGTTATCTTTCTTATTTGAAAATATTATTATGTCATTGAAATACATCCCCTTCAAATTGAATAGTGATCTAGGCTCATTCAAAAGCAATCTGCAGGTTGCTGCATTCAGAGCCACATTAGAGGAAATATCAGAGTCGTCACTTTTGATTCATGTTGTGGATATTAGGTAAAAAGTGTTGGTCTTGCATCAATTTACCTAGATCATCTTAACTGAGTAACAAGGTCTTAAGATTCTATTATTTACATCTGCGGTTCACCAAAATTCAGTCATCCGCTAGCACAACTGCAGATGGACACTGTTGAGGAAGTTTTGTCTGAACTAGATGTGGAATATATTCCGAAGTTGATAGTTTATAACAAGGTAAGGTTCCTTAATCTACTTCTGTCCAACACAATGTCCAGTTATTTATAATATAAAAAAAGTCATGTCTTGCTGTAAAAACATTTTGGTCTTTGTAGTTTATGGATTCTGATTTATCAGCTCTTTTTTAATTGTTTCTGAATTCTTGTAGAGTAAAATGGTTCTATTTAGCCCTAAATATTCATTCTTAACTGGTAGCCCTTTTTTAGTATTTCTTATTCTAAGGATGGTGAACAAACGATTGTTTTTCGGTTCAACACCTTGGAAATATTGTAAGGACACAAAAGAAGAAAATAAGATGGGTCTCTGCAGGTTCTTGTTAATTCCATACATAGTAACAAATTGGGGATTCGGCAACTTTTTGGCTGGCTGAAAAAAATCGGAGTTTGATAAAAATCAGAAAAACTTGTGAAAAAATCGATATATTTCGGTCAAAGTTTGGTCAATTATTCGGAAATAATCGAGAATAAGTCGGCTACATATATGTATATATATACCTATATATACTTATATACACACATATATATAAATGTATATATACACACACACATATATACATATATATGTGTGTGTGTGTGTGTGTGTGTGTGTGTGTGTGTGTACATACATATCAAATACCAATGTAATAAATAAGGTCACTAGGCATACAATCTAATTAAATGAATAAAGTAGGAAAAGATTAAAGAATAGTTGAATAATAACAATGGATTGTCGGGAGAGTGGGGGGTTGGAGGTTTAGTGTATATCAGGAGTTGTGTACATGGTTTGGTAAAAAAAAAAAAAGAACAAACGACTTAAAAGAGAAAAATTGTGAAAAAGCGTGAAAAGTCATGAAGAATCGTGAAAAATCGTATAAATTGCGAAAAAACGAGAAAAATCGTGAAAAGTCGTGAAAAATCGCGACCGGCGTATTAAACGTGGTGAATATTCGGGAGCCTATAAATAAAAAAAATCGCCGATTTTTCATAAAATTCGGAGACTTTTGTTACTATGATTCCATGTTAGGAATACTATGTGGATTCATATAATGAAATTTGATAGAGTTATGTCTATTTTCATAAACTTCTGATAAAGAGATTGTAAATAATATCCAAGACTTTTGTGTCCCACACATGATAATTTAACACAATCATATATTAATTATAATTTTGAAAAGGATGAAAACGGGAAAGGCTTGTGGGTCAGAAAATATCCCTATTGATGCATGGAAGAGAAATAAAGAGAAAGGATTTGTGTGGTTTATGATTTATGATGATTAGAATATGAGAATAAGGGAAATGCTTTATGGGTAGAGATGCATTACTATAGTTTCTATTTACTTCAAGGGAGATATAAGAGTGAAAAAATTATAGTATACTAAGCTCATTAATATCAAGCTTTACAACATGATAGTTGAGTATAAATTAAGATCTATAATATACATATCATGCGACCAATTTGGTTTCATGCTCAAGTAGTCAATTACAAAGGCTATTCTCTTTGAGGCTTATGAAGAAATACTAATGTGCCCAGACGACATACATCCCACACACACATATAGAAGAAAATTTACAAGAATGTATGGGGTGCTCGCCTAGTATCAAAAAAAGCTCCAGTAACATGTCTAAACCCTAAAAGTAAGGTAGATCACTTAGTAGTACTTAAGGGTGTCCAATCCCTAGGGTAAAGTGGAGCAATCACCATAGCTTTACATCTTTGGTAATCCGAGCCAAACCAAAATTGTTTTTTTAATGTACATATCGATGTTCTGGGTGAAAAGTTAAACTATAACAGGGAGCAAGTGATAGGATATAAAGAAGAATATAGTGGATAAATTATCACTGCCAAACCAAGTTGCGTTGTCTCTTACCTTCTCGAGGGGAGATATTGAATCTAACTTTTTCCATGAGGTGCTTGGCTTCTGCAGCTTCCACTATGAGGTGTCGTTCTACAATACGTCCATGTCCTGCTTCCACAAGGAAACTTACTATTGTAGACTGAGGTATTGGGTGCTCTTCATTGACACTACATGCTTTTTGTAGCTCAAAACCAATATTGGATGCTTGAGTTCAAAATTAGGACCAGCAGGGGTGACAAATATTCGACCCTACCTGATCCGACTAGATCTGATCCGAAAACTTAGGTTAATTTTTTGGGTATGTAGTTTTGAGTCGAGTCGAGCCGGCTCGAGTCCAATTTATTCAGGGTCAGGTCGGGTCTTATCTAGTTTGGTCCGGGTTGGGTTTTGGGTTTGCAATATGTTTTCCTAATATTTGTAGTAGAGTTTTTTTTTATGATTTTTAAGTCCGGTTGGTTTCAGGTCGGGTCTTGAAGGTCTGAGTCCATTTGAGTCCAAGTCCATTTCACGTCTGGTCTGTCTAAGTCAGGGTCCATTTCGGGTCGGGTCTGTCTGAATTCGAGCCCATTTCGGGCCGGGTCAATTCGGGTGGGGTTCAGCAAAACCTGACCCATTCCTAGGCCTAAGCACCATCTTCTGATCCATCCTTCATCCTATAGGAGGTGGTTGATGATACTATACCAAATACACATAATGAAGCTAATAAGAGACCTACCAAGTGCAAAATAAGAACAAACAAAACAAAAAAAGAACAAATGAGATTCAACTATTGTTATATTCAAAGATAAAACAAATTGAATATGTAACATTTCTAGTCTACAAACATGGATATGTATGTGCAGTGGGAGAGTCCTACATGGGATGAAGGTACAAAGGAGGTTGAGGATGGAGGTGGAGTGAGGTGAGAGATTTCTTCCAATCTTTAATACCTTGTATAATAGCATTTGGGTGCATAATTGTAGAAATTCACTCATTGGCATCCAAGGAAACCTTCAATTAGATTGGGTAAGGGACCAGAACCCATTTGAGTTGAACCACTTCACAACATCTCATATCCTCAACCATTGAAGGAAAGGATTGGGTCAATCTTGAGGAGTATGAGATGATTGCTGGAAGAAACGACCATCAAGGAATTCATGACTTTCGTTGAAAGGCGGGTTAGATGATGTGAATTTCAATTTTCTCTGGTTGCGAGGGTTGCTACTTTGATCCTCTTAGAAAGTAAAAGACGGTTGTTCGTTGTATATTAGATAAGAGAAACCCTGCTCCTATATATAGGAGGATAGGGAAGCGTACAGACATAAGACCAACCCTAATGGGCCAAAACACATAGGCCCATATTACAAACTAATAAATAAAACAATAACTAAATAACTCTCAACACTCCCCCTCAAGTTGAAGTTGGGAGAATCCCAAATCAGCTTGCAAACAGAGAGTTGGACTAAAAAACAAAGAAACAAAAATAAAATGATAAACCAGCCCATACAAGAATTTTCTCCCCCTCAATATTACAAATAAGCACTCAAACACTCAGACACCCCCCCTCAAGTAGATACTCCAAGCAAGTAGGTCATAGAAGCTTCTCGATCATCTGGAGCAAAAATAAGCAGCAACACGATCATCTGGAGCAGAAGTAAGTATCAAAGCAACATGGTCTTCATCTCATCACTAATGTCGCAGCCCAGAGAGTGTTGGGTCACAGCAGCAATAGTAGTCAACGTACAAATAAAGAACGGACAGGTCAACGTGCAAAACAGAGCACGAACAAGCCAGTAAGTGTTGGCACACAGAAGCATAAAGTAGGGAGTCGACATGCACACAAGGCATGGACAAAAAGAGAGTCAACGTATTAAAAACACGGACATGCCAGAGAGTGTTGGCGCATAGCAGCAAAAGTCGACGACGTAGGCAAATAGAAGACCAGTAGACAGAGTAGCAAGCAATAAATAACTCCAGTAGACTAAGCTCTATGTAAAGTCAACAGCAAAAGTCTTCATCATCTTCCCTCTTCATAGAATATCCATCACAATAGAAACAGACGTCAAAGTCCAAAGAGTGTTGGTCCACAAAGTCCAGAGAGTGCTGGTCCACAGAAGAAAGTCATCGTGCAAATAAAGCACGGAAAACAAAAAGTGTAAAAGCACGTAGCAACAAGAAAAATGTGCTAATCATAGCACAAGTAGCAAGAATGATGTCCCAGTATGTAACTTCATAACATCAGTCGAGGTAGATGACGAATAAGCAATAATCTCAACAAAAAGCATCACATAGTAGTAGAAGAATCCATATATCAGCAGTAAATGTGGCATGAAGCAGCAAAATACAATTCTTCTTTTTTTTCTTCATCTCTCCATCTCATCTCTTCCCTCTACACTTCATCCTCTATTCTCCTCCTCACGCCAACCATGAAAAGAATCAAGAGAGTGGTTGGAGTGGAGAGTCAAAAGCAAGGGTTGTATAGGAAAATATGTGGAGGTAACCGATAATGCGAGTCAAGGTGCAAAATGACCTGATTAGGTAGATCCGGGTAGAAAAATAAATGGATCTCTCTCCAACTCGAAAAGGGGATCTGTTTAGCCCGTAGGCTACAAAATGATTCCGATTAGCACAAATATGTAGATTGCATATGGGGGGGCAGTAAAAAAAAATTGAGATACACAATAGCAATAGCTTTATGTAGGGTTGTTTTGTGAAGAGCGGGTGACAGGAAAAAAATGGAAATTGACGCAAGTAACTGGGGTAATGGCAGTATCATCTGTGAGCAGGATATCACGGTTGGAGCAATAGTCACTGGATCCCCGAGACATGAACAAGCAGTAAATCAAAGGGTGATAGACTAAGCCTTAGGTAGCAGCAACAACAGACTCAAGGTGGAGGCGTGCGACTGGCAGCGAACAAGTCGCAGCCTTGGTTGGGGCAGCGAAAGTGGGAGGTGCAGTCATGGAGCAGCATGGTAGCGTGCAGCCCTGGGGGCAGCAAAGGGCGGCGGCTCCAAGGGGCTTGGGCTGTGCGACAGGAGGCGGCGTTGTAGGGGGGGACGGTGGCAATAGGGAGGGGAGAAGGCAACAACGCCGGGCTGGGAATAGGAGGAGGTGCGGATGGCGGCGTGGAGTAGGGGGACAAGGCCAATAGCTGGCGGCCGGTCCGGAGGATGGAGGAGCAGCGATGGGGTTGTTGGTGGAGTCAGTGAGGTGGGGAGGGGCGGCGGGAGTTGCCGGCGGGCAGAGGTCTGGCCTGACGGGCGGCGGGCAGGATCACTGCTTTAGGCGTCAGGCTGTTGGAGGGCCTGTTGCGGCAGGGTGGAGTGGGAAGACGGGGGGATATGGAGCATAGTAGACGACAACGAGGTCGGATCTGTGGGAAAAAAATAGGAGAAGGTAGAGCCATGGAGACCATGGAACAGCCTGCAAGCAACCGACCCACAAGGAAGAAGGGTGGCCGCTCGCCGACTACATCTCCCTCTTGTTTCTCTCTCTCACGTAGGGCGGTGTAGGATCGGTGGCTGCTCTGATACCATCTTAGAAAGTAAAAGACGGCTGTTTTTGTATTAGATATGAGAAACCCTACTCCTATATATAGGAGGACAGGGAAGCGTACAGACATAAGACCAACCCTAATGGGCCAAAACACTTAGGCCCATATTACAAACTAATAATAAAAACAATAACTAAATATCTCTCAAAAGATCCTTATAGCCTAGGAAGCACAAAAACGGACACAGACACATCCATGGACATGGACACGAGACACAACATTTTTGGAAAATATAGGATACGGACACGACTATGGCCGCAATTTTTTTTTATTTTTTTTTGTAATTAAACTAATTATATATATGTATTTATATACTCATAAGAAATGCAAAATAAGACAATCTCACTTCGTTTAAGATAAACTAAAAAAAGAAACCCATTGGCAATTGTATAACCACAACATTGAAATATTGAAGTAGATTGTCCATAAAAGAGGTCTTCATTTTTGTGTCAAATACAAATTACAAAAATTACAATTTAATTTCATTCAGATTTCATGTATAATACCCAAACACGACGAGAGATAAAGATTAGATACGAGAAGACAGACTGGTAGATTAATTAAGAGAGATTGTAACATGAAAGGTGGAATTCAATTTCAAGATTTTAAGAAGACGTATGATGGGACTCACATGAATGATGTAAAGAGACCCCAAGAACTTAAGTAGTGTGAACTTTGAAGTCTAAAATAGTCAAAAGATAGAAAGATTGGGGAATTTATTAAATAATAAGAACTTCTTGCAGTTGTAGTAGCCTAGTTCAAGAATGGACTTCACACATTCACTTCCAATAATGTATTAAGCTGCTGAATTTCAGAATGTTCACCAATATTGGACATATATAGAGTTTATAAGTCAGTAGTTAGTACTCATTAATTGCACATGTACTAATAACAAAGTAACATTTATATTATCAGACTGTTCATAAGGAATTTATTTGAATACATATCAAAATATTAATTAAATGCGCAACTGGACATTCAAGAAAGTGAAAAACATAGAAACATTAATAGAACAAGGTATTAGTGGAATAAGGTTGATAGTTTACCTTAGTTGATCAGTTTTCCAGAAATAGATGAAAGATCCAAGCCCAAGAATAGATGAATGAGCCGAGAGATTGAATGAAAACAAAAATAGGGAGACAGCTGTTGCTGCTCTAAAGTTAGATATGCAATAAGAATAGCAAAAATGCAGCTGAGTCCCAAATCCTATTCCTAACAAAGCTGGATTTGACTTAAACATAGATATGTGCGATACGAATATCAAGAATGCAGCTTCTATCTAATCTTAGATTTATTTTTGTGGGCTGTAAATTGGCCTGACCGTGTCCATGCTCTGTCCTAGCTATGTCCACCTGTAAAAAGCAAAAAACAAATTTGGACACGGCTGGAGAAGCGTCCAATACGTACTTAGGCTTGTCCAAGGAGTACGGATGTCCAATACATGTCAGAGACGGGTGCGACACCTGTTTTGAAGTGTCTGTGCTTCCTAGCTTATAACTTGGTTCAAGTGGTCTGGATGAGGGGCACACCTCTTACGAGGCCTCACAATCACATGATAAAGACATTTATACAAAAGAATGAGAAGTAGATAAATCAAGGGTTTATTTTCCTTTAAAATTGTTCATATATACAATAATTGAGTACTAGCAAGTAGTAAAAAGCTTATAATTGGTGTCGGGTCAATTCTCCAAGCTTGAATGATTGTTTGTCCTCAAGTAAGTAGGTGGAATCATTGTGGTGAGGTTGTGGGCTCATAGCCTCATACCCCTCTATTGTCTTCATTGTGTAAACTAGTCAAAGCAGATCTCTTTAAATGTGGACAATACTTGTCTTATCTATAAAATTACCAGGTAAAAGAAAACATTCTTACTGGATCGACTTTAAACGTTGGAAGAAGGATGATTCTCTTGGAAGAAGGATGATTCTCTTGTTAAACGTTGGATTCTCAACAGTGTTAAGCCACATATCAGTTGCTCTCTCATACATCATGACTCTGCTAAATCCATGTGGGAGCATCTTGCTATTGTCTATGCCCACAATCCTACGTTCATTTTTGAGATTTATCAGGACTTAGCAAAACTCGAGCTGTCTCCTAGCGTTATAAAAGAAATGATAAGATCTGCAACTCGTCCAACTCCTATGTATTCTTCTTGACTTCTTCTCTGGATTGGATGATCAAATTGTGGGGAGTGATCCATGTCTGATTGTTGACGAGGTTCTCAAATGTCTGCATTGACTTACTAGACCTCCTTACTTGCTTGACCACTTCTGATTGTTCTTCTTGTTGGAGGTGGCTGTATCGCAATTTTTCTCAAGGACACAATTGCTGTACTGGAGGTGATTGGGTGTCTGTGCTCAGCCCACTGGCCCTTCCTTGATATAGCTTGTACATTATGTGTCACACCAATCTTCCCAAGTATTTTTGACCTGATGTCTTGTTGACTGCCTATTTTTTATCAATAGCATTCATTACTCTGTGCTCCATAATATATTTCCTTCTCCAATTTTGTATCCCACTTTGTCTCTCTTTCCACTACCGCCTTGAGTTTTTGATTGCAATTGTTTTGTAAAAACCCTAAAACCGGAGTGTGACAAATTTTCTCCTCACTCCGCTGAATCCATGTTTCTCGGATATTCTTGTGGTAAAAAAGGATACAAATATCTTGATCTTTTTAACAAATGAATGTTTGTCAGTTCCCATGCTGTTTTCTTACCACCCCTTTCTTTTCAGCTCAAGGTCACTCTCTTGGACCAAAATTTCTTTATGTCCTTGATGAGGTTACTCTTCCCATGGTGTCCTCTTCCTCTCCTGTTCTAGCTAAACCTCTCCAAGCCTATCATTGTCAAAAACCTAAAGCTGCTCCACCTTCTGTCCCCACCAACTCTTCTACTCATGTTGTAGATCCTCTCATCACTAAAGGTTTTTAATGTCTCTAAACCAGTTTGTGATATTTTTGAGTTAAACATGTCGATTGTGTTTGCCTAAGAGGAAACGTACCACACATGATATTGCTCAATACTGTAGCTGTGACAAGTTGGGCCATTCGTTTTCAGCCTGTATTAGTTCCTTGTCTACTATTTCAGTTCCAAGATTTGTTGATGTGGGCCCTGGCTCATCCTGGATAGAAGGTTGCCATGGATGATGCAATCTCTACTCTACAAGAACGTCACACATGAGATCTTGTTGATCGTTCTTCTGACTTCTCTCTTATCGATTGTAGATGGGTGTTTACTATTCATCATAATGGCGCTATGGAGCGATTTAAAGCCCGTCTAGTGGCTAAAGGATACACTTAGTCTTATAGAATTGATTATTCTTAGACGTTCTATCTTACGGCCCGCCTCAACGTTGTCCGTATTCTGAATTCTGCCCCTGTTAATCTTGGTTGGCCCCTTCTCCAGGCCCCTTTTTCAACTCGATGCCATGAATGCTTTCATGTACGGTGACCTTAATGAAGAGGTCTACATGGAGCAACTACATGATTTTCTTGCTTAGGGGAAGTTCAAAGTTTGCAAAGCCAAACACGCTATCTATGGTATAAAACAAAGCCCAAGAGCCTGGTTTGATTAACTTAGTCAGATTCTTGTAACCTTTGGGTTCTCTAGATGACATGTTGATCATTATGTTTTGTAAAGAAAAAAAATACGTGGAATGTTATTCTAATTGTATATGTTGATGAAATTGCTTTTTTTGCAGTGATCTGATTGAGATACATGCCACAAAAACATACCTATCTAGGCACGTTGTCACTAAGGATATAGGAAAAATGCGTCACTTTCTTGGCATTAAAGTAGCCTACCAAGGATCTTCTGTTTGTCTGTCATAAAGTGTGTTCTAGATTTACTTAAAGAAATTGTTATCTTGGGAAAACGACCTCCTGATACTCCCCTGTACGCTAATGCAAAACTTGATGAAGAAGGACTAGTGTTTCCCGATCACTCAAGATATAGACGACTTGTTGGAAAATTGATCTATCTCAAAGTTACCCATGCAGATGTCACTGTTGTAGTTTGGTTTGTGTGAAATGTGGTGCCGCAATGCAACGTGCAATGCAGCGTTGAGAGAGGCCATAGGCCTTCTCCCTTTTTATTAATAAGAGAAACTGGATAATTTACATAGAGGTCCAGCAGGATATAGAAATTACAAAATAGAATAAATATGAAATATATTAACACTCCCCCTCAAGCTGGAGTGTACACATGGTGTAGACCCAGCTTGTTGCAAAAACTCTGGAAAGCTGTTGGACTCAATGGCTTCGTAAGAACATCTCCAAGTTGATCTTCAGACTTGACATGTGGAGTCACAACCATGGTCCTAAACATCCTCGACATCTGGCGATATATCCTCGATGTTACATATGTCTACGCATGTCGACGTCAAAACCTAGTAAACTTCCTCGACATCGATGTTGGCTACTTGTTGGCATGTGTCAATGAGTTCAGCCTACTTGGTGACGAAATTGACTTAGCTAGCTCAAAGCCTCCCATCTTTTCGATGATCTTTGTTATTAACTTATTATTGTTGCACACATAGTGAAGGCATAAAGAACTTGTAGGAAACCATTCTTCACATTGAGATGACTATTTCTTTGGTTTCTAACTAGAGAGTAATGTTAAGTTTATTCCTCTATTAGATTTCCACAAGTTTTGCAAAATTAGGTCTAGACCTAATAAAATTTCACCTCTGTTACTTTTTCCCCTCTTGACAAATTGATGTATTTGAAAATAAGCTCATGTTTTTAAATCTAGAATGTGATCCAATTGGGATTTCTGTACATACAGAACACATATATAGAACAAATCTAAGTTCTAAACATTTCATATAGAAGATTATAGACGAAGTATGTGTTTACTAAAAATTTGATGTTATATGCCGAATTCCCTCCCAATCTCATTATTTTTTTGCTTATTTTGCGTCGAAGTGTTAGTCCAAGACTTCCTTAAAGTTTCCTTACATGTTCCACAAACTTCCACTTTCTTGCCTGTCGAAGTTGACACTAAGATGTCTTTTACATTTGCACGTAACTGTGTTTTTCTTTATATGTAAACATGTATGAATGACTATATACAGACATATATTTAGTTTTTAAGATAGATTTGATGAAATCTATCAAATTTCATCATGAAATCACTATTTGAGCTTAATTTTTGTCAAAGATGTGTCGAAGTTTGGTTGTAAAAATCCTCAAAGTTTCCTCGATGTTTCCACAAACTTCCACTTCCACACCTGTCAAAGTCAACTCGAAGTTGAAGTCTTATTCCATGGTCACAACAGTTTCATTCTTGATCTAGTCTCTGATAAAGTGGCAGTCAACTTCAATGTGCTTAGTACGTTCATGGAAGACTGGATTCTTAGCAATGTATATGGCTGCTTGATTGTCACATCTGAGTTCTATAGGAGACAAAACATGAATCTTTAATTTCAGAAAGTACAGATTGAACCCAATGCAACTCACAACATGCATGTGCCATTGCTCTATACTCAGCTTCCGTGCTAGATCTTGCCACAACATTTTGCTTTTTGCTTTTCCAGGTAATAAGATGATTCCCCAGAAATGTGCAATATCCAAATGTAGACCTCCTATCATTTAGATTACCAGCCCAATATGCATCTGCATAACCAGTAAGAGACAGTGTGCATACAGGAGTCTTCAGCCTATAATAGGTGATTCCCTTACCAGGTGCACCTTTCAGATATCTGAAAATACGACAGACAGATGTCCAATGAGTCTGTTTTGGAGAGCTCATATGCTGACTCACCACTCCTACATCAAAAGAAATGTCAGGACGTGTGACTGTCAAATATATCAATTTTCCCACAATTTTCCTGTAATATCCTGGATCTGGATAATCAACATCATCAGTCATCTCCTTCACATGATAGTCCACAGGAGTAGACACAGGCTTGGACTCACTCATACCAGTTTCCTGTAGTAAATCCAACACATATTTTCCCTGAGACGAATTGGTACCTACATGAGATCTAACTACTTCAATGCCCAGTAAGTATCTCAGTTTTCCTAGATCCTTTGTGTGAAAGTGCCCCTGCAATCCTGCTTTCACACGAGATATGCTTGTGGAATCACTACCAGTGATAACAATATCATCAACATACACAACAATAATAATAGATCCACCATAAGAAGTAGAATAATATAAACAGCAATCAGTAACAGAACGAGAAAAACCCATCTTTAGCACAACATCACTGAACTTGTCAAACCAAGCTCTAGAAGATTGTTTCAATCCATAGATGGCTTTCTTCAGTATACACCTTCTGACACTCCCCCTGAGCAACAAAACCAGGTGGTTGCTCCATGTACACCTCCTCTTGTAGATCACCATGAAGAAAGGCATTCTTGACATCGGGATGAAATAGAGGTCAGTCAAATGTAGTAGCCAGAGATATAAGAATACACACAGAATTCAGACGAGCCACTGGCAAAAAGGTCCCAAAGAAATCAGCCCCATATGTCTGAGTGTATCCCTTTGCCACCAGTCTAGCTTTCAATCTCTCCACAGAACCATCTGGATTATGTTTTACTGTAAATACCCATCTGCATCCCACAACATTTTTATCTGGAGATAAGTCAACAAGTTCCCAGGTGTTGTTCTGTAACAGAGCAGACATTTCAACATGCATAGCCTGTTTCCAGCAAATATTCTTCATAGCATCAAGATGATTTCTTAAAATGACCACAAAATCAATCCCAAGAGCAAATGAGTGAGCCTGCTGAGATAACTTGGACAAACAACACACATTTGTAATAGGATGCCGAAAAGTACAGGAACATGTACCTTTGCGAACAGCAATGGGAACATCAAGGTCAGATGGTTCTTCAGGAATCCCTTGAGTAGAGGAGGATGGGGAGGGCTCAGAGACTGGAGTCGCTACCTCCTCTGGATCTTGTTTGCCTCGTCTGCTATAAACATGTGAATATTGTTGAATTGGTGGACCATCTGCTGGCTGCTCTTCCTGAATTATAGTATAGTCAGGAATGATAGGTGGCACTCTCTCACTCTGATGTGGTGGTGGCACTCTCTCACATAATTGCTCCTCCTTACTAGGAACACTAGATAAATATGGAGTGGATTCATGAAAAGTCACATCTCTAGACACAAACATGCGACGAAGACTTGGACAATAACACTTGTACCCTTTGCTAGTGTTGGAGTACCCAAGAAAGAGAGTCCTAATTTACCTAGGAGATAACTTATCAGCCTTAGGATCAAAATTGTGGACAAAAGAAGTACAACCAAACACTCTAAGAAGAACAAGGAAAGGTTGATCTTTGGGACGTAGGACAGAGAAAGGAGTACGTCCTTGACGCACAGAAGAAGGTTGTCTGTTGATAAGAAAACAAGCAGTAAAAAGGGCGTCAGACCAAAAACACTTAGGAACATTAGATTGAAACATGATTGTCCTGGTAATATCAAGGAGAAGACGATTTTTCCTCTCTGCTACCCCTTTCTGCTGAGGGGTGTAAGGACAGGATGTATGATGTATCTTCCCAACTGAACTACAAAAATCAACCATAGCATTTTGAACATACTCCAAGGCATTATCAGATTGCAATCAAATTGAACTTTTATTTCTTGATGAAAATGTTTGACAATAGATAGCACAGACTCTCGACTTTTCAACAAATAAATCCAAGTCATACGTGAGAAGTCATCCACAAAAGAGATAAAATAACAAAAACCATTATAACTATAGTCTTTTACAGGACCCCAAACATCACTATGGACCAACGCAAAAGGACATGATGCCCGTTTATTAACACGACTGGGATAAGACATTTTATGATGTTTCCCCAGTTGACAGGACTGACACTCTAGAGACGATACTTGAGACAATTCTGGTTCTAACTTTCTCAGGCTCTCTAATGAAGGATGTCCATATCTGTAGTGCCACAGTAAGGGAGAGCCACTCAATAGGACAGCTGGAGCAGGAGCAGACACTTGGCGAGGCAGACTGTCACCGTGGAAGAGGTAGAGATCACCTTTCCTAGGCCCCCCCACCAATCGTCCTCATACTCTTGAGATTCTGTAATACAAAACAAGAAGGTCCAAAAGTTTTCGTACATTTCACAGTATCAATCAACTTAGCAACAGACAGAAGATTAAAAGGAAAAGTAGGCACATAATGTACGGATTTAAGATCAATTCCAGGAGTCAGAGAAACAGATCCACTGGCTAACACTCTCCTCACTGAACCATCTTCTATTGTTACAGATTTGTGAGGAATATGTGAGTCAATGGAATGAAGAAGTCTCCTCATGCTAGTCATATGTTGTGACGCTCCAGAGTCAACGACCCATGATGAAGTAGAACCAGAAGCCAATAAAGAGGTAGCCTGATTACCAGTGGTGGACGCCAAGTTGGCTGAAGATGATGATCCCAAGCTCAGATGTTGAGTAGCCAGAATAAATCTATCATATTCCTCCTTGGTGAATGTAATGCCAGAAGGACCAGAACTCGAAGCAGGAGGCTCAGTAGACTCAATAGTGGTAGCATAGTTTGCTGCTCCCACAGGTGGTGCAGCAGGTCGACCATGCTTCTTCCAGCATTTCTCAACTGTGTATCCAGGTTTGTCACAAAAAGTGCACTTAGGGCGAGTTCCACGTCCTCGGCCCATACCTGTTCGTCCTCCTCTCACTGCAGCAGCTATAGAAGCATGAAAATCTCCCTGAGATGAGACTACGGTAGGATCAACATGTTCAAAATTTACCTGTAAAATCCTTGAATAGGCCTCTTCCAAGCTGGGAAGTTTATCAGAAGCTAAGATAACACTGCGGGCTGAACTGCACGAAGAACTCAGACAAGACAAGAATTTTGTTGTAATCAAGTCATCTCTGTCTTTGACTTGCTCCTGGATAGTTACTGGATGGTAGAAACTCAGCTCTTGTGCAATACCTTGAATCACTCCAAAGTATTCTTCTAAAGGTCTATCTCCCTGTCGTTCTGCAAACAGGCGATCATATATCATGAACTGACGAAGCGCATTCTTCTCTTGAGAATAATGTTTATTCACTGCATCCCAGATCTCTTTAGCGATAGTGTAGAACATGAACCTCGAGGCAATCCCAGGTTCCATGCTCCCCCACAACCAGGTCTTTACCAGACTGTTATGACGCTTCCATTCAGCATAGCCTTTGTCAGTAAGTGTAGGAGGATCATAATCAACGTGTCTCGCCTTGTCGCTCGAGACCAATCATCAATAAAAGTTACAAATTATCGCACACCAGTACGATTACCAATACGACATGGTCCCTAGATGTCGGAATGAACTAAATAAAACATACTAGGACTCCTGTTATCACAACGAGTAGGATACACAGAGCGGTGATGTTTTCCAAGTTGACAAGATTGACATGTAAACTTTTCAGAAGACAAACTAGGAAATAAGGACTTTCAACTTTTGGGCGGAAGGATGACCAAGCCTCAGGTGCCATTGATAAAGAGAAGTAGAGTGAGCCATAAGAGCGGTAGCAGGCAAATTTGATGTGGTCTATAGATAGTACAAACCGTCTCCACCTTCATATCCCCCAACAATTGTCTTCTTCGTCCTGAGATCCTGCATGGAGACAGTGTAAGGAAAGAACGTTACACTGCAATTTAAGGATTTGGTAATTTTACTAACAAACATCAAGTTCAATGGAAATCTAGGCACAAACAAGACAAATTTAAGGAGATGATTGTTAACATCCCCAATTCCAGTAACCGGAGAAGTAGATCCATCTGCCAGACGCACTGAAGGATGATATGTAGATTTCTTTAGATGAGTAAAGAGATTTTTATTACCGGTCATATGGGCCATGGCACCAGAATCAACGATCCAATCTTCTTTTGTAGAAGAAGAGGAAGCTTGAAGGCAAGAGGGAACACCAGAGTGTTGAGCAATGTTCGCCTGAGGTGTGGTAGTAGCTGCGAAAGCGGCTTTGATAAGTTTGTCAAGGCCAGACGAACTTAGTGTAACCATTTGAGGAGAAGCAGTATTAGATGTAGATTCTTCATCAACATCAGTAGTGGAGACTTGGTTTACACATTCAGGCTTTCCATGTTTCTTCCAACATTTGTCCTCGGTACGATTGGTCCGTTTACAGAAGTTGCAGTACCGAGGTTGAAGAGAAGAAGACCCTCTTCCATAGGGCTGAGGAGGAGGCCCCCGTCCACCAGTGTTAAGACCTCTGCCCCATCCACGAGCAGAGTTACCACGCCCTTGTCCAACAGCTAGAGCAGCCGGCTCTTCTTTGGTAGCAGAAGACACTGAGCAAGATAGCCGAAGATACACATCATCTAGCATGGGTAATGGTTCTGATGCTAGGATTTGTTGACGAACCGTTTCATAGCTAGCTGGCAAGGATGCCAAAAACTGGAAAAGCTGAACTTCATCTTGTTGTTTTGGTAATTTAGTGAGATCAGTAGATAAAGGATGATGGAGTTTGAGCTCTCCCCAAATACCTTTGAAGGTATCAAAGTGTCAAGCAAATGAGGTAGCATCGTCAAGTCTTAGAGAATGCAACCGTTTATAGAGCTCGAAAACTCGGGAGGCATTTCTCTTATTGGAATAGACCTGAGCAATATGATCCCAGCCTCCTTGGCGGTGTCAATAAACAGGAGATTGGTAGCTACATGGGATTCACAGCTATTTAGAATCCAAGACAGAACTTGAGAATCACATTCTGTCCATTTCTTATAGTTGGATTTCCTTTTATCAGACGTTTCGTCTCTAGGAGGAGGATCCTCGGTGAGATGCTCAAGTTTGCCCGATGAGTGAGCATAAATCTTAAAAGATCGTGCCCACAAAATGTAGTTGGATCCATTGAACTTGACAGACGTGGCACATCTAGGATGTGTCTCCATGATCTTAGAGGAAGATGTAGTCATAAAGCAAAGGTGATATCCAATGAATCTCCAGAAGCAGCAACACACAACAGAAAGTCGCCTGGAATGACACACAACGTGTCAAAATTAAGACAAGGCGTGTCAAAGAGCAGCAAAAAGTTGCCTGGAATGGCACACGACGTGTCAAAATTAAGACATGGCGTGTCAAAGAGCAACATATAGTCACCTGGAATGGCACACGACGTGTCAAAATTAAGACACGACGTGTCAAAGGGCAATAGAAAGTCGCCTAGAATGGAACACGACGTGCCAAAAATTTGACACGACGTGTTAGATGATTCTCCGGATTGAGACACGGCGTGTCAAATAAAGACACGACGTGTCAGAGGTCAGGACAACAACAGATCAGAGGATTTGCCGGATTAAGGCACGACGTGTCGAACAAAGACACGACGTGTAAATGTCGGGGCAGCAGCAGATCAGGAGTAGAATCAGTGAACCCCACAAAAAAGGTCAAGGATGACCCAGAGTAAGTGGCAAATACTATGATTCACCAAGAAGAAAGGTGATATGTTGGATATACCCAATCATACGACTCATAAAGTAAGCAGGGCCCTAGAATAGGTGATCATGAATGACCACAATTTTGTTGAACGGTACTTTCAAATGACAGTTCTTCAGGGCATAAGAACCTTGGAAGGATCGTCGGCCATATCCCTAGATCCTCTTGTTGGAGAAGAGGATAGGGCTAGAAAGAAACTTAGATCTCCTTAATGGCGGAAGTCAAGTAGGATGTACACGGCGGCGGCGGCTGATGGAGGGAAAGAGAAAGAGAGAGAGAAGGCGGCGGTGACTAGTGGAGATCAGGCCTAGGTGACCCGCTCTGATACCATATGAAAGTTTGCCGTGCTTTCTATATTCACAAAGGAGGAAACTCACTCCTATAAATAGGAGGCTGTACAAGGAAGCAAACTGAAAACCCGAATAGGTCTCTTTATACAAAGGCCCGTGTTACAGAGTAAAGGAAAGACTTAAACAGTAAATACATAATTATCTGCAGTGATGATGAAATAGGCCTGTTTTTGTCAAACTGATAAGGAAGCAAACACAATCAACTGATGGTAAAAAGTATGGAATTCATAATTATCTTGTTGGAAAGTGAGGGGAAAACTCACTTGTTATGTTATTTTATGGCACACCCCTGTCCTATATATAGGAGAAAGGGTGACATTACAGACTTGAGACTCAAGGCAGGCTATATGGGCCGAGACACTTAAGCCCATCAACTAATTAATCCATTAACTAAATAGGCTAATACTACTTTCTAATATATTAAATTTACTGAAAAGATATCATGAATATGTTGTAACACGTTCTACATTTGATTTCCTTATTTATCGTAGTTTCTTAATTGCATAGTTTCCCCGTATAACAAAACTAAAAAGCATGTGTTGCATGTGATAAATCTCTGTGCTGGATAATACAGTGTGGTCAAGATATCTTTATAAAATGTTCTTATTTTATTTTTCATATGGCAAGCTCACAAATGCTTGGAGATTTTGTTATGATGACTGTTTCTTATATAATTCACAAAATATCTGTGGTAGGTGGATAAGGTTATTGATTCAGATAGTGTTACCAGAGATGCCCAAAAGCAAGGAATTGTGTGTATCTCCGCTCTTAAGGGTAGTGGTATAAATGACTTTCTGAATGCTGTCCAGGATCAGCTTAAGGTCTCGCATGTGTTATACGCAACATATTACATATGTAAAATTTTCACATTTATTCGATTCTTTCAGATGTATTATAGATATTTCTTAATAATTTACAGGAATCTCTAGTCTCCGTTGAAGCTCTTCTTCCATATGATAAAGGTGATCTGCTAAGTACTATACATCAGATTGGCGTTGTGGACTATACAGTGAGTACTGACTTTTGAGTCGTTCAATATATAATTCTTACACATCAATTCTAGTAATTATATAGATTTGTTGAAATAAAGAAAGCTAGCATTCTTTCAAAAGGCTTGTAGATGACAGGTTTTCAGATACAAATAATTTTCAGATATGTTATGTAATAGGCTTCAGGAGAGACATGACAAGTCTTCTTTGTGGTTGGGGTCTTTTATTATGGTAATAAGATTTACAATCTGGCATCGTTTTTAAGGAAACTAGGTGCTCGGTGGAAACGTTTGGTGCCTAGCACACCTAGGAAACTAGTTGGGCTTAGACACATGACTTCATAAACTAGGTGCGGTGCATCAGAAGGTGCCTAAACAGATATGCCACTAAGTGCAGGTCATGCATTGTACAATGCATACACATTTTCGTAATTACATATATACCTAACACTTTCTCTTCAAGGTTAAGCATATATATCAGTAATTATAGCTTGTTACTACGTATCTAAGCTCTGCACCTAGAAGAGATTTTGAACTACGTTTACATCTATTGATATAAAGAAAGCAATTATAGCTTGTTAGTTTGGTGAGAACATCAACTACTCGATCACAAGTCTTCACATATGACGTGTCAGCTTGCTTTGCTTTGGCGAGATCATAGAGAAAGTGACAACCGACGTCTATATGTTTAGTGCGCTTGTGAAAATTTGGGTTATTAGCATATGAATAACTATTTGGTTATCACAGTGGAGAGTAGTAGGGGATCGGATAGGGATTCCAAAAGAGAATGGATAAGACCCACTGTAGATCACAATGGAATGTGCCATTGCCCTATATTTAGTCTCCGTGCTTGATCTGAGAATTATTGTTTTTCTTGCTCATGTAACTATATGTTTGCCAAATAAGATGCAGAATCCAGAAGTGGGTCGTCAGTCTTGAGCACCACCTGCTCAATCCACATCTGCATATCAAAAGACGGAGGTATCTTCTCTTGAGGGCGTTTAGAGAGAAGGCCTTTTCTTGGAGCATTCTTAAAAAGTTTCAGTAGATGGCGAACTACAATGCAGAGAGGATGGAGTGCATTCAAAAACCAGCCACAGAGAATAACATCCTGCTCTTTGGTGACATCTGCTGATGCGGTGGGAAAGAAGTAATTAAGTTGGTTTTCCAAGCCTTAAAAAAGAGTTGGTTTGCCAATGCCTTCATGGAAACATAATAGATGTCAAGAGACCAGTCTCGGTACTTCCCAAAGAAAATACTATCCATTATAATATACAAACAGGGACCGTTTGTTTATGAATATAAACTCCTACATTTTGTCCTACGTGGCTTTCACATTATTGGGAAGCATGTATCTCAGGGCAACATGAGGCTCCAGGCAGCCCTAGAGTCAGTGACGATTTTAGCTATTGTTGGTGCCCAAGTGAGGTCATTCCGCAATTTGTTGGTGGAGCATGGTAATGTACTTGAGCCTGCTATAAGATTTGAAGAATATGTAGACCGTATATGAATTAACCAGTGTACAATACAGTCTCTTATATAACAGAAGGGAATGGAGACTAAAGCAGAGATGAGCAATATGGGACTAAACTACTGAAATAAAAACATAAGTGAGGCACATGCTATGCACATGACACTCAACAAAACACAACATATCTCTATACTCCCCCTCAAGCTGGAGTGTAGATGTCGAACATGCCCAACTTGTCTACTAGAGCCTGAAAATGAGCTTTAGGAAGTATCTTGGTGAAGATCTCCGCAACTTGCTTTTTAGTGCTAAGATGTGGAGTGCAAATCCATCCAGAAAGGACTGTTTATTGAACGAAGTGAAAGTCGACCTCAATATGTTTCGTCCGCTCATTAAAAGTGGGGTTGCTCGCAATAAAAATGGAGGCCTTGTCACAAAACGTTGGTATAGGGCTGGAATAGGACATATTAAACTCCTAGAGGAGACTCTGGACCCACAGAAGTTCGCATGCAGTATGAGCCATAGCTCGGTATTCTGCCTCTGCACTGGATCTGGCAACAACAGTCTACTTTTTGCTTCGCCAGGTAACAAAATTTTCGTCCCACAAATGTGCAATATCCTGATGTTGACTTACGATCAGAACGACTTCCTGCATAGTCAGAGTATGAGAAACCAGATAGATTGCAATGGCCATGCTTCTTATACAACAAGCCTTTTCCTGGAGAGCTTTTAAGATACCGCAGAATATGACATATAGCATCCCAATGACACTGTTGGGGTTTATCAAGATACCTGCTGATGAATCCTACGACAGCATTGAGGTCATCTCTTGTGACCGTCAGATAGATAAGCTTTCCTACCAGCCTTCTGAACTGGTGATGATCAGCATAGGGAGGAGAATTTTCATCGTCCCAATCCTTATTTGCGTCAAGGGGAGTGTTAACTGGTTTGCAGCCCAGCATACCAGTTTCCTGTAAGAGATCAAGTACATATTTTCTTTGAGAGAGACATAACCCTGCAGACGATTTGGAAACCTCAATGCCTAAGAAATACCTCAGCTTTCTGAGATCTTTAGTGACAAAATGTTTTTCTAAGTAGGTTATAGTTGTATGTATACCCACGATATCACTGCCAGATAAGATAATATCGTCAACTTAAACAATAAGAATGACAAGTCCAACCACTGTTTTGCAGATAAAGACTGAATGATCAAAGTGAGAGCGACGGAAGACAAAAGTGACCAAGGTCTGACTGAGGTTGTCGAACCAAGCACGTGGGCTTTGTTTGAGACCGTAGATGGCCTTTTTCAGTTTACAGACTTTAAAGGCAGACTCCCCCTGAGCAACAAAACCGGGTGGTTGCTCCATGTATACTTCCTCCTGTAGATCTCCATAGAGAAATGCATTTTTAACATCTAAACGAAAGAGAGACCAGTCTTTATTAACAGCTGTTAATATATATGTTCTGTTATTTTTATTTTGTTATTTTACATTATATTTGGACTTCTTTGTAATTGTCACATTACTATAAATATAAGGGTGCACACATTGTGCAACCCTAAGCTCTTCAAATCTCATTGTCTTTCACATGGTATCAGAGCGGGCCGATCCACCTTAAACCTAATCCTTCTCTCTCTCCACCAACCCTAGCCACCGCCACACTTCAAAATCTCTTTTTTTCTGCCGCTACAGTACTGCTACAGTAACGGTGACTGATCCTCCATGTTGGCGTAGGTTTTTTCTCTTCATCTGCTGCCCCTATGTGGTTTTTTTTTTTAAGATCCATGCGTGGATCTTCTACCTTCTACTATTAGTCCATGTGTTGGACTTCTGCCTCTGACTGCTGACTTCTACTGTTGTGCCTGCTCTGTGCCTACTGCTGCCTACCTGGATCCGTAGAATAAGCATGGTAGATGAACATATATAGATGGAACAATACTAGAATAAGCACGTACAAGAGGTAGAATATAGATAGGTCTACCGGAAGAGATCAAATGGTAGGGGTAGATCACATGAATTATGCGCTATGATTGTAAAAATGTTCCCCTGATTAGAAGGCAAAGTGCTCACCCATTCATTTCGGGGAACCACAAGGGAGGAAAGACAAAAGATTCAGTTCCCCTCTTTTGTTTTAGGTGATTTATTTGTATAGCAACTGGGCTGTTTTTTTATGCTGTTAGAGAGGAATACAGAAAAAAATGAGAGAGGGAAGAAGAGACCATAGGCGCTTTAGGTCATCCAAATGCCTTTGTTGCAGATGAAGGGACCCCTACAACCTCCTTGGCTATTGAAGGCAATTGCTTTTGTGAGCATGGTTTAAAATCTCGGTCGAAATGTCAAACTTCGACTGGAATTTTGATTTCGACTACCATTACATAAATTTGTGTATGCATCACCAAAATTTCCAGTATCTAATTTCGTTTTTTTTTTTTTTTAAAAGGAGAATTATCATGTATTTGTTAATTGAATGCAAGATCAATGATATAACATGTTATTGTATAAGAATATATGTATGCATAGATTGCACGATCCAATCCCCATCGAAGCAGCTATATATCGTTTCACATACACATGTAGGAGCCCCCACCCAATATCAACATATGATATTATTACAAAATTACGTGTACTTATGTATGTTGATCATCTTGCTAAAATTTCATGACTTAATTTCTTTATTTGGTCGTCAAAATTTGCGTCAACATGAACATATTTGTCGGTATTTCAATTGAAATTTCTATAAATTCATGTTTCTGGACCATCGTAAACGTTGTTGAAATCAGATATTTTAAACTATGCATCTGAGAGCTACCGCTTCCAGTGGTTGGTGGCAGCCTCCCCACTTGTGGCGAATCCTGTTGGGAGTTGTTGCTATAGCAAGACAACTGCTTGGTGGCAGAGAAGAGGATGACACTGCACCACGGGCCTGCTACCAACTGTAGTTGCTGTTGGCTTTGGCGGTGGTGGTCCCTTGCCGTGCTACTGCAGTCACAAGCAGCAACCACTGTTTGCATGTAGATGTTTGGGGGGGGGGGGGGGGGGGGACGGCTACTGTCTAGGAGCAATTTGTTGTTCTTATACTATACATAGAGATTATAAGTAATTGTAGTAAACGTATTTACAAGAGATTTCTATATATAGCGCTATTAGAGAGAGGAGAGGGTAAACAAATACATAAGTGATATATGGATCCACCTAAGTATATTACAGAATAAGTAGAGAAAACATAATTGGGCCTAAGCTCAATACTTTAGGGAAAACGTAAGTGGATTAAGACCAATACTTAATAAATAAAGTCCGTAACTTCTACTAGTAAGAACCAAATAATCCATGTTTTCATCTATATGCACACTTAATTGTAAGAACCTCAATGTATTTCATTTTTAGAAGGCATCAGGCTAATTTAATATGGATAATGTTTAATTTGGTCTTGGCTGTTTGTGGATGCATTGAGTTGCATGCGGGTCAACATGGTTCAATAGGCCTCATCTTATAGATTACCCTTGGGAGGCGTCCCTTGTGATAATAAAATAACATAATTATCAAATAGCCATGATTTAGTATGTAATGTAATAATCATTTAATGTACACCGAATATGTAATTAATGTGTGTTTAATGCAAGACCTCCTTTTTGTTAGGTTTCCATGGTCTTTGATGCTTATAGAAATTAAACATGTCATTTATAACTGTAATCATGGTAAGAGCACACATATAGCTAAATGATTACCAAGTGTTTTAGGCTCCTTAATGCCGCCTTTTGATGCTATTAGAGCAAGTTGGATCAACCCACTAGAACACACGCCCACACACACACATAGAGAGAGATATATAACCTTTTCTAAAATACTAAATAATAATTGGACCATTTGAGGCTGCATCAACTAAGGATGCATGACAAAATAAATGGTTCTATTTTTGAACTTCACCTTCAACAAGCTCTTTACTTTATTTAATATGTTTTTCTCTTTCTTTACTATATTATGTTTTCTTAAGAGAAGAATTTATTGATGTGATGGCTAAAATAAATTAATAAAAGATTGTAATTTTACTATCTTTGTATCAAGTAAATACATCTTTTCTTATAATTTGTCATAATATATTGTCTACAACTGAAAAGGTCATATCAATGGGTTTCCATTCATCAAAGATCTAGGCATAATCAACAATCCATAATTCTTCTCTTTTCTCAAGTGGGACACGGTTTAAATGTTGAGAAACTATATGTTGTTGTGTATTTTTTTTCTAGAAGCTGAAGACTTCCAAGGAAATCACTTAGGCTCCTTGATGCCTTGACAACTATGGGCTGTATATGTTTTTCCATAGCTTTTCATCATGAAATCTATAGCTTTTGATAATGCTCATAGACTTCGTGAACAATAGTACATAGGTAGTAACGTAGTGATGCCAATGGAAGCTCACTAAATGAATTTGCACACTAAGAAATGGGAGTTCTCATCAAGTAATGGAGGTTATACCATTTGGAGTGGTACAATGGTAGAAGCCTATAGATAACTTTCTTGCTCACTGTGAATGAGTTTAAAAGGATAGATTAAAGAAGAATCCAAAGGGCAATAGTTGGGAACATGGTGATGAATGGTCATAGAAGGCTCGTCTTTTAGTTCACGACTAAATAGGAAAAGAGGTCTAACGTGGAGGCAATTGTATGTTGCTTTAACTTGAGCAAGATACTTGGCTACCCACTAAAGAGGTAGGTATTCTCTAAAAAGTGGTCTTTTTCTTGTTATAGGTTCCTATGATTACCCTTGGCAAATAAAGCACCTTGTCAAGGAATTACAGGAGATGATTCTAGAGAATATCAGGTGTTTGTCTTGAAAGTGAACATGATGATTTTAGTTGCGGTGGAATGGGGTTAGGAGTTGATGAGTGTCACATTGTGATATAGAGGTTTCACATTCCCTAAGTGGCATGGGGGACGATCCAACTAAATTCCTAATAGGTTTAACATGAAGCCAAGGTTATTATAACCGGATTGAACCGACCGGTCGGACCGCAAACCAGTGCCCAAACTGGTTGATCAGGCTCCAAGCCCAACAGTCACTCTAGAATAGCCAAAACCGGCTGACCGGCTGGTCCAACCGCTGAACCGGTCCGATTAGACAAAACCGGCCAGTTTCAGAATATTTGGTTTCAGACTGTTCGATTTCTATATCTTCTACTCCCCTTCACTTGCTGTGCTGCTCTCTTTGGTTTATATGTTTGCTTTTTTTTGTTTCTTCTTCTACTCCCATTCACCTGTTGTGTTGTTGTCTTGTACGTTTTTTTTCTTCATCTCCTACACACCTTCGCCTACTGTTATCGTCATTCTTCCTTTTCTTCATTTTCTTCCCCTCATCAGTTCATGCTTCATCTACAGTTTGCATTACCGCCCAACCACTGTTTTACATTAACCCTTGTGTTCTTTTATAGAGAGTAGAATCGAGACTACATTGTGAGTACTCTTTTGTATGGGCAAAGTTTGATGTCACTTGGGAGTATGTCAAAGAGACTGTTGTAGAGAGTGGGAAGAATATTTGGACTTGCTTCATCATAGTTCAATTGGATCATGTTCTTATGATCTTCACATCTTGTTGTATATATTTTTTACATAATATATTTATATATGACCTCATCGACGACGTCACCGGTTGAACCGGTCTAACCATCGATTGGACCGGTTAACCGGGAATCGGTAGCCTCACCGGTTCGATGACCGGTCCGGTTTTGACAACCATGCATGAAGCACATCAGTTTCTATATCTTTGATTACATGCTTCGTAGTTTGCACACATCTTTCTTGCACAAGGAAGGGCTTCAAGGGGGTTCCTGTGGGAGATTTTGCTCCTTACTTTTTGGTTCGTCGGGGAGACGAGATGAATTTAATATTCTTGACTACAATTTAAAAGAAAAGTTCTAGTGTTAGAGAGTCCGTTTATTAGTTATTTATATTGCCCTTGTAATATGGGCCTCACTGTGTCTTGGCCCATTAGGGTTGTCTTATGTCATGTACGCTTCCCTGTTCTCCTATTTATAGGAGCAGGGTTTCTCCTATCTAATACAACGAGTTGCCTTCTTTTATTATTTGACATGGTATCAGAGCAGCGATCTTGAGCCGCCGTCGTACGTGAGAGAGAGAAACAAGAGGGAGATGTAGTCGGTGGGCGGCCACCCTTCTTCCTTGTGGGTTGGCTGCCCGCAGGCTGTTCCATGGTCTCCGAGGCTATTTCTTTCATTTTTTGCCGCTCCGGGCGTCCTTTTTTTCGCCGCTACAGTACCGCCGCCGCTACCGATCGTCGTCCACCCCTCCGCAGCCCTCCATCCACCTCTAATCCCCTAATAACCTCTATCCTTGTGGCCTAATCCACCACAAGCCCCTCCGTCTAGCTCCGTTTCTCTTTCCGAAATCTCCGGACAGCCTCGGTAACTTTCCAGTTCTGGCACGTTGACGGAGTAACGGGATTCATCTTCTCTACGCTTCATGGTGGAGTGATTAATCCTCCATGTTGGCGTAGATTTTTTTCTCTATCTGCTGCCCCTACGTGGGTTTTTCTAAGATCCATGCGTGTTGTCGGTTGCCTCCACCTATTTGCCTATAGAAATTTTTTGCCTCTACCATTGTTTTTTACTGTCCACGCCAACCACTCCTTTACTCTTTCCGTGCTTGGCGTGGGGGGAGAATAGAGGATGAAGAGTAGAGGAAGAGATAAAATGGAGGAGAGATGAGGAAGATATATATGTTGTTGTCTATATGGATCTTCATGCTACCTTTATTGTTGATATATGGATCATTTTGCTGCTATTATTGTTTATTCATCATCTACCTCGACTGTTGCTGTGAAGTTGAATACTTGGACTCTATCTAGATTTATGACGTCTGCTACTGTGATGGATACTTTATGAAGAGGGAAGATGATGAAGACATTTGTTGCTGACTTTACATGGAGCTTCGTCTACTGGAGTTATTTCTTTGCTTGCTACTCTGCCTACTGGTCTTCTATCTGCCTATGTCGTCGACTTTTTACTGCTGTGCGCCAGCACTCTCTGGTATGTCCGTGCCTTGTTTGCACGTCGACTCTCTACTACTGTGTACCAGCACTCTCTGGCTCGTCCGTGTTCTGTTTCGCACGTTGACCCGTCCGTACTTTATTTGTACGTTGACCTCTACTGCCTGTGATCCAGCACTCTCTGGACTTTGCTGCATGTGACCCAGCACTCTCTGGCTACTACGACGACGACGTTGATGAAGACCTTGATGCCTATCATCTATTATATCTTTTGCTCCAGATGATTGTGTTGCTGCTTATTTCTGCTCCAGATGATCGAGAAGCTTCTATGACCTGCTTGTTTGCTTGCTTGGAGTATCTATTTGAGGTGGAGTTTCTGAGTGTTTGAGTGCTTTAATGTAATATTGAGGGGGAGAACAATTTTGTATGGGCTTGGTTTATCCTTTTATTTTTGTCTATTTGTTTTCTGGTTTGACTCTATCTGCAAGCTGATTTGGGATTCTCCTAACTTCAGCTTGAGGGGGAGTGTTAGAGAGTCTGTTTATTAGTTATTTATATTGTCCTTATAATTTGGGCCTCACTGTGTCTTGGCCCATTAGGGTTGTCTTATGTCATGTACGCTTCCCTGTTCTCCTATTTATAGGAGCAGGGTTTCTCCTATCTAATACAACGAGTTGCCTTCTTTTATTATTTGACATCTAGTAATAGTTAGATTTCAATTTACTAACCAACTTCTCACTAACCTCATAATTTTCTCCTCACCTCTATTAGTATAGATCCTTGTTCTTAAATCCATGACGACGCCAAGCAAATTATATACCTTTGAGAAAAACATATGCATAATTCTGCTCAAAAAGATTTTTGTTGTTGTAGATATTTGAATTTGTGAGTGTAAACTTCTCTCCCACACCATCAATCTATTGTAAGTAGGTATTCACGGTTAACTTATATTGAAAGCAAAAACAAGTAGATGTCGAGGTGAAGAAACCTTTCCATTTGTTGAGGCCTCACAACGTATATAAGCAAGCAAACCCAATAATCATGTGGATGTTTAGGAAGGCTAACATACATAATGGTCCATGAATGGGAAGATAAATGAAGGATGATGAGTGGATGATGCTTCATCGACGTTAGGGGGATCCTAAGGCAAGGGAGATCACACATAAATCTAGTACATGTTATTAATATATTTATTTATATTTTTGCCTTTACTTTGTGTTCTCTTTTAGTGTCTTGTCTTTTATCCCATATTGAACTATGTAATGAGGGACTCCTATCCTATATAAGGAGAGTGCATATGCTTGTATTAGATACACAATTCTTTGATTTCTATTCCTATTCACATGGTATGAGAGCGTGATTATGATCCGCCCTAATCTTCTTTTCTTTCCACCCGCAACCCTCCCTGTCATCCGCCTCTTCACTTGCACGGTGTCCCCTGCCATCTTTCCTTCCTTTTCTGCTTCCCCTCTTCCTCCGCTATTCCCTGATCTCTCTTCCCCAATCCCCCTCCTTCCCTATCCAACACCCCCACCTCCACTAACTCGTTGATCTAACAGCCGCCAAAATATCCCCCCTAACACATGACATTTGATATCTTGCCCCCTCAACACCTGACATCAGACATCCCCCCAACTCACTTCTGATCCTGCCTACCATCCATCCGCCTCCATCCGAACAGCCTTTCCTCCACCCACTATCACCCTTCCACACCCGCCCAACGCAGGAACCTTCCGCCGTCACTCACCCGCAGACAACCCCCACTAGCCTTTTGCTCCCACTCGACGCCCAACCTTCTTCCTACTACTTCCTCACCAGATCTCTGCATACGACCCGCACCAGCCCAACACTAGATCTCCACCTACTTCTTTCTCACTAGCCCGCCATCAGCCCTCCAACAATCCTCCATGTACCCCGCCACCCCTTGTTCCTCCTAAATCTGTCGCCACCAACACACTTTGCTACCTGCTCACCATCTCTTCCATCGTTAATTCGTTCTTCTTGTTCTGAGTTGCTCATCATTGGAGGGTTGTTCTCTGTATAAAATTCAAATCCATTCTTGTCCATGCAAGATATAGAAATAATGTTTCTGTTAATGGTAGATACAAAAGCACCTGCTCCTTGGTTCCACAATCTTTGGGGAGGACTTGCTCCCTCTCATCAACCTTCGTCACATGTCGGTCTAGTATGACGATGTGACGTTGCTTTCTTAATACAAAGCAATCTTACAATGGCCATTCTTTGGGCCTCTAAAATCTTCTGATGATTCATGTATGATACTTTACGCCTTGGTGCACTGAGAACGTGTGTGGACTGATCTAGAATTGTTCTTCATCATGGCCTCTACGGATAACTTCCAAACTCCATATGTGACCATAGTCAACCTGGATGGTTCTAATTACCGTACGTGGTCAACCACTTTTGAGTTGTACGTCAAGGCTCAAGGTTGGTACTCTTATCTAATCACGAAAGGACTTGTACTTTTGTGTGAGAATGCTGATGAGAAAACTAAACAGGCCTATGAGTTGTGGGTCAAAGATGACTCTGAAGTAACGGCCTGGATGGTTAATAGTGCGGAACCGAAAATCAGCCAGTCACTTTTATGCCTGAGAACGACCGAGACCATGTGGGATCAATTAACACATCTGTACTCACACCAACAAAACCCTAAGAAAGTTTTTGAAATCTTTAATAGTCTGGCTAAAAGAGAATTCACTACTAATACTTCTATGGAGGATTATTATAATCAATGTCGTGGGATGAATTTGAAGTTTACCATCTAAAGAGATATGTTATTTCTACTCTACTTGTCACTTGTGTTATGTATCCCATTTTACTCAAAGATTGCAACACTGTTATGGACATCATCACCTTTTTTTTCTAAAATTAAAGCTCAATTCACTAAACCCATTAAGACCTTTGACACTGACAATGCTCTTGAGTTCATGCAAAAATCAGTCACTTACTTTTGTTCATCCCGTGGAACGATTAATCAGACTTCATGCCCCTATACCCCACAACAAAATGGGGTTGCTGAATGCAAAAATCGACATCTTCTTTGCTCACACCGTTCTTCATTAGCATGTTCCTCGGTGTTTTTGTCCTGAGGTTGTTTCTACGGCTTGCTACCTTATCAATCGCATGTCATCCTCTGTTTTATAAAATCAGATTCCGTATAGCATTCTCTTTCCCGATGTGCAACTTTTTTTTGTTCCGCCGCGCATCTTTGGGTGCCCTTGCTTTGTTAAAAACCTTCGTCCAGGGATGACAAACTTGACCCTCGTTCCACAAAATGCATTTTTTTGGGATATTCCCGAACACAAAGGATATCGTAGTGTGGATGCAGTATTCATTGAACATCTACCATACTATTCTGATAAAGGGGCTTCCTTATCCTGTGATATTTTGGCACCTACTTTGTTACCTGACATTATGGATATTGATCCACTTTCTGAGTCGGCACCTGAAGAATGCTCGTTACAAGTCTACAAGAGAAGACCCAAGCAGACTATCCCCTCCATGGCCCCTCAACAACCAACTCCTCCTTCGGTGGAAGATCACAACACAACCCATGTACACTCTGACTTGCACCTTCCTATTAGCCTTCGAAAAGGTGTTTGCTCCTGTAAACATCTGAGTTGTCATTTCTGTTCCTTTACTAATCTGGGTGCTAGCTTTTCTTGCTTTACTGCTGCACTCTCTGCTGTGTCTATTCCAAAAAATGCTACAGAAGCACTACAAATCCTTTCACGGCGACAAGCGATGGAAGCTGAAATGCAAGCACTCACATATCGCAAAACATGGGATCTTGTGGATCGCCCTTCTGCCTATTCTATGGTTGGATGCGGTGGATCTTCACTATCAAATATCGACCTGATGGCACGATTGAGCATTTGAAAGCATGCCCGGTGGCAAAAGGATATACTCAAACTTATGGTGTGGACTATTTTGAGACCTTTTCTCTACTAGCTAGACTCAATTTTGTTTGTGTCCTCTCTGTTTCTCTCAAAAAAGATTGACCTTTATTTCAGCTAGATGTCAAGAACACCTTTCTTTATGAGACTTGTAGGAAGAAGTTTACATGGAGCAACCGCCTAACTTTGTTGCTCAGGGGGAGTATTCTTCGCAAGTTTGTAGATTGCGGAAAGCAATTTATGGCCTAAAACAAAGTCCTTGCACCTGGTTTAACAAGCTCAGTCAGATTCTCGTAAAATTTGGCTTTCGTCGTTCTCATTCAGATCACTCAGTACTTATCAGGAAAATTGTGGCTGGTTTGGTCATTCTTATTGTTTATGTAGATGACATAATATTATCTAGTAGTGACACCTTTGACCTTCAAGCTACAAAAGCATATCTAGAACAACACTTTGTCACCAAGGATCTTGGTAAACTGAGATATTTCTTAGGCATTGAAGTATCTAGATCATCTCTAGGTATATGCCTCTCCCAACACAAATATGTTTTAGATCTCTTGCAGGAAACGGGTATGCTTGGATGCAAGCCAACCAACACCCCTTTGGACCCCAACACTGATTGGGACGATGAATCTTCTCCGCCTTATGTTGATAACCACCAATTCAGGCGATTGGTTGGTAAGCAAATTTACCTTACTGTTACGAGAGATGATCTTACTGCTGCTGTCGGGTTTGTAAGCATGTACCTTGATAAACCCCAACAATGTCACTGGGATATTGTCTGTCACATTCTGAGATATCTCAAAAGCTCTCCAAGAAAAGGTCTATTGTACAAGAAACATGGCCATTACAATCATTTTGGTTTCTCAAACTCTGATTGTGCAGGGAGTAGATGTGATTGAAAATCTACATCCAGGTACTGCACCTTTATAGGAGGCTACCTAGTTACATGGCGTAGCAAAAAGCAGACAGTGCTAGCTAGGTCAAGTGCAGAGGCAGAATATCGAGCTATGGCTGACACTGCATGTGAGCTTCTATGGGTTCAAAGCTTCTCAAAGAATTTGATATATCTGATACTAGTCCTATTCCAATGTTCTGTGACAAAAAGCCTCTATTTTTATTGCGAGAACCCTACCTTTCATGAGCGCACAAAGCATATCTAGGTAGAATGTCACTTCGTTCGGGAATTAGTTCTTTCTGGCCACATCTGTACTCCACATCTTAGTACTAAAAAGCAAGTGGCAAACATCTTCACTAAGATTCTACCTAAAGCTCGATCCAAGAATCTAGTGGACAAGTTGGGCATGTTTGACATCTATGCTCCAGCTTGAGGGGGATTAAAGAGATATATTATTCCTACTCTACTTGTCACTTGTGTTATTTATCCCATATTACTTAGTTGTGTTATTGTTTTATTCTCTAGTCTTGTAAAATAGAAGACATCGTACTCTATTTTACTCACTTAATAGAAAATCATTTCATCTTCAATACCATCCCCTCACTTCCGATATGACTGAAGTTCAAAGACAACGGAATGAACTTTAGTTAGTTCAATTCCTTGTTGGATTACCTACCTCTTTTGCAGGAGTCGTGGATTAATCCTATCTAGCGATCCACTCCCTAAGTTTCGTGATGTTCTTAAACAACTCTAACGGCTGCCATCGATGTCTTCTTCTTTTGTTGGATCCACAGAGGCATCAACACTAGCAGTCCGTTCAAGTGACCCTGGTCGTGTAGAGGTTGTGGTCGTGGTAGAGGATGTGGTCATTTGGGTTGTCTAGACCTGGACGTGGTCAATCTCCTTCTGGACCAGGACTTGGTCAGCCCTTCGTTGGACCATGCAGTGCCCCTCCCACCGAACCTCGTCATTGCAACTACTGTGGTTGTGACAATCATAATGAGGATAGGTGTTACTTGAAACATGGCTACCCCAGCACATGGGCCAATCAAGCTTCTATTGACTACACCGAGGATGCACTGACCCAACCTTCCACTGCTTCTACATATTGGGTGAGAGCCGAATTTGAAAAGCTTTTCCAAAAACAACTACAAACTCAGACATCAGCGCCATGGTCAGATGGTGATTTTGCCTTGCGTCCTCAACTCCTTACAGTAAAGACAAATGGGTCATCGACTCCGGTGTTTCTACCCATATTTCTGGCTATTCGAAGTTATTTTCTAATTTAACTGCTTCGTCTTCTATTCCGGCTGTAGTTGTTGCTGATGGCAATCAAGCCCCAGTTTGTGTGGTTGCTCATATTCGCACTCCAAATAACTTGTTACTCCGATCGACGTTATATGTTCCTCGCTTTCCTCTAAATCTTCTATTCGTCAGCAAAACTCTCAGGCAACTTAAATGTTCCATTACCTTTGACCCGAATGGATGTATCTTTTAGGATCTCCGCACAAGGATGAAGATTGGTTCGGGCCATGAGGAACCAGACGACTTATATTACCTTGATGATCAACATCATGTGGCTTTCCTCTCCTCTGCGGTTGTGGATCTACAGTGGCATTATAGACTAGGACAACCATCGTCATCTAAAACTCAAGCATTTAATTCAACATGTTTCTGAAAATTTGTTTAAATGTGAAGCTTGTCAGTATGGAAAGAAAACTCATGTGTCTCCTAAGAAAGTGATTGTGTCTTCAAATTCTATTTTTTATCTTATTCATGTTGATATCTGGGGCCTTTTTTTATTACTAGTATGGATGGTTTTTGGTACTTCGTGACATTTATCGATGACTTTTCTAGAACCACTTGGTTATTCTTACTTAAAGACATGGCACATGTTATTGATACTATCACGGCGTTCTTTGTTGAGATTAAAATGCAATTTGATAAACCCATCAAAATCTTTAGGATATATAATGCTCTTGAATTTATGCAACAATTTGTTAGTACTTTCTGTATACAACTGGGCACCATTCATCAAACATCCTGTTCGTACACCCCTTAACAAAATGGCGTTGTTGAGCGCAAAAATCAACATCTCCTTGAAGTAGTCAGAACTCTTATGTTTCATTGTAATGTACCTAAACCTTTTTGTGCCATGCTATCTCCACTGCCTATTTTTTGATCAATAGAATGCCCTCTGTCTTAAATAACCAAGTCCCATTTATTGTGTTGTACCCTAGAACTCCCCTATTTTCTGTACCACCTAGAATCTTTAGGAGCACATGTTTTGTCAAGAATCTTCAGACCGATTTAACTAAACTTGACCCCTGTTCTATGAAATGTATCTTCTTGGGGTACTCATGCACTCAGAAAGGTTACCGATGTTATGATCCGAAGTCCAAGAAGTGGTTTGTTAGAGTAGATGTCGTCTTTTTTGAAGATACTCCGTGTTTTTCTGATATGGGTTCGACTACATCAATGGATCTTATTGCCACTCTCCCTATTACCGTTGAACTAACATCTTCTGAATCTGTTACTCTCGGGATACCTCTCAAAGTGTAGCAAGACGCCGCAAGACAACAACTCCCTCTATGGCCTCTCCCTCAACCGGTCCTTCATCCTCGTTGGCAGATCCAGACACTCCTCAAGTATATTCTAACTTGAATACTCCAATTAGCATCAGAAAAGGGGTGCTCTCTTGTACTTTCCATCCTATCAGTAATTATCACTCTGATGCTAATCTTGGTTCAAGTTTTGCAAACTTTAATGTTGCACTCTTCTATCTGTGTTTCTAAAAATGTGGCTGAGGCCCTCACACATCTTGCATGGCGATGTGCCATGGAAGTTGAAATGGAAGCCCTCCATTCTCAACAAACTTGGGAGTTGGAAGATCCTCCTACCCATGTTTCACCTGTAGGTAGCCGCTGGATCTTTCAGTGTGATTCACAGTGAAAGATCAGCCAGATGACACAGTGGAACGACTTAAAACCCAGCTTGTTGGTAAAAGGTACCTTAAACCTATGGCATGGTTTACTTTAAAACTTTTTTTGCATGTTGCACGCCTTATTTCTATTCGCATTCATTTTTATGTTGTTGTCAGTTAGCAGTGGCCACTATTCCAGTTGGATGTTAAAAATGATTTCTTATATGGTGACCTACAAGAGGAAGTATATATGGAGCAACCTCTCGGATTTGTTGCTCAGGGGGAGCGTGCTAAAATTCGTCATCTTAAGAAAGCTATTTATGGACTGAAACAGAGTCCACGGGCATGGTTTGATAAAATAAGTCAAATTCTTGCCAAATTTGACTTCAGTCGCTCGCATTCTGATCATTTTTTGTTTGTTAAAAACAAACTTCTAAGGGCCTTATTATTTTGATTGTGTATGTGGATGATATCATACTTCTGGGAAGTGATCATCAAGGTATACAGGAGACGAGGAATACTTACAAAAACACTTTATTACTAAAGATATCCAAAAACTGCGCTATTTATTTGGAATTGAAGTATCCCATTCTTCTTCTGGAGGTTGTTTAACGCAGTGCAAGTGTGTACTTGATATTCTCTAAGATACTGGTATGTTGGGGGTCAAGCCAGTCAATACTCCTTTAGATCCTAATACCAATTGGGATGATGATTCTTGTCCTTCTTACCCTAACAACAAACATAATAGAAGACTTGTGGGCAAACTTATCTATCTGACTGTTACAAGAGCAGACATCACCTCCGCAGTCGGACTTGTCATCATGTATCTTTGTAAACCACGACAATGTCATCGGGATGTTGTGCGCCACATTCTTAAGTAATTAAAAAGCTCACCTAGAAAGGGTCTTCTATATAGGAATAATGGGCATTGTAAATTTTTTGGTTTTTCTGACTCGAACTATGCTGGAAGTTGGGCTGATCAAAATGTAGTTCGGGTTATTGCACCTTTGTAGGTGGGTAACTGTGTCACTTGGAGAAGCAAAAAAGCAGGCTCGATGAAGCTGAGTAAGTATCATGCCATGGCACATACCACATGTGAGCTTATGTGGGTTCAAGGGTTATTAAAAGAATTCAGAAGTCATGATTATGCCCCTATTCTTGTGTACCGTGACAATAAAGCAGCTATCTTCATTGCCAGCAATCCAACTTTCCATTAGCGCACCAAACATATTGAGGTAGACTATCACTTTGTCAAAGAATCCATTTTATCCTAGCACATAGCCACTCCATATATCAAGACTGGGGATCAGCTCGCAGACATCTTTACAAAATCACTGCCAAAGATAAGATTTCAATATGTAGTGGACAAGCTGGGCATGTATGATATCCACGCTCCAGCTTGAGGGGGGGTATTAATATATTTATTTATATTTCTGCCAGTGAATTAAAAAACGGCCAGGTGGGCCGCTTAAGCGCCCATGATCCTCATCCCGCCTAATTTAGCCCCTAAGCGCCCGCTTAATCGTTTTGAACATAATCGCCCGCTTTTTTCCCGCTTTTGTTTAAAAATCCTAATGTAAGCATCTAACATTAATTAATTACATAGTCCAAGTAGTGTTGACTATAATATATGAAACTTGTATACATTAAATGTTCTATGAAATAGCTAGTCCTAATTTAGAATGCATACTTTGTGTGTAAGCTGTAATAATTGGGTACTGCTGTAATGCATCTAAGTAAATATCCTATTGCTCTATTATACTAGTAATGCATGATTAGTTTTACTGATTTCCTTGCTGCTTTCAGTGATTAATGATTGGTACTACTGGTTAGTATTGCTTTAGTGATTACTTTAATTCAACAATTCATAGTTTGTTATTTACAATTACTGATCTGCTTGCTGATTTTAGTGATTAGAGATACTGATTAATAGTAAGTATTGATGAATACTTAGTTAATTAGTGATTTGCTGATTAGATATGTATAGAAGTTCCTTATAAATATATTTTTTACATACACATACATGTAATTTTGTATAAAAATATATAAAATTTAGACACCCGCTTTTTCAAAAATCGCCCGCTTAATCGCCCGCCTACCACTTAATCAGTTACAGGGTGTTGTCCGCACGCCTCCCGCTTCCCGCTTTCTGACACATTGATTTCTGCCTTTATTTTGGGTTCTCTTTTAGTGTCTTATCTTTTATCCCATATTGGTGAACTGTGTAATGAGGGACTCCTATCCTATATAAAGAGGGTGCCTATGCTTTTGTATTACATACACAATTATTGGATTTCTATTCCTATTCACACGTTTATGGTGATACAAAACCATGTACTCTGTCGAGAGTGCCCTCATTTTTTAAGAAGTTCTCATAGCCTTTAGGAATTGGAAACAATAGTTACCCTCGATGATGTTTGATATTTTACAGTGGCATTCTTTGCACGTATGGGGATATCTTCTTCTGTATGAAAAAACATCAGTGGACATACCAACATTGAGAGGGGCTCTTGTCAAATTGTTGATTGAGATGGGTGGAAGATAGTGTGACATGACTTGCTTTTTAATGACGGTGAACAAGAGACTCGATAACATTGCCAAACACCTAAAAAAACATTGTTGGCTCCACAAAATACACCTTTGTCTGTCTAGCAGGATGCGTGAAGTGGAATTTCACAACAAACATACTATCACGTGAATACTTAATTGTGTTGTTAGTCCACTAATGAGCGGTCGGGAGTTGGGCGGGGTGAGAGAAGGCACAATTCAACGGAGGATTGCAGTTTGAGGGATCAACTACTCTAGTGGTACTAAAGTGGTTGGTGGCTTTGAGCTTGTAGGAGTTGGACATTGTCCTAGCATTAAATGTGTGCGAATAAGAGATGTGTTGATTACAATATCACATGGGCTTACATGTATCAGGTGCCATTGTTGCAAGTTCGACATTTTGCACAAACCAAACTGTGGGCTTGTGTTGTAAGAGCCTATGAGAAGCAAACTTTCGAACAAGGCCCCTTCTGATAAGGGTTGCAATTGGGGGCCCATGCTATAAGGAGTGTGTGTAGTGTTGTGAAGAGGTGGTGTTGGGAAGGGAATATAAAGTGAGTGGTTCTAATAGAAGGGGTTGACAATGATGAGGTAATAGAAGGATATGAGTCGAGGATGGGATTCTCATGGGGAGAGAGGGTTTTATGAGAGAGAGAGTATGTGCATCATGAGGGGAGGGGAAGGAAACTGTGAGGAGGGGATGAGATACCGAATTTGAGCTTCAAGATTTGAGATTCATTCGGCTAGGGTGAAAGATTCGACATTCAGGTCTGGCTAGGTTCAATTTCTTGCCGATATACCTGCCTCTTTCACTGGGGTTGTTGATCAAATGTTATCTAGTGACCCCTTGCCCACTCTTTGTGACGTCCTAAAAAGGATCTTGCGTCTTCCATCGGGATCTTCACTACCCTCAGCATCTTCTGACGCTTTTACTCTAAATGTTCGATTAGGGGATCATGGATGTGGCCACGGACGTGTAGTGGACGTGGTTGCTCTTTTGGGGCCCTGGATCTGGATGTGGCTAGCCTCCTCCTGGACAGAGGCTTATAACTTCTGTGGCCACAAGAATCATAATGTGTCTGTTGTGCCAAACATGAAGAATCGACATGGACCAATTAAGTCACTGTCATGGGCATTATAACTCTTCTGGCTTTACTGCTCCTTCGACTGATTGGATCTGCTCTGAGTTTGAAAAGCTACATCAAGAATGCATTTTGTATGGAGAGTTTGCTCTCTTTGCTTCTCCTACATATGGTAAACATGGATGGGTCATCACTTTTGGTTCCTCGTCCCATAACTTTGTGAATTTTGCTTTGTTTTTTGACCTTACTGAAACATCATTTGTCCCTTACGTCACAGTGGCCGATGGTTCTCAATCCCCGGTGCATGACATTGGGAATATTTGGAAGCCTGGCAATGTACTACTCAAATTTTCTCTCTAGGTTCTGAAATTTTCTTTAAATCTTCTATATGTTAGCAAAAGTTCTTCAGTTCTCTATTACTTTTGACCATGATGGTTGCATCTTTAAGGATCTTGATCGGCTCAAGACGTAGGTGGTAGGTCAATAGTGCAAGCACAATTCATCATCATCATCATCATCTAAGCCTCAATCCCAACCTTGTTGGGTTTGGCTACATGGATCCTTCTTTCCATTCAGCTCTTTTACGGGTGATACTTTGATTAAGATGTAATGGGGTCGAACGCAGGAATAAGGGTGACAATTACGTAAGAAACTAGAGATCTTAACTTAGCTTTGTCAAAACGAAAGTTTGATTTGAGTGTTCCGATGAGGAACAGAGTAATTAGTGGGAAAGAAAATCTAAGTTACTAAACTTTTAAAAGAGATAATTAAGATTATGACAAATGGAAACTTGGACTGGGGTTTACCAATCAAGCTTACTGTCAAAGATGGAACTATCTCCTTTATTTTGTATTCTAAAACATCATTTTGTAAGTAGCCATCAAGAGTATTCAACACCTTCTCTCTCTTAAGATTAGGGTTGGTTTATGTGAAGGGTTTGTCTCTTTCTCAAGATGGCAAACAAGTGACTAAAGAGCATAAACATATGACTATTTCTCAAGATAGCTAATCATATGAGAGATGCAATAAAAACATAAGGAAACAAACTTTCAAGAAGATATATTAAATAGAAGAAGTACAGTTACATGGTTGGGAGGGCCTGACTGCCCAACCCAAATTTATGAAGTTTAGTTGCTGATGATGTAAATGGACGATATGAAATTACTTGACATGGCCATTGCCTGTATAGATAAACCATAAAATAACAAGATCTAGAAAAGAGATTAATTACAAGGGTAGATCTTCTCAGATCTACCCACCTTCTGGCTTAGAATCTTCTCTCTAGGTTGGCCGAATTAGTTGATAGAGGTGGCAGGTCATCACTCTTTCTGTGGCTGATGGTTGGTTCTTCACTGAAGCTCCTCTCTCGAGGTAGCGACTGATCGAGCTGCTGATGAGAGGCTAGATGAATGAGCGGACTGGTTGATTGCTCTAGACTCTAGAGATCGATCAGTGTTGCTTTGGTTGACTTGGAAGTGTAGTATCTCTGTTGGTTAAAGTCAAGATGCCTCGAAAGTGAAGCTAGGGGTCCTGTTTAGAGGTACCACTCGGAGTCTTATCGATTGTTGATTGGTCCACGTAATGGTCAAGCAATCAGTGTTGACTATCGATCTCCGTGCTCGATCGCCTCCGCTCGATGCTTTAGAGCTGTTCAGTGTACTGATACTTGTGAATTTCTGACTTAAACCGATGTATATCAAACTAGGCTGCTGGGTGATAGCTAAAGTTGTCGACCTTAATGCTCGATCACTGACCATCGATCGATGATTTGATTGGCAAATGTTTGATCAGTCATACTGGTCGGTCGTTTACTTGATCAATGAAGCTTGATTAAAATAGATCGAGGCATGTTGCTTGGCTTCGATCAAGCATAGACCTCGATCGTCATCTTCAATTGTTGGTCGGCAAATGTAGATCATCATGATCATGGTGATGGAGTATTGTAGTTCGATTGAATGTCAATGATTGATGGGCGCCAATAGAGGTTGGTCAATGAAAAGTGATCGACCTGACTCTAATACAGTCAAATTCCTACGAATTTCAAAGATTGATCGATTAGAAGAGTGTTTAGCAAACTTGGCACAAAAGAGTGAATATACAAATATTTTGTTTATAACTTGGATTAATTTTGAGGAAAATAAAGCATAAAACTACCACAATCAGATCTTCGCACAAAGATGAGAACTGGTTCAGGTTATGAGGGACCAGATGATTTACATTACCTTGATACTCTGTGTACTTCTACCACTGCTCTGCTATCTTCTTCTATGTTGGGACAACAGTGGTACTATTGTCTTGGAAACCTATCTTCTATAAATTTGAAATGCTTACTTCCTACTGTATTTGATATAATTTTTCACTGTGAAGCATGCCAGCTTGGCAAACAAACTCGTACTGATTTTCCTAGTAAAGAAACCATTGCATAATTTCTTTTAAATCCTTTTTAATTCAGTGCATGCCTATGTTGTACAGGCCCTCGCCTGGGCGACGCCTGGGCAGCGCCTGGGCGCCTAGGCTTAAGTCAGTCCGCCTCAAACTGAGCGCCCAGCCCCCTAATTGACCTAAGTTGTTGTCTAAGGCCTTTTGAAGCCCAAATTAAGTCAATTCAAGGCTAATTTAGCATAAATTAGATCCAAATTTGATCAAATTGAGCTATTTTATGGTTAAATTGGGTCTGATTTATCCCAAATGGGGTCAATTTAGGGTCAATTAGGTCTGATTTGGGGGAAAACAGGCCTCATTTGGGGGAATTAGGTCTAATTTGGGGGAATTGAGTCTGATTTGGTCATGTAAGGCCTCGTTTAGATCAACATAAGAAAATTTAGGGTTAGTTAGGTTTGATTTGGTCATGTTATGCAAATTAGGTTTGATTTTAGGCCAAATTATGTAAAATTTGAACAGATTAGGTTTGATTAGGGGAAAATAAGTCTGATTTTGGAAAAAATGGTCTCATATGGTGAGATTAGGTCTAATTTCGCCAAATTAAATATTGTTTAGGTCAATATAGGGAAAATTTGGAGAAATTAGGTCTGATTGGATCATAATATACAAAATTAGGTTTTATTTAGGCCAAATCATGTCAAAATTGGGCACATTAGGTCTAATTTAGGGGAAACAAGTATGATTTGGGGGAAATTGTTCTAAATTGGATGACTAGGTCATATTTGGCCAAATTTTGTCTAATTTAGGTGAATATATGAAAAATTTATGGAAATTGGGTTTGATTAGGTCATGGTATACAAAATTAGGTATGGTTTAGGCAAAAATTAGGATAAACTAGGTCAAATTTGACCAAATTTGGATCAAATGAGTTTATATTAGGGCCAATCAGTTCTAGTTTAGGTCTTGTTAGTTTTGGTTTAGCCTAAATTCTACTTAATAGTATTATACAAGTTTTGGCTACAAACATTATACATGTTTAGCTTTCTGATTTCTATATGAATTTCGTTTAGGTAAAACTTCCACAATTCAATCCATATCTAATGATTTTGTTGTTTTCTTCATACGATGCTAGCACATTGATTGCATATTTATCATGTATATTTGTGTGTAAGGATTGTATTTTTCAGAAATTTTACATATATTTGTTAAAATAGAAAAAATATAAAAACGCCTAGAAACGCCTGGGCCACCGCCTGGGCGCCTAGGCTGTCCGGGCGTCCCCCTGGAACGCCTAGCCGCCTAGCCGCCTATACAACCTTGGGAGTTGGAAGATCTTTTTTTGTAACAAGTCTATCCAGATTTCAATATTTTATTACATTCATAGATCTTTTTTTGAGAGATATTTGATTGTCTTTTGTCAAAGATCGCACACATATTCTGGATACTGTTAAGCCTTCTTTGCTGAAATTAAAACAGAGCTCTCTAAGCCCATTAAAATCTTTCGTACTGATAATGCCCTTGATTTTATGCAACAGATTCTTAGTAATTTTTGTAGAAGTATGGACACACATCATCAAACCTCCTACTCCTACACACCATGATAGAATGGTGGTGTTGAAATGAAAAATTGTCACCTTCTGGAAGTAGCCCGAACAATTCTGTTTCATTATCATGTACCTAGGATATTTTTCCTGAAGTTGTGTATAATGATTCTTTTTTGATAAACCGAATGCCATCTTCTATGGTGAACAACCAAGTACCTTACCATATTCTTTATTCAGATGCACCACTTTTCTCTGTTTCTCCTAGAATTTTTGGTAGTACTTGCCTTGTTCGAAACCTTTGTCCTAGATTGACAAAGCTTGAACCATATTCTATTAATGTATTTTCTGGGGGTACTCTAGAAACTAAAAAGGATACAAGTGTTGAGTCCCCACTGTTAAATAGTGATGTGTGAATTCGGATGTGGTCTTTCCTGAAAACACGTCTTTCCCCACTGTTAAATAGTGATGTGTGAATTCGGATGTGGTCTTTCCTGAAAACACGTCTTACTCATCTGAGACGGGCTCTTCGTTGACCACTGATCTATTTTCTGATACCCCTCTACTATTTTTGTTGAGACCGAATCACATGACAACCTTACAGTTCAATCTAACTCCTCAACATGTATCAACGCCATAGAAAATCTGCAACTGCCTCCATGGCCCCTCAATCGTCCATTCATCTACCTTCTTTGGCAGATCAAAACACACCTCAGGTAACTTCCGACTTGGATCTTTTGATTGGTTTGCTGCAAGTAATTTGTTGATGTACTTTACATCCTATATGTAATTTATATTCTATTGCTAACCTTGGCACGAGCTTTGCCCAGTTTACTTCTAGTGCAGTCTTTGTTCCTAAAACTGCAACTCAAGCTCTATAACATCCCGCATGGCATTAGGTGATGGAGGCTGAAATGCGCACACTTAGTGATCAACATACCTGGGATCTAGTTGATTCTCCTGCTACTGCTCTCCAGTGGGATGCCAGTGGGTCTTCACTATTAAGTTTCAGCCATATGGTACAATTGTTTGATTGAAAGCTCGCCTTATTGCCAAAGGATATACTCACACCTATGGAGTTGACTATTTTGAGGCCTTCTCTCCTATTGCCTGCCTTAACTCTGTTTGTGTGCTTATTTTTGTTGCAGTCAATCATCATTGGCTTTTTTTAATTGGAGGTGAAGAATGATTTCTTGTATGGAGATCTGAATGAGGAAGCCTATACAGAGCAACATCCTGGGTTTGTTGCTCGAGGGGAGTGTTCTAAGGTTTTCTGACTTCAAAAAGCAATCTATGGTCTGAAACAAAACCCGAGATGATGGTTTGATTAACCAAATCAAATTCTTGTTAAATTTAAATATAGACGTTCTCATTCTGATCATTTTGTGTTCATAAAGAAGATTGATTTTGGGCTTTGATTCTGATTGTGTATGTGGATGATATCACTCTTTCTATTAGTGATCATGATGGTATTCAAGCTGCCAAGGATTATCTAAAAAACACTTTATCGTCTAAGACCTAGGCAAACTTCGATACTTTTTGGGAATGGAGGTCTCACATTCTTGTTCAGGAGTTTGTCTATCTCAATGCAAATATGTGCTTGATCTCTTGCAAGAAACGGGCATGCTGGGAGCCAAGTCAGTCAAAGCTCCTCTTGATCCCAACACAAATTGGAACAATGACTCTTCTCCTCCATGTCCTGACAACAAGCAATATAGAAGTCTGATTGGTTAACTGATCTACTTAACTGTCACTAGAACATATATCACTTCTGAAGTTGGACTTGTTTGTAGGTATCTGGACGAACCTCGACAATGTGACTTAGACGTTGTCTGTCATATTCTCAAATACTTAAAAGGCTCTCCTAGAAAATGACTTATGTATAGGTGACACAAACACTGCAAAATTACTGGAAATTTTGATTTTGATTATGCTGGCAGAATAGCTGATCAGAAATCTAGCTCTGGTTATTGCACTTGTGTTGGATGAAATCTGGTTACCTGGTACAATCGAAAGCAAATTGTTGTTGCACAATTAAGCACTGAGGCAGAGAATATAGCCACTCATACCACTTGTAAATTAATGTGGGTTCAAGGTCTTTTGAAAGAATTTGACATTTGCGATTCTGAAACTGTTGGGATATATTGGTGATAGGCCCAATGAGCTTGTTGTGGAGATGTGTAAGCGTGAGATCGAGCAATCCAATCAAAATATGTACGACGAAGATCAATGATGGAGCAAGCATGCAATCACAAAAACAAGATTTATAGTGGTTGGTGAATTCACGATATGAGAACCCATATCCATCAACGGAGTTGATCTTATTGATGGAGAGATTAGATAGAGGATGATTACGGAAAAGAGAAGAAGAACACAATCCCTCTTTACACCCATTTACACCTAAAAGCCAACCGTGTAGAAGACGGTTGCATGGAAAGGAGCTCGTAGAGGCATGAAACCCTAGGGGAAGCCCTAGGTCCTTTAATGACTTTAGGTCTTAAAAAACGTCTCACGATGTCTCTTCGTTGTTCTTCATGTTTGGGACGAGTTGGCGGTCTATTTATAACAATGGGACCCATATCCATAGTCTCAAAATTATGCAGTTGTTTTTTAGCCGTGTTTCCCGACCGATTGGACTGTACATGATCCCTAAGTTGGACTTATATTCATTTTTGCAACTTTGTGGTCCAGTGCTAGACCGTGTACGGTCCACCTGGACTATAAATAGTCCTACTATTGTTGTTGCCCAGATATGGTCCTGGGGGAGCGTGTATAATCAATTGGCTAATTGTAAATCCACCTGTAGTTGACCAAAACACATCCTAACAATGTCGAGGCTCAATGTTGACGTCTGGTTCATCAAACAAGCTTTTCTAGAGAGTTTAAGACACTCTTAGCAGAATCCATCTTGGCTCAATGTAGACGTCTGGTTCATCAAACAAGCTTTTCTAGAGAGTTTAAGACACTCTCAGCAGAATCCACCTTGTCTTTAACTCGAAAATGATGGAAATAGAAAATCACTTTGCATCCTCCAATATCAGACACAGATTAAGAATACTATGTCCTCCACATGCTCTACATGGGAAAAGCTCAGGTAGAAAGAAGACCATCTAATTTTGAGCAAAGCTCAAACTTGGCTAAAAAAAGAGTCTTCATCATCATGTCAGATGGATTCTCAGGCGTACCAATCTTCTTTATTTGAATCTTGTCTTCAGCTGTGACTTCTCTAATGAAGTGGTACTTGACATCAATGTGCTTTGTGCTCTAGTGGAACATTTGATTGTTGCTAAGATGTATAGCACTTTGATTGTCACAATGAACAATGGCTTGTTCTTGATCCATGTCCAATTGATTCATCAAACCCTTAAGCCATAAAGCCTCCTTCATGGCTTTCATTACCGCCATGTACTCTTCTTTAGTACTAGATAAAGCAATAGTACTTTGTGGAGTTGCTTTCCAACTGACAGTTGTCGATTTTACTGTAACCATGCAAGGTGTGAGAGATTTCCTTTTATCGATGTCACCTGCATAATCTGAGTCCACGTACCTTGTCGTGATGACTTGGAACTCCGCGAAAGATAAAACACATATGTAAAGCGCCCTTCAAATACCTTAGAATCCACTAAACTACTTGCCAATGTGCCTTGCCAAGATGAGCCATGTAATGACTAATCACATTGTTGTGTAAGTGATGTCTGGTCTAGTGCAAACAATAGCATACATGATGCTACCAAAGGCACTGAAGTAAGGCACTTGTGCCATCCATTTCTCTTCTTCATCAGACTGTCGAGGTTGCAAAGCCGATAACCTGAAGTGAGTGACCAATGGAGTTGAAACAAGCGTCATATCTAACATGTGGAACCTGTGGAGAACCTTCTTGATGTACATCTCGTGCATCAGGATAAGGCTTCTATCTTTCTTTTCCCTTTGAATCTCCATGCCAAGAATTTTCTTATCTTCACCTAGGTCTTTCATATCAAATTATCCACCTAGAATAGATTTCATCTTAGCAATCTCAGATGCATGTCTACAAGCGATCAACTTATCATCAACATATAATAGTAGGTAACAAAGGACTTGTCATCCATCCCCTTGTAGCAGACACAAGCGTCATAGCTAATCTTGGAAAATTCATTGTGTGTCATGAAAGAGTCAGATCTCTTGTACTATTGTCTAGGAGATTGCTTGAGCCCATAGAGTGACCTCTTGAAAGCACACATTCTTTGTCTTCAAAACGTTCTGGTTGTTGGATGTATATCTTTTCTTCTAGTTTACTGTGTAGAGAAGTTGCTTTTACGTCAAGCTAATGTATCTCCAAGTCTTTAATATCTACCAAAGAAAGAAGCACTTGTATGGAAATATGCTTGACTACGGGCGAGACAACTTCATTATAATCAATGCCTTCAATCTGATTGTAGCCTTTTGCAACGTGTGCCTTGTGTTTGTCACCTTCTTCTTACAGACCCACTTGAATCCACTACTTCTTGTGTTTGGGAGATATCACCAGCTCCCAAGTTTGATACTTGTGAAAAAAAATCATCGCTTTCTTCACTACAACAATCTACTGCTAAGCATCATGACATGTGATTGCATCACATAAATTGGTGGGATCTCACTAATATCCACGTCAACGACGTTGGAAAGGGCATAGGCCACCATGGAGTCACCAAAGGCATAGTGCTGGAGTGATTTGACGTTTCGTTTGCCTCTGCCTTTGCCTTTGGCAAAATGGTAAGAAATCCATGGTGTCTCCTCTTTGTCTTGAGTAGGCACTAAATTATATGGCATAGAACAGGGACCTTGTTCATCAACTTGTGAGCCAACACCTTCTCTTGTCTCCTCCTGCTGTGAGACGCCTTGTCGAGAACCTTTAGGAGAGCTAATCCTGTCTTGCATAGTAGACATCATGGCAGATTTGTTGAAATTAACGGCGCACTCTACCAATAAACATGATGAAGAAGGATCTTTGCACCAAAGACGAGTATCCTTTCACCCCATAAGCATAACCAAGGAATATGCATTCGATAGGTCTAGGCTCTAATTTGCTAGTGCCAGGATGTGCATAAGTAGGGAGACCGAATATAAACATGTCTGAATAATCAACAGGTTTACCATATCAAACTTATTTAGGAGCCTTGAAATGAATAGAAAAAGATGGAGAATTATTCACCAAATAACATGAGGTTGATATAGCTTCAGCCCAAAAAGATATATTCAAGCCTGCATTGAGAAGCATGCACTGAGCCTTTTCCAACAATGTTTTGTTCATTCTTTCTTCTACACTATTATGTTGGGGTGTGTAACACCCTTTACATATTTTTTAATCCCATGTTCACTGCAAAAATTATTAATCTCCTTAGCACAGAATCCAAGTTGTTATCAATTCTAAAAGTCTTTAATCTCTTATTGGTTGGATTCTCCACAAGAGCCTTCCACTGCTTGAAAGTAGAGAATGATTCATCCTTCATCTTGAGAAAATAAACCTAAACCTTGCTTGTGCAATAATCAATGAAGGTCACCATGTATTTGGACCACCTTTAGAAAAAAACACAAGAAGGCCCCAGAGATCAGAGTGAACATAATCTAGAGCATCTTTGGAGGAATGAATTGCCATGTCAAAGCTATTGTGTTTGGCCTTCCCCATAACGCAATCTTGTAGAAATTTAACTTTTCAATGCTTTCGCCACACAACAACCATCTCTTTCTTAGAAGCATCATCCCTTTGTCAGACGTGTTCTAAATGCATATGCCAGATCCTTGTGGTATCTTTAGATGAAATTGTAACTGTTTTGAAGCTTGAGATAGTGGAACCTTGCAAGATGTACAATTTGTGTGAATTTCTCAACCCTTCATGAGGACCCAGTTTGCTTTAAGAATGAAATATCTTAGTTTTCACCATAATACTTGCAACCCTTGTCTTCAAGTGTGCCAAGTGAGATGAGATTCTTCTTCAACCCCACAACATACTAGACGTTCGTCAATGTTATGACTTCACCATCAAACATCATGATTGTCATCGCGCCAACACCAATCGTCTTGCAAGGACGATCGTCACCCTTAAGGATATCTCCACCTTGTGGTGACTCATTGGTATGGAAATAATTCTCACGCTTGGTCATGTGGCACATGCATGCTGGATTATGAATTGGACCCTTGTAGTTGTAGCACGACGATGAAACAAGAACATATCAGTCTTCTTTAAAGCATCCATGAGCCAATTTTGCATGAGTTGCAACATCATTAAAGTTCTCATTCTTTTGCTTGTTTTCCTACTTGTAGCAGTCATCTTGGATATGACCTATCTTCTTGCAATAGTTGCACCTCTTTGATTGCCATGACTTTAACTTGTTCTTTTTTTTTCTTTGAACTTTCAGAGTCTTTGTCACGTAGACGCTTGCGTCCTCTAGCGGCCAATGCTTCACCTGCTACTTTCGATGAAGTAAGATCATTTTCTAATGTCTCTTGAGATGTCAAGGTCATTTGACTTCATGGAGTGAGATAGTCTTTGACCCTTAGAATATCATCATATCCTGGAGATTCTTGTCAGATAGTGGAAATTTACAAAGCAACAAAATTTCTTGATCCATGTCCTCTATCTTCACATCGATCTGCCTGAGGTTGACAATAATTTCATTGAACTCATTGAGAAGAGCTGTCAAAGAACCACCTTCTTTCATGCAAAGCAGAAAAAAACACTTCTTTGCCGCAAGCTCGTTGATGGACTTCTTCATGTAGAGTGTTTCAAGTTCATCCCAAACTTCTTTAGCAATCTCCAGACGTACCACCTCGCGGAGGACATCATCCTCCAAGCAGAGAAAGATGTTTGTACAAGCCTTTTTATCAATATCCTCCCATCGGTTATCCGTCATGGATTTTGATTTTTTCTCCTTTCTAAAAAGAGCTTTGTGGACTCCTTGCATGAGGTAAGATTTACACTTGACTGACTGGCTAGAGAGAGAAGCTATTCAAGCGATCAAACTTCTTGATGTTGTACTTCAACTTCATGGTAGATATCCAGTGGTAGAAATTTCTTTGAACCACTTGTTGGGATATGGTGGAAATGAGAGGAGGTTTGCTATGCAGACCCATTTTGGAACCCAAAACGGAACCCCAAGCAATCTTTACCACATGTTACAAGGTATAACAAATAAAATACATTATTTTATTTGTTATACCTTGTAACATGTGGTGGAGATTGCTTGGGGTTTTGTTTTAGGTCCCAAAATGGTGTCCACCTAGCATTTCTCAAATGAGAGACCCAAACAACAAGGCCCGGTGAGCTTGTTGCGGAGATACAGAAGCGTGAGATCGAGCAACCGAATACAAATGACAAAGATCAATGACGGAACAAGCAAGCAACCACAAAAACAAGATTTATAATAGTGGTTTGGCAAATTATTGATGTGGGAGCCTGCATCCATTCGACGAGATGATATTATTGATGGAGAGATTATAGAGAGGATAATTACATAAGAGAGAAGAAGATCTCTATCCCTTTAATACCTGAAATCTCATTATGGAAGAAGACGGTTACTTAGAGAAGAGCTCTTGGAGGCGTGAGACCCTAAGGGAAGCCCTAGGCTCGTCTGTGGCTTTTAGGTCTTCAAAAAACGGTATCTCTTGATGTCACTTCGCTGCACTTCATGTTTGAGATGAGTTGGGGGTGCTCATTATAACAATAGGACCCATATCCACTGTCCCAAAGTCATACTTTTGTTTTTCAGCCGTGCTTACGGTCTAACTGGACTATATAAGGTCCCTAACCTAGACTATATTTTCATTTCAGCAACAGTTATGGTCCAATGCTGGGTTGTAAATAACCATGCTGTTGCTGTTGCCTATATATGGTCCATGAGGACCGTATATGGTCGGTTGGCTAATGAAAATCCACATATACAGGCCCAAAACGCATTCCAACGATGTCGAGGCTCGGTAGACTTCCGGTTCATCGAAGAAGCTTTCTAGAGAGTTTTCGACACTCTCTCAACATGAACCTATTCCAATGTTCTATGACAATAAAACATCTATATAATTTTGGTACCCAAAAGCATCTATCTTCATTGCAAGCAATCTACATTTCATCGACACACCAAACATATCAAGTTGGACTGCTATTTCATAAGGGAGTCAATTATGTCCTGACACATCTCACTCCTTAAATCAAGACTGAGGATTAGTTTGCTGACATCTTCACAGATCTAATTTCAAAGTCGAGATTTACTGCCACGGTGGACAAGCTTGGCATGCGGGACGTCTATGCTCCAGCTTGAGGGGCAGTGTTACCATATCTAGTGTTTTGTGTTATGTCTTGTTATATTTTGTGCTATCTATTGTTTCTTCTTTTAGTTAATTAGTCCTCCTCTCTTATCCTATATAACGTGAGGTCTTGGGATTGTTTATATCATCTTAATAATATTCCACCTCTCTAAAGTCACCACATGCTACCTTTAAAGCGGACGTGTTGGTTAAGATTTACTGGTAGACAGTATGATTAAGAGTTGTGTGCATATGAATTCAATGTACGGTTGTTGCGAGGGGGTGGAAATTCTGGAACCTATTAAATAGGTGGCTGGGAAGGTGTGGCATAGGGAGGATATCTTGGGAGTGGCATGCTTCAGTGCATCTTAGATGGTGGAGCTTTCACTGCATGGGTGTGGGGAGACAGCCAATACTAGAAGTTGGCTATGTAGGATGAGGGGATTATTCCCCTCAATAATGTTTTGGTGTTTGCTTGCTGCTCAACTCGATATGATACTCATGATGGATCCTAGTGGAATATGGTAAAGAAAATGTAGCAGCAGTCAATATATGCTTAAAAGCAGTTTTGAGGGGAAGGTAGGAGACAAGGTTACAATATAGCATTCTTGTAGGCTCTTGTAAGAAGGCTTAGATTTGTGGTGAGCGGGGTAAAACCCTAGAAAAGACGGTTAAAATCAAGAGGGACGGCGGATGGAGATGAGCCACAGATGGAACTTGGTGTAGGGTGAGGGAGGAGTTATGAGGGATGCAGATGAGAACCTGGTGTGGGGCTTTACAGCTCCTAAGGGCGGCTTGAACAGGCTGGTAAACATCTTTATTGTGTGTTCAAAGTTCCAACATGAGATGGAGCCTAAAAGGAGTCGAGACTGACGGTTAGCATCTTGTAATCTTGGTTTTGTGTGAGTCAATACTTCCTTGGTAATGGGGTTTGAGGGGCTTTGATGGTTTTAATGTATAGGGGTTGGGTTTTCACCAGGTACATGTGAGGAAACCGGTTACTGACAACTTTGGTAGAATACCGAGTACAAGTGGCTGGCATAGATGAGTATAGGCTGCTGGTCTTCTTGGAGTTAGAATATTCGTTGGTTTATGGACAGCTCTTGAGGCAAAATTTGAAAGAATGAATGGATGAAGCTTCTGACTCTCATCCCTACGTTTGGTTGTGAAAAGAGCCTTTCTCAAATGCCTTCTTTAGCGTTGAAGTATTGGGAAGGGAAAAACATATATTTTGACATTTACTTTTCAAAATATGTGTATTATATCATCCTTTTTTGTGAATCCAGTCGCCTTGTGACGTTCAGTCTCCTTCACAAAACGAACTGATGCTGGAGCTGAAGTAGGAGTCATGTTTATGAATTTTATCCCAAGTTAGTAGTGCTATAATCAATCAATTTACATTTCATTTTTATTGAAACTGTTGGCTCCAGTAAAAATTCTGTTTATTCCTATGCATTTTGAATACGACAAGCTCAAATCAAAAAAATGACTAGCTGAAGATAAACTACGGGTACAATGTTAAGTCTTGCGTCTATCACTTTTCTTTTGTGGTTTGATTTCACCTTTTTTCACCGGTTTATAGAGAAGACACTTGAACTTTACTCCTTTTGAAGGAATACGCTGAGAACGGGACCTTAATCAAGGCTCGTGTACCTCTTCAATTAGCTCGGGTTCTTTCACCTTTAAGACAACTTGCAGCCAATGGGTGACATCTTGGTCTGACCGGTTTCAATTGTAACTCATTTCCAGTTCTGGACAACAGAAGCCATACATTATTTCTTCTGAATGTGAGTACTAGAGGACATTGTGTATGTAACTGTTCACTTATTAGTGTTTTTTCTTTTTATTATTTGAATTGAACTTGTGTCCGTGTTTTCACTAGGCTTACCTACTGCCCACCATTGTTTCTCCATTTGATTTTCTTCCTCTTCTCAATGACACATTTAAGAAGCATGCACGTTCGTTTAGAAACAGTTGCATAATATGTATTTTCGTATATTTATTTGCTAAAGATTGTCAACGACGAAAATTGTTTAGTTTTGGTATAAAATGTGTAATGATGCCGTTATAATATCGTTTGGGCACTGAATCTGTCAAAAGGTATAGCTTCACCGTTTGTATACCTGTACGAATGTACGTATGGCTTCACTTTTTTTTATTTGCATTGATTTATTATTGTGAACGTATGCGGCAAAGCTGCTTGCAATGCAGTGTGTGTGAGGGTTCAAGACCACTCACCATTTTATAAATAGAACTAGAGAAATTACATAGAGGTCCAACAATATATAGAAATTACAAATAATAAAATATAAAGAGATATTAACACTCTCCCTCAAGCTGAAGTGTACACATTGTGTATGCCCAGTTTGTTATAAAAGTTCTGAAATGTTGCTGGACTCAATGGCTTTGTGAGGACATCTGTAAGTTGATATTCAGACTTGACATACAGAGTCACCACCTTGTCATTGTTGATCTGATCTCTGATGAAGTGGCAGTCAACCTCTATATGTTTAGTGCGCTTATGGAAGACCGGATTCTTGACAATGTAGATAGCAGCATGATTGTCACATCTGAGCTCTATGGGAGACGAAAAAGAAATCTTTAACTCAGAAAGTATAGATTGAACCCACTGCAACTCGCAACAGGCATGGGCCATTGCTCGATACTCAGCTTCCGTACTTGATCTAGCCACAACATTCTACTTTTTACTTTTTCAGGTGATAAGATGATTTCCCAGAAACGTGCAATACCCAGAGGTAGACCTTCTGTCATTCAGATTACCAGCTCAGTTTGCATCTGCATAACCAGTAAGAACAAGAGTAGACACAGGAGTCTTGGGTCTATAGTAGGTGATCCCCTTACTGAGTGCACCCTTCAGATATCTAAGAATACGGCAGACTGCCATCCAGTGTAACTGTTGTGGTGAGCTCATATGCTGACTCACCACACCTACAACAAAAGAAATGTCAGGGTGAGTGACTGTCAGGTATATCAGTTTCTCAACAATTTTCTTGTAGTAATCTGGATCTTGATAATCAGAATCATCAGTCATCTCCTTCACATGATAGTTCATAGGAGTAGACACCAGCTTGGATTCACTCATGTCAGCTTCCTGTAGTAAATCTGACACATATTTCCTCTGAGACAAATTAGTACCTACATGAGATTTAAGTACTTCAATGCCCAGAAAATAACTCATTTTGCCCATATCCTTTGTATGAAAATGCCCATGGGTTCTGAGAGGTCGCTGGAAAAAGCACCACTCTCCATCAGGCATTTCGGCAAGTGGGGCGCTAATGTTGAATGGATTTCTACTTTGTTCTAGCGAAGGAAAAGTCAATTTAATGTTGCCAATACACATCGGAAGAAAGAAAAAAGATTAACCTTAAGAGGCACACTGGTAAGTTAACAAGATAACACAATAGAGTAGAAGACGAGACGATGAAGAGAAAGATGGGATCAAGATGGTGGCTCAGAGCATATGTAAGAAAGGTGATGAGGAAAGGACATGAAGGATCATGATTTTTGACTCATAGATGTCGCTTCTATCCCACTGATGGTAGAGCTTTGATTCCATTGTGGGTGAACTTGTCCTCGAGATGAAACTAAACCCTAGCTTCAATGCATCAGTAGTGGAAGTGATATGTCGTCCCCATTATAGCAGTTGTCTATAGTTATAAGGAGCATTGGAGACTTTATTATGTGCAGCCACACAATGGTGGGAGCTCTATAGGAGGATACAATAGTAGATGGAGAGGCATGAGGGACAAGGGGCAAGGGAGGGGCGAGAACCGGAGGCATGGGATAGGGGTGAGATACTACCGCGTCGATGTCAATCCATAGTGGCTAACCCATCTACAATTTGTAATCCTTCCTTGACTGGGATCAACTTGGTCCAGATTTGGGGATAATGGAATCCCAAAATGATGTCGTTCTAGGATCACGAACCAAACAACATTACTCACCAACCCAAACCAAATTACGTTGAGTTGGCATAAAATGATGTGTGCTAATCCCAACTGGGCCGCAAACCAAAGAGGGGCTAAGGAATTCATTAAATATTTCTTACAACTACCTTAAATTTGGCTTTTTAAGTCTCTATTCTTAGTTAAATACAACCAATCAACTTTTTCTTAAGCCTAGTTGATTAGGTCTCAGTTAATAGTATTTTCTAGTTAATGATTCTTTAGTTCAACACTCGGGCCTCATTGTCCTTTATTACATAATGTGTACACTTGCATATCACACACACGACTTATGTGTGTCAGCAGAGTAGATTTGATCAATTAAATATGTAACTCATATTTATGCTTGCATGGCCTATATAGATACATATGTTGTAATTAAGCTAGAAATATATGTTTTGTATATAGGTTGTTGTGGTGGTCATTGAATTATATCTTGTAAAGTTACTTGTTAAGAATGGATGAAAGTTAGACCTTTTGTGCGTCATGTGGAAATGGAATTAGAATTTTTATTCTAATTTGTTGGTTAATGATGTTTATTAGCGTAAGTGGTGTCTTCTTTTGAGTAATATCATTGTACCGTGTTAAGACATCACAAATATTATTTCCATAAAATTCATTTGTAGTACCATAATAACATATAATTTTGCATACAAAAAAAGTATCTTGAAGATATTTATTGTAGGGATCAGATACTACATGATTATTGGACAGAGGTTGTGTAGAATATAAACACCTAAGAAGAAATATGTGTTATCTTGTATATAAAAAGGGTGTAAAAGCGCACCTAGATGGAAAAGCACGTTCCAATATAGGGTATGCATAAGCATATAAAATAGATAACTAAGTCTATGTATCTACATGCTTAATAGAGGATAAGATATATAGTCCACTCCTTCATCACATTAGTATTCCAATAGCATGGCAAGTGAACACATAGACCCAAGACAAAAGGATATTCATCAAGCATAGGATATCAAAGACATTAACTTTATGAATCAAAATATTCAAATAGAATAATATGTACAGAAGGAAATTGTCTTAGTATAGAAATAGGGCTTTAAGTCACAATAATACCCAACAGAATAGGAGAATTGCACGTACCTCACAGCAAGCCAAATTGATCCAAAAGTACTAATTTTCATATTCAAATCTTCCAACACGTAATTTGTAATATTAGATCATTTGAGTTAAAAATGATTTACACAATGATACAAGAATTATAAATTTTTTGTTGAAAAACTTTTAGTTGGACTCTAAAACTAAAACTATAAATATGGCAAATTTTTATTATTTCAAACACACACACGTGTGTGTGTGGGTGGGCGTGCATTTACATGTGTGTATGTTAATGGATCAAATAAATTGGAACAAGAAGAGGAATTGAATGATGAAAGATTTGTCCCACGCCATTGACTAGGGAGGCAGAAAACAAGCTACAAAAGTCCATTATCATATAACGCTCAAACAAAGAGGAGGCGTAGGATGTGACAGTGGACGAGTTGTTTTATTTGATGTACACACAATGAAATCTGTTAGATCACGTGATGTCGCACGTTAGTCACATGAAAATCAAATAAAATGGGAACCTTAGGTATCTAAATGTGACAATCAGATAAATCAATTAAAGCCCAAGTCTAGATTACTTTTACCTCTCTTCAATTAATTTGACGATGTATTTCACATGGAATTAAATTGAAATTCTCTAGGCAATCTAGTTAGAATATGATGAAGCTAAACTTAAAATCCATTTCACATTTTGAAAATATTTTATATTTTATTTTATTACTTGTATGTTAAGTATTCACAATGTAGTTATTTCTCTTCATTAAATAATTCTTTATTAATTTGATATCTTTCATATTTTACTCCTTTGAAGATTATAGAGTGTCAAATCAGAGTCACACCTATTTACTAGTGTATATGTACATCAAACCCTACCATTCAATTTATTTGGTTAGTTTATCTTTAAACTTCCTACAAAAATGACATTTATGAAAACATGAATATGTTGGAGTTTAATTAGTCATAATGTATTTTAAATAAGGTGCAAAGGTATTTATTATTATTTTAATGAAAAGTCGTAAGAAAAGGGAGGAACACGTCTTGTACGTAGACCTGGGTATGTTACAGTTAGACAATCAGGCATTTCCTTTTTTTCGGTTGAAATTTGGTCAAAGTAGATTGCTTGATAAATAAGCAACATTTAAAAGTGCATTCATGTTGGGGTAGTGGATAAAATAGATTTCTTGACAAAGAAGAAACATTTAAAATTGCATACATGTTGGAGTAGTGGATTAAGAGTAATTGATATTTGAAGATAATAGCTAAAAGTTTTTACTTTAATTGATTATTTTATCAATCAGTCATAACATAAATGAAAACCAGACGTCGAGGTTTGACCATTGGGCATGACACTTAATAGCCTTGAAATTGGGGGGGTGAGTCAGATCATGCAGACTATGACATGTCACCTAGTTCTAGCCAAAATAAGAAACAAGAGTACAACTTGGTTGTGAATCTTTGTGCATATAGCCTTACAAATTAGAGACAAAATGCTTTTTGGATCACCAACACCAACAATTTCCATCTTCCTAAATGTTGTATAAAATGATGGCCTACATGATGAAATCATCCACCCTATCCCCTCTCTATCTCCATTTTTTAGCAATAAACCCACAAATTCATGAGGTAGCCTCTCTCAACTTTGTTGTATCTCCTCGATCATAGATCTGGCAATAAGGTGCCTTGACGAAGCACCCCAAGTGTTTTTCAAGGCCCATCATCCCTTGGGGTGAGGTCTCCTAACCAACTTCATGATCTGCTTTCTTTCCATTTACCAACAAGGAGATCGGAGTGAGATGTGGCTCTGATGTTGGCTCTCATGGAGCACAGTCCCATCATGGATCCCAAAGTCTACCATTTTCCCCCCACACCAATATTGAGTTCTCATGCTAGACCTTACTAGAGGACCATCCTTGTAGTGGTACACGAACTGAGGCAAAAACGGCATGCCACTACCCCCTTGGGACCTAGCAGGCACAAAGCCCCCACTTCCATGAAGGCAAGGCAAGCCTCATGAGCTCGTGAGGTGAATGTTTCCATCTTCATGGCTCGTAGGAGGACCCAGGTACAAAGGAGCTTGCAGCTTATGTTGAAGTGTGCATTTCCTTTTGGGGTAGATGTTTGTGAATGGAGAAGCATGGATCTGGCCAAGCCTCTTTCTTGACATGGTCCGCATGGATTATACTGACATTTTAATTGGCTAACCAAATTTGAAACTAGACCGGACCTTTCCTAATCCCCCTACATGGATTGTGCCTCCACTTAATCAATGTGGCCACAGACCCCTGGTGGTGTGGCTCAATGAGACTACCACGACACCTACAATCAAGGTATATTCCCCTAAAATCCTTGTTATTAGTTTAATCTTCCAAAAATCTTAGAAATATCTTGGAATGTCCAAATATAGCATACATATACTTCAAAATAGTCAAGAGAACAAGTAGAATCCAACAAAATTGTTTTGGAACCTAATCTAACTCATTTTCAAAAGTATCTCGGGGTACACTCTTTAAGTGAAGATTCATATGATAAACCCCATATATGTGATGTTTTAGTATGTTTTATATGATCTTTAGTCTTGATATATGAAACCTAATTCTAAAAAAGGTATCTATGATGACAATAATATAACCTCTTTATTTTCTTGAGGCAAATTTAATGACTCAATATGAATATGGGAACCTAGGGTTGCTAACATAACTTCTTAGGGTTTTTCCCAAGGACGGGATCTAAATCATGAAACCCCATAAATCAATCTCAACCCTAAGATTTACCAAACCCCAGACCTAAGATCCAAAACCCTAGAAAAGATTTTTATGGCTGCTACTATCACTGTTATAACTTTATGGTTAATTGGTTGATTGGTTATGTGGCTAGATAAGTTGGCTTTGTATCAATTTATGTTGGTAAATTATATGCAATTGCATAAATTGAGCATTTGAATTTTATCTTTAATGCTTTCAAATATAGTTCAACCATAAAGACATTATGTGTATTACATGAAATTAAAGTATAGAGTACCCTAGTCATTCATATGAGCTAATAAATCCACTCAAGACCCTTGGAAAAGTTAGAAACAAAGTTTGGAACAAAAATTGGCATACACCCTGAAGTACTTACTCTAGAATAAAGAAATTATTGGTAGATGAAATTTAGCATAGCTTGCTTGAAAATTATCCATTTCATCGAGTTGGAAATGGACCAAGGGTTAAAAGGTAAATCAAAATATGACTTTCCTTATTTATATAATTACTGGTTTGTAATCATGTATATTTTATTGTTTAAATTATGAGTATATGTGTGTACCACATACCAACACAGAAATATGTTTACCTTGATGTTCAGTGAAAATTTAGCCTAGCTATTAATGCAAATGGGCTTCAAGGTGAACAATTTATGAAGCTTAATCTGAAGACAAATCAGGAGGTTTAGCTAGTTATTTTTCTCTAGTTCTATATGTTGTTTATCTGAGGGTATCCCTTTTGACAAGAACATGATGTAACTCCTTAGAGGAGATTATCTTTTATATTCATGTCAAACACTTATATTAAATGGAATGCTAATGGTAATTGTATATTTATGTTGATTTGGTCTTTAAAACATGGGATAACCACCTTTACCTCTATAGTCTTGGTTATAGGAATTATGGGAGTTGAGATCGTTAAAATTTATACATGGGTCGAGATATCCATAAATGACGTTTAGTGGTTACTATTTCCCAATTTATGTATACACATTAGGGAATTATTAGGCTTTTAGAAAGGTGATGGTGTCTTATATTGGTTCACAACTCAGGAGATATCAAATGTTTTTTTCAAATCACTAATTGATTAACAAGGACTCCTAGGTCATTGGGAACCCTACATCACCAAATCCTTAGGATCCCTTGAAATAATATACCTTTTCCGGCCTTCTTATCTAAATGTCATCTCTTTCTTATCTGCTTACCTTTTTAAACCGAGACCCTAACTATTAAACCCTACAACTCACCCCTCTCCTAATCAGAACTAGAGTTTCAATAATAATTAGGGTTAAGGCGTCCTCCTCTAAGTAAGGAAAATGTAATGCAAGTTAAGATTTAAGTATGATACATACTTGTTGGTATATATATGTCTAGATAGCCAATCATATAATGATTGTAATGGCATAATTTGTAAATGGTTTGATTAATAATCAAGGCAAGCTTTCAATTTATTTAGTTTTATTCAGTTATGAGAAAATGATGTAACATAATAAAAGTCTAGAGAATGATATTACTTAATGATGTATGTCTTCAAGTACGTGACTTGAACAATGATATCATATGGATGTTAAGAGTATATGCATTCTCATTGTGTCCCTTGTCGGATGTTATTGTGGATATCAAACCAAGCACACAGATACATGTTAGAGAATAGTGTATCAGGAAGACCCACCATGAGACTGACACATGGAAACCAGTACAATGGTAGTCACGGTCAGCTCTCATAGTGTTGGTGGTTATTGTGGTTCTCAGACCTGAAGTCACTACACTCATCTCATGTCTTTCAGTATGCTTTAACATCATCCAATGTAATCTTGAATATGGGTTGTCATAACAGTGATGATTGGGTGATTGTGACACATGGGGACTGACTGTTAGTGATGTATATGGGATTTGTCCCTCCTATTGGAGTATGATATCCTAGGCCTCTTGATAAGAGAGACTGATAAATGCATGGTCATGCACATATGAGTCAATATGTGATATTGAGCTTCCATATATCTTAGACAGTCTACTCTGGTTCAAGAAACAAGATTGAATGTTGAAGAGGATGACTACTCTATGCCCCTAGTTCAATCTAGATATCTGTGACAAAGGAACTATACAAACACTATAACACTAAGAACAAATTGTAGGTTGAGGTTGTTCTTCAACTTTCCATTTACTTGGGTGGCAATGATGTGCGACTAGGCACCACTCTTTGCTTGTGATGCCATAACTGGTTATGGACATTCATTGTCGATGTAATATGGAACCTATAGGGTCACACACAAAGGAATTGACCTAGAAGAGGAGTTTTGATCTTGATTGATAATTGGATTGATTACTAAAGTATTTAGGTATTCAATTCAAGCAACAAGTCAACTGATTGGACTCCCAACTGATCGGATCATGTGATTAAATGATCAGTTGCTATCAGGTTGATTGGATATTGCATTGGTTGAGTTCTCTAGGAACTGGGGTGCCAACTGACCAGTTCACCTAGTGAACCGATCGGCTGGTGGTCGTGAGACGATCAGCTTGCTTTGCAAGATGCCTGATTCGTGGTGCAATTCGATTGCATCAAGGATTAGTGTTGATGTCATGTTGTGCATTATTTGGAATAGAATTGCCAAATCGTATGTGATTGGGAAACATGAAAAATGCCTGGTTCTCTGGGCAAACCAATCGGCTCGTGTGCCAACCGGCTGGATCACCTGGCGAACCGAGCAGTTTGTCGCTTGTAGGTTGCAAATTTTTGAAATTCAGGTCCCTTCCACTCCCACATAGACTGGGAACCCTGACCATAAGAGGGGTATTGGGGGCTTCTCAGACACATCAATTGTCTCTAGCAATTGTTTGTCTTCTTTGGTTATGGTAACCGAGAGAACTTGAGCAAGTCCTACCTGATAAAGGGAGGGATAGCAAGGGAGAACAATTATGAAAAAGCAAGTTGGTAACTAGTACACCAACAGGAGGGACAACTCTTTCCTATCCATTCTAGTAGGATGACAGAAGTTCTAAGAGGTTCGTGTGGACTTCCATAGAGGCATGGAGGTCATTGTCTATCGCTAGGAGGACAACATCAACCTATTGTCTGTGGTGAAGACCAGGAGGTGCAGTAGACGAGTCTCATTGTAACTAGAAGACAATTGCACGACTACAACTACGAGATGTCCCTAGACTTGCTCTAGGATCAAGTATATCCTCAAAACCATCCTTTCCATTATATAGTTATTGATGCAATCCACTGGTTTAATGAGGAATATGGAAGTAAAAATTTTGTTTTCGATTCCTATTCTATCACCATATTTCCCAACAGTGGTATCAAAGCCACAACAATCTACTATATTTTGGGATAATCGATATGGTCAGATTTTTTATTTTATCATTTATTTATTACATGTACTGCGAATAGTTTTGATCAATCAAATAATGTGCATTATCTCAAACAAATATACATATGATATATATGCAATTTACACATGTCACCCTAAAAGTGAGTTTTGATGGTGGATTGTAGCGTAGTTATGGCCAAAAACCCTAATTATATGTGCATGGTTGTGTGGTTGGTTATTCTTGTTCTATCTCAGTTTGCATATCGAGTCTCTATCTTATCTTCCAATTGTAAAAGTATTATTTTCTCTTACCTTTTCTCCCTTTGAAAGTAACTCAAGGTTCTCCATAATTATGTAATAATAGGATAGTTTATTTTCTTGTTATGAAAAAGAAGAAGATGCTCACACTAGGCCAACCGGTCGTCTCATAGGTGAGCTAGTCGGCTCGAGGATCGAGTAAGACCAAGGAGGATGAGTTGAACTGATCGGTTGGTGGACCCGACCGATCGACTGGAGGACCCAGAAGATGGTAGACCACAGACTAGACGGTCGGTGAGACGACCAACCGACCGGCCAGGAGGCGAGCCGACCAGTTTAAGGGTTGAACCAATCAACCCAAATTGGTAGGCACAAATCTTCATCGACAACAGGTTTTTATATGAGATGTAGACCCTAGGTTGTGGTAATTCCTTGTGGCTCCAAGGAACTACATTATGAGGGGCATAACTATCATTTTTATTGCATGTTTTCATTATGGGATATAACATGAATTTGATACGTACTATACATGTGGTGATTGGATAAAGTATATGTGTTTATAAATATGAATCCCTCAATATAATATTAAGTCTAAGATGTGTTCCATAAGAAACACATGTGAAAAGCTTGATCGACTAAGCATAGGCACACCCTAGCGTGGTGTGTCGTCTATCTCGTGGAAGTGTGATGGTAGATATGTGGGTCTGCCATAGCAGGGTGCATAGTCTATCATGTTGGCTTATGAGTTGGGCTTAACTAGGTGACTTTGATAGGATTAAATTCCTAGAAGCATTAAGATGGGGCCATGGCAAGGAGTAGTGCATACCATCTATCCAAGAATTGCATGAGATGCAATTAGCAAACATTGTCTACCTTAATAATTGGTCATGAGTGCCAGCATTGGTTGGGTATGGACTTAATTCTTTTAGATCTTAGATCACTAGAAGATTGTACGTTGCAATCTTCTGAAATTGGTAGTGAGGGCTATCAATTTGAATAAAATAGTGAGATTGATAATTAATTAAAGTCCTAATTAAATATCATCAAAATTTTCAAATCAAATCAAATCAAAAAGGTTTTTGATAAAATACAAAATTTTCTCTTGTAGAATCAAATGGCAGTCAAATCATCTTTGTGACGGTCCTTGAGAAGGACAAACTAAATGAGATATATTTCCATAACTAGTTTGAGATTTTGAGAAGTGTTCTCTATGTTCCTGAAACACTAGTGCCAGTGAAATCCACTCTATATGTACATGAGACTGAAATGGATGCTTATTTGAAGCATGCTAATGATGTTGTAGTCATCAAGAACCTTATGATGGGTGTATGAACTATGAGTTGCATAACAACATGATAAGCAAGAAAGGTATGATGTCTCTAAGGCGCTATTTGAGTGCAAACTAACAGAGGAAGATACAGTAGATCCCCATGTGCTCAATATGATTGAGCATGTGAAGCATCTAGAAAAACTAGGATTTCCTTTAGGTCAAGAGTTGTCCACAGATATGATTTTGCAATCATTGCCTAAATCATATAGCCATTTTATCAAGTGTTACAACTTGAGTAACATGGCTAGACCGCTGTTTGAGTTGCTTGACATGTTGGTATATGTCGAAGCACAAATAAAGAAGGACAAATCCATGATGGAGATCAACAGAATAGAGTCCAAGGACAAATGCAAGGCCAAGAACTATTTTGAGGCTAAGCTAAAGTCCAAGTCTTCTGCATTCAAAATAAGGAGAGGGATAAGGAAACCTATGGATATGAAGCAAGGGATAGAGATCTCTACTTCAGGTATATACGTAATTGAGATTAACTTTACTACTTTTTCATCTTGAGTACTAGATATCAGATGTGGATCACACATTTGCTCAAATGTGAAGGATCTGAAAAGAAGTAGACCTTTAGCAAAAGGTGAGGTTGAACTGAGTGTTGTTAATGGAGCAAGAGTTGTTGTCAGTGCTGTTGGAAACTATGAGTTATCTCTACCTAGTACACTTTTAATAGAGTTGGAGAATTTCTATTATGTACCTGCAATTGATAGGAACATCATATCTGTATCTTGTTTGGACAAGAATGATTTTGAATTATTTATAAAGAACGATCGATGTTCTATTTGTAAAGATGGGATCTTTTATGGCAATGCTCCAATGTCTTATGGTCTATACTTGATAGATTTAGGAACAAGTGTATATAATATGCATGTCAAAAGAAAAAAAAACTCAATGACTCAAACCAAACATACCTTTGGCATTGTCATCTAGGGCACATAAATGAGAAACACATCTCCAGACTCCATAAAGATGGTTATCTGGACTCTTTTGATTTTGAATCAATAGAGACATGTGAATTGTGTTTGTTGGGCAAGATGACTAAGACCCATTTCACTGGTAACAATGAGAGGGATAGTGATCTATTAGGACTCATACATATTGATGTATGTGGGCCTTTTAGAAGAATCACTAGAGGTGGGTATCAGTACTTCATTACATTCATGGATGACTTTAGTAGGTAGTTATGTTTGATGAAACATAAGTAAGAAACTCTTGAGAAGTTCAAGGAGTTTATGAATGAGTACAAAACCAACTTGGCAAAAGTATTAAGGCACTTCATTCTGATCAAGGTGGAGAATACTTAAGACAAGAGTTTGAGGACCTTCTGTGAGCCCATGGTATTGTATCACAAAGGACTCCACCAAGAACACCACAACATAATTGTGTATCAGAAAGAAAGAATCGCACATTTCTAGATATGGTGTGGTCAGTGATGAGTTTTGGTGATCTTTTCACTTCCTTCAAGGGACATGCTCTACAAACCACAGTGTTCACACTTAACCGTATACCATCTAAACCAATTCAAAAGACACCATATGCGATATGGTATGGGAAACGTCCCAATGTCTCTTTTGTGACGATTTGGGGATGTGAATCTTATGTCAAGAAAATGTTTCATGAGAAGCTTTGACCCAAATCCGCTAAATTTTATTTTTTTGGATATCCCAAGGAAATAAGGGGATACTATTTTTATACTCCATCTGACAACAAAGTGTTTGTTTCCAGGATTGGGGTATTCATTGAAAAAGAATTTATTTCCAAAGGGAGCAATGGGAGGAAAGTGGAGCTTAAAGAGGTTTGAGACCAACAAGATAGCATTGAATGGTACAAGAGGAACAAGGAGAATCACAAAGTGTTGTGGAATCTCAAATTCCTCAAGTAACTCAGGTACCTCATAGATCTAATAGGACACACATTGAACCTGATAGATTTAGATATCTTGTGACTCAAGAAGGCGGTGAGTTGGTCATAGATGTTGAGCCAACAACCTATCTAGAAGCTAATGAGGGACTAGAGTTTGAGAAATGGCTTGAGGCCATGAGATTTGAGATGGAATCCATGTATACCAATAAGGTATGGACCTTAGTGGACCCACCTAAAGGGGTAAAACCCATAGGGTTCAAGTGGGTCTTCAAGAAGAAGACTGACATGGATGGTAAAGTACAAACTTATAAGGACATATTGGTTGCAAAGAGTTTCAGACAAGTTCAAGGTGTGACTATGGCAAAACCTTTTCTCCATTGGCCATGGTTAAGTCCATCAATATCATGTTTGCTATTGCATCTTATCATGACTATGAGATTTGGTAGATGAATGTTAAAACTACATTCCTTAATAGGAATCTTCTCGAGGATGTGTATATGACATAACCTGAGGATTTTATAAATCCAAAGGATGAAAATAAAGTTTGTAAGCTACAAAGGTCAATCTATGGATTGAAGAAAACATCTCATAGCTAGAATATTCCTTCTGACAAGACAGTCAAAGAGTTTGGTTTTAGTCAAAATAAAGATGAACCTTGTGTGTACAAGAAGGTTAGTGTGTACAAGATCTATAGAGATTGATTTAGAAGGCTTTTTAGACAAAGTCAAAGCACATACATTCACAAAGTGTTGAAGTAGTTCAGCATGGAGAGATCAAATAGAGGAAGCTTGTCCATGTGTCATGGAGTTACCATCTCTAAAGCTCAGAGTCCCAATTCTTGTAAAGAAAGGGAATGCATGACTTTGATTCCATATGCATCAGCAATTGGATCAATCATGTATGCAATGTTGCGCACCCATCCTGATGTCTCATATGCCTTGAGCATGACAAGTAGATAGCAGTCAGATCCAGGTGATGCTCACTGGATAGTCGTGAAGAACATCCTTAAGTACTTGAGAAGAACTAAGGATCAGTTCCTCATCTACGGTAGAGAGGAAGGGTGGGTGGTAAAGGGTTACACCGATGCAAGCTTCCAAATTGACAAAGATAATTACAATTGCAATCAAGATTTGTGTTTTTCCTAAACAAAAGAGTTGTGAGCTGGAAGAGTTCCAAGTAAGAGATAGTTGTCGATTCTACAACAAAGGATGAGTATATTGTTGCATCAAATGCAGTAAAGGAGGATGTATGGATCAAGAAGTTCATCTCTGAACTTGGGGTTGTTCTAAGCATTAGCAATGCAATTGAGCTATATTGTGACAATAATGGAGCTATTGCACAAGCTAAGGAATCTAGATCGCATCAATGTTCCAAGCATATACAAAGGTGGTTCCATCTCATATGAGAGAGCGTACAATGAGGAGATGTGAAGATTTGTAGAGTATCAACTGAGAGCAATGTTGTTGACCCTTGACAAAGGCACTTTTGCAACAGAAGCATGATGGACATGTTAGATCACTTGGGATAAGATTCATGGGTGATTGGCTCTAAGTTCAATTGGGAGTCTGTTGGTATATATATGCCTAAAGATCCAACCATATGGTGATTGTAATGTCATAATTTGTAAATGATTTGATTAATAATAAAAGCAAGCTACCAATTTAATCTATTTTATTCAGTTATAAGATAATGATGTAACATAATAAAAAGTCTAGAGAATGCTATTACTCAATTACTTGTGTCTTCAAGTACGTGACTTGAACAATGAGATCGTACAGATGTTAAGAGTATATGCATTCTCTGTATGTCCCTGGTCGGATGTTATTGTGGAAGGAACATAGACAAAAATAACACATAAGACTAGAGTATGTGTTGGTTGATGATAAAATCTCATTAGTCAAGATATGTGATACCAAACCAAGAACATAGTTACATGTTAAGAAATAGTATATTTGGCAGACCCACCATGAGATTGATACATGAAAACCATTACAATCTTAGTCATAGTTAGCTCTCATAGTTTTTGTTGGTGATTGGGGTTGTTAGACCTAAAGTCACTACACTCATCACATGTTGTTTGGTATGCTTTGACATCATCCAACATTATCCTGAATAAGGGTTTCCATAATGGTGATGATTGGGTGACTATGACACATGGGGACTGACTGTGAGTGATGTAGCTGGGATTTTTCCCTCCTATAGGAGTATGATAACCTAGGCCTCTTGATAAGAGAAAGTGAGAAATGCATGGCCATGCACATGTGAGTCAATATGTGATATTGAGCTTACATATATCTCAGACAGTCTGCTCTGGGTCAAGAAATAAGATTGAATGTTGAAGAAGATGACTAATTCATGCCTCGAGTTTAATCTGGATATCAGTGGCAAAGGAAATATACAAACACTATAACACCAAGCACATATTGTAGGTTGTAGTTGTTCTCCAACTTTCCATTTACTTGGGTGGAAATGATGTGTGACCAGGACCACTCTTTGCTTGTGATATCAAAAAAGTTACGGACATTCACTGCCAACGTAATATGGGACATATAGGTTCACACACATAGGAATTGACCTAGAAAATGAGTTTTGATCTTGATTGATAATTGGATTGATTACTAAAGTGTTTAGGTATTTAATTCAAGCAGCAAGTCAACTAATTGGACTCCCAACCGATTGGCTCATGTGATGAAATGATCGGTTGGAGTGTCATGTTGATTAGATATTGCATTGGCTGAGTTCTGTACAAATTGGGTCACCAACTGAACGGTTCACCTAGTGAACCGATCGGTTGGTGGTCGTGAGATGACCGGCTCACTTTGCGAGATTGCTAGTTCATGGTGCAATTCAGTTGCATCAAGGATTAGTTCTAGGACCACATATATCCTCAAAACTATCCTTTCTATTATATAGTTATTGACGTGATCTATTGGTTTAATGGGAATGATGGCAGTAAAATTTGTGTTTCCGCTTCCTATTCTGTCACCATACTTTCCATGATGTTTTTTCTCATATAACAATAAATCAGAGAAACTTTTAGTAACCTAGGGATATGAAAAATAAGATAGTCAATCTATGAAGAATCCAAGTAGGATAGATGTCCATGATAAGGAGCTAGGTCATTTAAAACTGTCAATAATTATGATCCTAGGTAAATATGAAGATCAACAAAAGTTGATACTTGACTATGTGAAAACATTGGCACTTAGTGAAGCAAGTTTAAATGATCGTAGTATTCTACCTTGAGTCCTAGAAGAGACTCATTACCTTTGAGTTGGTTAAACTCTACCCCAATACCCCTTAAGGACTAGATCATGTCCATGGAAATTGCCTATATTATCATTATCATCCGCAAGGTGAAGGAAGTTACTAACGTCACCCATAAACTACAAGGAATAGTTACTTTATGGTGAGAAAATAATTAATGATGCCAAGAACATCTCTTTCAGTCATAACATGGATGAAGTCATGGGAATAATCAATATAATATACATATCGTACTCATCTAGGTCAGAAATAAGAGGAATTCTCTTGAGCCTATCCAAATAGATTGGTATATAGAGGACTAAGAATATATCCCGTGTAGATTTCATTGGTGAATGAGGGTTGATGTAACATCCCAGGATTTGAGGCCTCAGATAAGTTGATCTTAAAAGGAATGATTGGACTACCCATATCACCAAGGTGCACCTCCTTTTCCGGGAGCCCATCTCTAAAGAACTCCATAGTTAAGCGTGCTCAATTTAGAGTAGTACTAGGATGGGTGACCAGTCGGGAAGTTGATCCTGGCTTGCGCGTGAGTTGACAAAAAGCGTGCAGTTAAGGCTAGTGGTGGTCTTTGGGGCCAGTCGTCATTCCTGAAACTCTGCTAGAGCCTTGGGCAGCGGGCCCAGGCGTTACAAATGGTATCAGAGCCATAACCCCTCCAGTAGGTGGGGCCCACATGGGCATGTGGCATGATTGGACTACCCATATCACCAAGGTGCACCTCCTTAAAAGAAATGATTGGACTACCCATATCACCAAGGTGCACCTCCTTTTCTGGGAGCACATCTCTAAAGAACTCCATAGTTAAGCGTGCTCAGCTTGGAGTAGTACTAGGATGGGTGACCAGTCGGGAAGTTGATCCTGGCTTTCGCGTGAGTTGACAAAAGCGTGCAGTTAAGGCTAGTGGTGGTCTGTGGGGCCAGTCGTCATTCCTGAAACTCTGCTAGAGCCTTGGGCAGCGGGCCCAGGCGTTATAGTTGATGTGGTGGAAACGGGGGTGAGAAGGGTATCTAGGGGTACATGTCTCAGCAACACAAAATGAGGGTTTCTCTCATTATGGAACTTGACCAAACATCTCACGACATGAGATGACGACAGCCATGCAGACACATGTATGTTGACTTCTAGAGAAGTTTCTTATACCCTAAAATAAGAAAGAAGTATTGCTTATTGTAACATAACAATAATTGCTTTTGTAATTCCTAAAACCCTAATTATATGACTTAGGTATCAATGGGCAAAGATCCTAAGATAACCCCCAAGCATGGTGTAAGCTATACCCATTTGGACCTTCATAGGATGATAATAAAAATAGTGATCATATTGGCAGTATTATGGATAAGTAATAGTTTTACATGTTGCATGTTAAGAACCAACTCATTCAATATAAGGAACTAATACAAGTTGATAAAGAAACTAATGAAGTGTCAAATATAATATGAAAACCAATATGTTAATAAATTGAATATATATATAACCTTTAGTTAATACATGTATATAAATCTATTAATGTATCACAATCCCCATGGTTACAATAATCTAACTAATAACTTTAATAATTATTAGATTGAACTCATACACAAATTTGGGCAAGATACAATATGTATTTATAGACGTAAAGGAGAAGTAAGATTAACTTAGTTAAAAAAGAGGAAGTTGAATAAATTATTTTAAATATGGATGGGGGAAGGTATGTCATAAAAAAATGATACAACAAATCACTTTTCAAAGTATTATATAAAGATCTTTAATATGATAAATGGATTTAAATATTCAAAATCCACTACTCTCAATGATGTAGATGGTTCCAATAATTGGTTTTTCGGTGTTTAGGATAATTTTGGACATTTCTACGTCTACAGCAATGATGGGTAGTTCCCTAAAGGCATAAACATGATGTATAGACTAATGGAGAATTCATTTGTTATTAATTGAAAGATAATATCAATAATTGATTTTAATAGGAATTTTGAATTATATAATGAATATGGTTGCATATAATAACTAGGGAAAGTAATTATTAATAAGGAAATTTAATAATAAATTCTAACCATTAAATATTTTGAGAATATATTGACTAGGATGATAGTTAGGGTAATAATATTAATAAAATTGAATATATTAAATTACCTAATAGATAATCCCAAGAGTGGAAATTGGGTTAAATTAATGGTGGCATTTGGTAAAATACTTTAAGAAAAGAGTTCAATGGAAGAATAAACCCAAAACAAACCAAGTAGTGAATTATTAGAGGAAGGCATTAATTAGAGTTATATATGACACTTCACGTCCTAACATGTTGATTAACTTGATCTTTGACCTTGAACATGAAGAATTTAAGGCCAAATTTGGAATATACATGCAAAAAATAGGATGTGTGCGCATATTCATAATATTTAGATATATTTTGTCACCTCAAACAAAATAGGAAAGAAAAAGAGAAGCAATACATTAATAAGATAATAATTATCGATTTAGTCAGTTTGATTTTTTGTAAAGTCAATTGTCCCATCAATTTTTTATTTTTCTTCTAGTGTTGAACTAGGGATCAGAATGTTTGGATTTCCTTTTGAATGATGGGATGATAGCTTTATCATCATCCACCTCTCATCAAGTGAATTTCTTGCAAGACACCGTGATATGAACTTTTGCTTCACTAAATCTCCCTCCCTATCCATAGCTTCACAATATTCTTTCTCTGTGCATTTCAAGAAGTCCTTCTGATCATTTTGATTTATCACTCAGTTCCTAGGCTTAGATAAAATAGGAAACCCCATTCTCATTTGGCTCAATTCTTTTTGGTTTTTACTGTAGAAGCTCCATGGGTTAAGCCCTCTTTATACATCTAATTTTGCAAAAATTGTTGTTCCACGTGAGGATTTAATCACCAATCAATTTTCTCCTATGTTTAAGTAGACCCCCTCGACCCACCTTTCTTTTGTCCTTGGACCTACATACTTCTTTTTTCTTGTAGGTAGGATGAATATTTAAATTACATATTTAAATACCTTACACCATCGTGTAGTTTCTAGAAATTTTTGTTTACCCTGGGTTTGGGTTAGTTTGTCTCCCCAACTTAGGGTGTTGATGTGTGAAAGGGAGATCTTAGTAGGGTTCTTTGAACCCCTCCACAATCGATCGAAAGACCCAATCAGTTGCAGTCATTCATGTGAACCTTCATACATCACTAGATTGATCCTAACCCTGGTCATTCTCTAATCATTTCCCTCTTTTGTGTCATTCATGTAAAGGTTGTTGTGATCATGGTTATAATATGGGTTCCTAACCATTTCTTTGTAATTTTTTTACCTAAAACTCCACTTGGATATGGTGGACTGGAAGCACAATGACAATCATTGAGATGTCTCTTTCACCAAAACTAAAAATTTACAAGACCTTACTTACACCATCACATAGTTGCCAGACATTTTCATCTTCCCTGGGTTTTGGTGAGTTAGTTCCTCAACTCACAATGTTTATGTGAGGAAGGGACATCTCATTAGGGTTCTTTGACTCCCTCAACAATCAAGAGAAAGACTATACCATTTGCAATCATTCATGTAGACCTTCCTACATCACTAGATTGATCCCAATCATGGTCAGTCTATATAATCTTTTTCCCTCTTTTTGTGTCGTGTATGCAAATTTTGTTGTGATCAGGGATATACTTTGGATTCATATCCATTATTTTGTGTAGTTGTTCACCTGGAACTCCATTTGTATATGGGGGATCGGAATCACAATCCAATTTTTTTCATGGTGCTTTTGTCATTTGTTTACTGACCTTCACCCTGGCCACTTTTCTATAAACTTCTACGTGAACCTACTTTCATATGTAGCTTGTCAAGGTCAAGGAACCTTGGAGAGGATTTGGGGGTTGTTTTTGTGTGACAAGGAACATAGGGAGCAAGGGGATTCATCATCCTCAACCTCTAGTTCATGTTGAGTCGTTGAAGCAAAGAACTTCGTCGCATGTGTTTTCCCAACTTTTACCCATGCATCTTCTCCTTGTGTCAAACATACCAAAGGATAATTAGTAATTTAATGTTCATCCATGATATAGTTTACATCACCTAATTGAATATATTAAATTTCTAGAATTTTTCTAATTGGCTAGGATTCATAGGATTCATATATAATATCTATAAATTTGAAGTTGTCAACAAATAAATATGCTAAGGAATTGGAAAAATGTACTCTACCTAAATGTATATATTTCAGGACCTAATTCAGTATACTTACAAAGGTGGTTTTTAGTCCAAAATGGGACATATGGTTAGATCATTGGTTTCTTACCAGGAGGTCTCAGGCTTAATTCACAATGATAGCATGAATAGAATCGCCAATGAAAATGTGATTTTTTAGATTTACATGTTTAATGAAAATTTAATCATATCTATTGAAATCTTTAATATGTGAATAGCGATCTTGTTTTGGACTAGGGCTTACCTTTGGATATTTGTAGACCAATTCAGATATGTTGCATTCTTTTATTCATAATTAGGCAATCACCTAATTTCCTCTCTCTTGACTTATTTTTTGACTTGAAATCCTAAATTTAATACTTGATTCTTGTTTATATTTTTTTAGATAATCTTATAGAGAGACCCTTTTGTAGGGCTGTCAATGGGTAAGGGTAAACCCATTTACCCTTTACCCATACCCTGTAGGGGAAGGGTTAGGGTAAAGAATTTTCTTACCCTTTACCCGTCTACCTGCTACCTTAGTGGTTAAGGGTAAGCCATTACCCATACCCTTACCTGTTGCGCTAGGTTGGTAAGGGTAAGGGTAAGCCCTTACCATCCCCATACCCTCCCCATTGATAGCCCTACCCTTTTGTTATTGTTTCTCTCATAAAGTAGTAGAATTTTTTTTATATTTATGTATAAGTCCTTTGACCCCATTTGTTATTTGGATGTTCTCATCCCTTTATGGCACATCAATATTATTTAGATATGATTGAACTTCTAATCTTGTTGCTCTAGTATATATATTTGTAATTTTGGCTGGTCATAGACACAAATTGATACATCACATTTTTAGGCACTAAGGTTTTTTTCCTCCCTCCATGAATTGAGTTAGTCATCATGCAATACTTTATATTTAGACATTGAGGTTTTATTCCACTTCCATGAATTGAGGTTTTTTTCTTCCTGAAATTTTGTATTTATTTGGCAATGAGATTTTAGTCATCCTGTCCTTGGTTTGGAATATAGGGGTTTCATGCCAACTTTTTAGATTATTTTGGTCTTTGTTATAATGAACATATAATTGTTTATTTGTTCATGATTGTGGAAGTATTTAAAAGGCAATAGACCTCTTTTTTGCCAAAATGACTACTTATATTATTGATCGTAATTCGTTAGGTTACAAATGCTTATCTTTGGAAATAGCCAGAGAGGTTTGAAAGTAAAGTCCACTTCCATAGCGTTGGGAATGAAAATGCTTGGCAAATGATGTGCGCATTTCATATCTACTTTTTCCACACATTTACACACAAATTCATTTCATTTTGGCCTTCATTTAGCCTCTAATGATACTTAATTTGCCATCTTTTAGTTATTTTACTTATTACATGATGTTGATCATAGGTACACATCAAAGATGACAAAATGAAGATAATCCAACCCAAATCCAACCTTAATTGGATTACCTGGTGATTTGCAGCTGATATAGAGATGATCTCAAAGAAACAGCATGAGACATGCCGTGTATTTATTTGTACACGGCGTGTGACCTTCCCAAAAGGGGCATTCCCCACTCAAAGTAAAGAACACATTATGTGTAATTTAACACACGAGCATGTAAGTTTCTAGAGACATTCGTCCCAAACTGCTGAGAAAAAGACACATCGTATCGTCAATAAGACACGGTGTGTCCACACTTGTAAAGGCCAAAGTTCAACTTTCTATTCAAGTACACTGGCATGTTCTTATTAACATACGACTTATACACCTAACCAGGTCGACTCCAGTTGCAGGAACATGTCATGTCTTTATTAGAACATGTTGTGTACCTATCGTGAAAAAGCAGTTCAAATGTTAGTTGCACTACGTCACGGTGTGTCTTCACAAAGACATGCCATGTCTTTATCAGTTTTCTATAGATTTTGAAAGCAACCATCCCTCATTTTAAAAAGGAGTGCAACCACTTGGGGCGGTTATCACTCATCATTTGGAGGCATATTTCGACTGAAGAGAGTTGCAGAGCAAAGGAGGGGTAAATTTGGAGAAGAAAAGGAGGTTTCATGAGAGAGAACCTCATTTCTTCATCATTTCTTGCCTCTTTCTCCTCCAAGGATGTAGTTGAGCTTCTATACTCCGGCCAAGCTTCTCAAGAGGGAAGATAGTCCGAGTTGGAGTTGATACAAGGGTGGAACTTTGTCCTCAAGCCAGAGTTTTGCTCCTCCCACTTCATCCTTGGTTACTTTAAGATTTTCTTCTCTCTACTCATGTAAAACACTACAAATTCTATATTTTACTTGTGTTTCTTCATCACATGCGAGTAGAACATTTGTTCTTAGGCATGAGAGAGTAGCTTTCATGCTATGACTCATTTGAACACACAATTCATATCTTATGTTAGTTAATTTTCTTCTCCATGAGTTTCTATGGTGTTTTGGTGCTTCTATGCTTGGTTGGCCACCATTTGCACATGTTTTATGCTTCTTTATGCTATTCGAGAGAATGTATGAGGGAGTAGGGAGTATATCTCAAGGAAACATCATCTTAACCACAAGAGTGGCTGGAGAGTTTTGAGGATCCAAGGTTGCATTCGAATCTAAGCATAGGCACGAGAGTGCTATGTGAAGATGAGAACTGTCTCATGTCACTGGGAGGTGTATGATGACGACAATCTCCTTGCATATTTATTAGTATATATTATTTCATGGTTACACATGACGTGATTGTATGGTGGTGAAATTTTATGTCCAAGATATTCTAAAATATGATCTTAACCTATAAACTTTAGCTTTTGTTGTTTACTAGTTATTTAGTTCATTACAATCAAACTCAACTATTGTAATCCGACTTAGATTATTGAAATTTACATCTTTTATGCCTAGATATCCTAGCTCTCTGTGGTTCGACCTCGACTACAATTGATCTTGTATACTTGTGGGTGATTGACAAGTTGAGATGTATAAGATTTAAAACTCATTTGCCTTAGGCAGTCAACAAGTTTTTGGCATCGTTTCTGGGGAGCTACGGTAATATTCGTTAGAGTAAAAATGTTAATTAGTATTCGAGACTAAGTCACCATTTTCCATTTTTCATATTGTGATACCTTTTTACTTTTGGGATTCTCACTTAACTTGTTATTTTTGTAGGTTGCATGCATCTCTCTAAGAGGGGTCTTGAGACATCAATCTTCTTGGACCCAGAAATTGAGCGAACTTTTTGTAGTTGAAGGAGAGCAGCGAGAGGTGATTACTCTACAAACTTGGAGGGATCACAACCATCATCATCTCACTCAACACCTTTGCCACTGTTCTCACCATATCACTGTTAAGAATTAGAGATGGAGGACAACTACCCTCTTTAAGCATTCGTTGTGTCGGGTGCCATCAACATATGTGGAGCCATTGATCATCCTGCTATTGAAGCCAATAATTTCTCCATTAGTCCCACTATGATGTAGATGATCCAACATAATCGTTTTGGAGGAACACCCAAGGAAGATCCAAATCTTCACATAGCCAAGTTCTTGTAGTACATGAAAACCTTCAACATCAACGGTGTTCCAGCTGAAGGAGTACATCTACTCCTATTCCTGTTCACTTTATGAGACTGAGCCAAGGCGTGGCTCTCCTCTTTACCCAAGTGGTTTATCAAAAATTTGGACAAACTATTGCATGTTTTCCTTACCAAGTACTTTCCTCCAAGCAAGATGGCTCAACTGAGGAGCCAACTCACCAACTTCAAGCAACAGGAAGGTGTGACACTCTATGACACATGGGAGAGATTTAAGGATCTGCAACACTTTTGTACTCATCATGGCTTGCCCAACTAGTTGTTACTACAAACTTTCTATAACGGGTTATTCTACAACACATGTATGTCTATTGATGCCAATGCAAACAGAGCTCTAATGAACAAGTCCTACAGTGAAGCATATGCTATTATTGAAGACATGGAACTTAACCACAATTAGTGGAGTACTAAAAGGACCAGCCAGCCCTTCTCATCCACTAGCTCAACTGAGAAATCTAGTGGGAAGCACATTGTAGATGCAGTAGATCTCATTGCAGCCAAACTTGATGATTTGACTCAAAAGTTTGAAAAACTAACCACTCACTGTATTCAAGCACTTGAGCAAGTGTGTGAAGCATGTGGAGCATCTGGTCACAACTCTTCCTCTTGTTTTTCACCACAAATGAACACCATAAAGACGCTAGAGCAGTTCAATGTAGTAGGAAACTTCAGCAACAGACAAGCCTACAATCCTTTCTCGAAAACCTACAATACATGATGGAGGGACCATCCAAACTTTTCTTACAGGAAAAACAACTCTCAGAATCAACAGCAGCAAGGTTAAGCTCAAAACCAACAACCTATGAGCAATCGCCATCCCACGAATAGCAACCGTCAACAACCGTCGAGATATAGCAACAACAACAATAGGAATTTCAACCAGCTTCAACAAATGAGTCAGCCACAACAAAAGTCCATCTTGGAGAGTCTTCTTGAGACTTTTGTGACAACACAAACTCAATATAATAATGAGTTTTGGGCACACAGTAATCTCTTGAAGGATGTCATCACACAACTTTCGTCTAAAGATGATGGGATTGTCACCCATACCAAGATGTTGGAGAACCAGATCGCTCAACAAGTCTTAGCCGACCAAGGAGCACCTTCAGGTTCTTTGCCCAGTCAACCGGTTATGAATCACAAGGAAACTTGCAAATCCATGACTCTAAGGAGTGGATCAGTCATAGGGGGTTCTTCACCACCTTCTAAGAGGAAATCTGAAGAAGTTATTAACACCACTATGGAGGAGAATACTGAAAACCAAAGGAAGAAAACTACTAAAAATATGCATCAAGGTGACTCTTCTTGCAAGCCTAATGCTCCTTTTCCTCACAGGTTTGCTAATACCAAAGATGATATTAAGTTTAATAAGTTTATGGACATCTTGAACAAACTGTATGTGAATCTGTCTTTAGTTGAAGTCATAGTTGAAATGCCTTCTTATGCTAAGTTTTTAAAAGACATTCTAACAAAGAAAAGGAGATTTAGTCAAGCTGAAACTATTATGTTATCTGAAAGGCTGAGCTTTATAATGCAGAACTATTTTCTAGAAAAACTAGATGATCTATGTGCTTTCACTCTCCCTTGTAAAATTGGGGATTCCACCTTTGATAAAGGCCTAGTTGATCTTAGTGCGAGAATCAACTTGATTCCTTTTTCCCTATCCCAAAAGCTCGACTTAGGAGATTTGAAACCAACATCAATGGCGATTCAATTATCTGATCTCTCAATTAAATATCATATAGGTGTGTTTGAAGACACTCCTGTACAGATAGGGAAGTTCTACATTATGTGTGACTTTGTAGTTCTAGACATGCATGAAGATCCAGCAAATCCAATCCTCTTTAGAAGGTCATTCCTCTGTACTACATGCTTTCTTGTAGATGTTAGAGAAGGAAAACTGACTGTTAGAGTTGGAGATAAAGCACTTGTGTTCTCTATCTATGATGTTATGAAGGAACCTAGCTCTAAGGAATATCTTTGTCTAATAGATAGCATTGATACCTTTATTGAAGAAGATAAGAATCTTATTGAGACCATTCTTGATGATTTTGAAAGTGAACATGACAAAGAAGACACACAAGCCACTATCAATGAGAAGAATTCTGAAGCCTTAAAGACTCCAATACCTGAGGAAGAATTAAAGAAGAATGAGAAAAGCAACACCGCCACTCCAAATAAAAAGGTAGAATTAAAACCCCTCCCACTGGGGTTGAGGTATGCTTTCTTAGATTCAAATTCGACCTTTTCAGTTATTATAAATTTTGAATTGAATGAACAAAGCAAAAGTAGATGTTATTGAAAATATGTTGACTCCAACAAATGTGAAAGAAGTTTGTAGTTTCTTAGGACATGCAGGGTTCTACAGAAGATTCATAAAAGATTTTTTTAAAGTTGCAAAGCCTCTATATTTCTTGCTAGCCAAAGACTTTGAGTTCATGTTTGATGATGACTACCAAGTATCCTACCAGAGATTAAAGGATGCTCTAGTTTCGACTCCCATCATCCAACCACCGGATTGGGGTGCTTCTTTTGAAATAATGTGTGATGCAAGTGATTACGCTATAGGAGTTGTTTTGGGGCAAAGGAAGCATAACAAACTCCACACCATACACTATGCAAGTAAGACCCTAGATGATGCACAGATCAACTATGCCACTACTGAGAAAGAGATGCTTACTATAGTCTATGTTTTTGATAAGTTCAGACAGTACCTAGTGGGTTTTGAGGTCATTGTTTACACGGACCATGCTACAATCAGGTATCTGATGAGCAAGAAGGATGCTAAGCCTCATCTCATCTGCTGGATACTGCTATTATAAGAGTTTGACTTGGAAATCAAAGACAAGAAAGGGACATAAAACAATGTAGTTGATCACCTCTCATGTCTCTCAACAAGTATTGAAGACAAGGTTCCAATTGATGACAATTTGTCCATTGAGAAGTTGTTTGTGGTAAACTATCTTGCTATGCCATGATTTGCTAATTTTGCAAACTATCTAGCCACTGGATGCCTTCCTCGAGACTTCACACATCAATAGAAGAAAAAATTTCTTCATAATGTCAAATTCTATTATTCGGACGATCCCCTACTATTTGAGCAATGTGCAGATGGGATAATTCGGAGATGATTCCCAACAAAGAGATTGCAAGTGTGATTTCAGATTGTCATTTCTCTCCCTATGGTGGACACTTTGGAGCAGAGAAGACTTCGACCAAGATCTTTAAGCAAGTTATTATTGGCCAACTCTATTCCGTGATGTGCATGCATTTGTTAAAGCTTGTGACAAGTGTCAAAGATTTGGAGGTATTTCAAAGAAAGAACAGATGTCGTTGAATTCAATTTTGGAGATAGAGGTCTTCGATGTGTGGGGCATTGATTAGATGGGCCTTTTTCCCTCCTCATGCAGCTATAAGTTCATCCTAGTAGCACGTGATTATGTATCCAAGTGGGTAGAGGAAATCCCCACTCAATCACTAGATGTCAAGTCTGTGATAAAACTATTTCAAAAGACAATTTTTCCCAAATTTGGTCCCAAGAGCATTCATATTTGATGGTGGAAGCCACTTCAATGAAAGAAACTTCAACAACTTGCTCAGCAAGTATGGAGTGAAGCACAAGGTGTCCACACCCTATCATCCTCAAACTTCAAGTCAGGTGGAAATCTCCAATAGGCAACTGAAAGATATATTAGAAAAGATCACCTCCAGTTCAAGAAAAGATTGGGCATTGAAACTAGATGATGTACTATGGGCATACAGAATGGCTTTCAAGACTAGAATTGGAACTACTCCATTCAATCTAGTTTATGGCAAATCTTGTCACTTACATGTAGAATTGGAGCTTAGAACACTATGGATGATCAAATTCCTCAACTATGATCTGATGAGAGTAGGGGAGAAAAGATTGTTACAACTCGAGGAGCTTGAAGAACTCAGAATGGATGCATATGAGAACGCAAAGATCTATAAGGAAAACACAAAGAGGTGGCATGACAAGAGAATCAAAGTCAAAAAATTCAAATAAGGAGACCAAGTTCTGTTGTTCAATTCTAAACTTAAATTCTTTCCGGGGAAACTAAGATCTAAATGGTCTGGGCCATTTTTAGTCTTAAAGGTCTATTCCTAAGCGACAATAGAGCTACAAGGAAAAAAATCAACCTTCAAAGTTAATGGATAGATATGCAAGCTATACACTGACGGGGAATAGATTGACAAGGGATCCTCTTGCTCCCTCCTAGATGCATGATTCAAGAGCTAAAGAGTCTCACTCTTAACTTTAAATGGAGGACCTTGTGGGAGTTGACCCCACATTAGGATATATTTCTTTATTTATTGTCACTCAAGAACATTTTTATTTAGAAATAAATTTTTCATAAATTAATGTAATAATTTAGACCCTCAGCCATATATCATCGTCTCTGTAGGTGTTGACCAAAAGAAGATGCAGAAATTAAAGAAGACACGACGTGTCTTTATATGAACACGCCTTGTCCACCCTCACAGATGAACATTCTAAGCAAAACTCCAGATGACACGATGTGTTCGATTTTTGACATGACATGCACGGCCACAGAAGTCTGCTGCTAGAAACACACACAATGTATTTTTAATGGAACATAGCGTACCCGCTAGCTCATTCCAAAGCAATGTTTTTCTGGAAAAACACATGATGTGTTTGTATTTGTACATGTCGTGTTGTTATCACATTGAGAGTATTATTCGTACATCTAGAATTATACATGTCGTGTCAAATTAGACACGGTTTATATAAAAGTTCATTTGTATATCACATTTTTCTAAAGAAACACATGTATTGTCTTTATTTATACACGACGTGTTGTTATCAGTTTGGCGACTTCAGCCTCGGCTCCTGGAAAGTTACACAACTTGTTTTAAATGTAACATGCCATGTCCTTCAATCAACGTGAATTTCAAATTAGTAGGAGATTTGTACATGGGAACACGGTGTGTCTTTAAAAAGACACATTGTGTATGAACATGACAAGTCGGGTTTTTTACCCTAATCTCCAGCCGCCTCTCTCACGCACATTTGCATGCAGCCATCATCCTCAACCATGTGTGAATCTCCTCCACCGTGTGTGACTCCACCATCCTTCTGATCGATGACAACCACTCCACAAGGCACCTCCGCCCTTCTCCAAACACAGCTCTGCTACCCCGCGTCAGCTCCACAACTGTCGAAGTAGCTCTGCCGCCTCTTTGCCCAAGCAAGCAGAAACTCCACGAGCCTTCGTTGTGCACAACCCGCTTAAGCTTCGTCCTTGTCTCCACAAAGCAAGGAAACCCCATCGACACCTCATCGTCGAGCTCTACTTCATCAACGGTGAGAGAAGACACAATGTGAGTCGGCCTTGTCAGGTTGTGCAAAATCTTCCTCCTCCACCTTCGGTCACGCAAGAGTTCTAGGTACACGGTGTGTACTTTCTTGAACATGTCATGTTTTCAAGTGAAATCGTCATATTTCGCCCCTTTCTGCTTTCAGAAGACATGTCGTGTCTCATCTTGAACACACCATGTCCAAATTTCTTTCAGCCAAACTTCAGTAACAATGGCTCCGATCAAGCAAAAATCAATGTGACGTAGGGAGAGAGTTCATCCTTAGCCCCAATATATATCACCACAACCCAGTTCAGGGTGACTACATATGAAGACCCCACATACCAATTCCTCATTTCTCGTAGGGTCCTTGCTACACATGTTGCTTGTGAACAAACCATGGGGGCCTTGGGATTCAAGGATGAAGTCAAGGAGCATCTGAAGGAGTTGGGTCTCAAGTACATATGTTGCACGGTGAGCAACACATACCCTCAACTTGTTTGTGAGTTTCTTACTACCCTTAAGGTTGAGGATGACCCAAAGAACATGCTTGAACCATATGCTTTCATTCACTTCTACCTCTTGGGGCAAAGCTACATAATTACTTTCAAGAAATTTTGTGAGCTTTTGGAGTGCCACTATAAGGATGTGTTTTCTTATCCCCCGACTTTTGACAGCGATGTGTTCAGGAATGAGATCACTAATGAGGAGATTCATGAGGCCAATAAGTCCAGAGAAATATCTATCCATAACCCAATCTTCAGATATGTCCACCGGCTTCTTAGCACAGGTGTTTTTGCTAAGAAAGAAACCCAAGGCGTATGCAGGAAGCAAGATTTTTTTTGTGGCTATGGTATATGATTTTTATATCAATGCAGGTTACTTCATTCTGAACAGGTTCTTTGATATAAAGAAGACTCAAAAAGAGAGAATCTGGCAACATTATGTGTGGTGGATTGATCACCCACTTAGCTAGGAAGTTGGGTGCGGACTTCACAGGTCTTGAGGTTGCACAAGGAAAGAATCTGGTGGATATTCAATATCTTGTCTCTTTGGTCTAATTGCTAAGGTCCATAATGATGAAACAAAGTTTAGACAATATTTTGACCATGATCGGTATATTGATCTTCCTGACTTGTAGATAATGACCTTAACAAATAAAGACAACCAGAAGTTCGATGTCAGTGGCCAAGATGATGATGCTCCTAAAGAGACGGCTGCTCCAAATGCACCTGTTGCAGCTGTTGTAGCTCAACCTCCTCCCTCCAAAGGCACTCAGACTGAGTACACTTAGGCTATGCCTGATGTTAGGCATCTCTATGGCTATGTTCAACAGCGCTTTGACCATATGGATAGCCATCTTGATCTGATGGGTCAACAATTTTCTATTAGCACAGTATGGTCCAGAGATTGGATATGTGGCACATTTGTCAAAGACACTATCCCATGCTTCAACCACCACTGCATGCACCTGCACCATCCCATCCAGATCCCACTCCACATCTGATGCCAGTTGATATTCTTAATGATGATGACTTGTTGAACCAGTAGTTCCCTACTGGTCATGAGGGCGCAATCCCTTCTTGTTGATTTCCTCCATGATAGGTAACTGGTTGCTTCTACCTTAGGTTTGATTGATGCAGTGAGGACACTACAAGTTTCAAGCTTAGGGGGGTGCAACCGGTCGGTAATGTAGATGTAGTTGTTTAGTTTATTTTCATCATCTTTTCTTTAGTTCTTATTTTTAGCTTCTATTTTATCATGGCAAGTTTAGTATGATATGAGGCTTATCTTGTGTAATGGATTGTATTTCCTCCTAGTTTGAACTATCTTGTCCTCCCTTATGAGAAATATCATTTGAAGAAATTATAAAAGAACACGCATGAATCAAATGAAACTTTTTGGTGGCATGTGCTTAATTTCTAGCATGAACTTTCATCTTTTTCATCCTGGATTGCCTAATACATGTAATGGTAAAAAAATGTGAATATGTCAACTTTGCAACACCACTTAGAACACGGGATGCCCTTGCCAAACCTTTAGTGATTTTACAACCACCCCTTTTCAGTGAATAATTTTCAAATCAAATAAATGGAATTTAGCTAATGTTGCAACTTAGTTAACTCTCCTTTGTTTTAGGGAAAAATAAGTGAAACCCAAGATCAATTAAAATTTTATTTTGGTTCACTTAAGCTTAATTACCCCATAAAAGATGGCTAAACCACCCACATGTCATACTAGCCTAGTGTAAGTTCGATCTGGCCACGACGGTTAGGTGATATGTCCTAAAAAGAGGGTAAAATACCCCAACCAACTTTCCTCGTGTGCATAAGCCTACATTAGAAGCCGAGTGGCGGAACCCCAATCCAATATCATATCTTTTGAGAAAACAAGGAGAGAAGTCTAAAAATTGTTAACATTAACTAAGATTCCATCTTTCACATCCTTAATAGTTGAATGTTTTTGTGGCAGATTCACTAATTGTTTGGCTTAGTCATCCAAGTTTCATTTAGTATTTTCTAGTTGATAGTTTCATTTAATGTGTTACCACCTTGTTGAACTTAAATTTTCCTTCTTGGATGTCTAATTTGAAATCAATACTATGAATATAAACCCAATGATTATAGTTGGTTTGGCCTCATTTACATCTTTTATTTTCTTTGATCTACAAATGAGCTTGACAATTCCTTCATTTGTTTTTATATGCTCTTTTTTCTTAAGGATAAGAAATAGTTCAAGCTTAGGGGGATTTGATGTGCGCATTTCATATCTACTTTTTGCACACATTCGCACACAAATTCAGTTCATTTTGCCCTCCATTTAGCCTCTAATCATACTTAACTTTCCATCTTTTAGTTATTTTACTTGTTGCATGATGTCAATTACAGGTACACATCAAAGATGAAAAAATGAAGATATTCCAACCCAAATTCTGACCTTAGTTGGATTCCCTGGTGATTTGCAACTGATATAGAGTTGATCTTGAAGAAACAACATGAGACACGTTGTGTCTTTATTTGTACACATCGTGTGACCTTCTAGAAAGGGGCATTCCCCACACAAAGTAAAGAACATGTCATGTGTTATTTAACATGTGGGTGTGTAAGTTTCTAGAGGCCTTCTTTCCCAAATTGCAGAGGAAAAGACATGTTGTGTCGTCATTAAGACACAGTGTGTCTGCACTTACAAAGCCTAAAGTTCAACTTTCTATTCAAGTACTTTTTAAAAAAAAAAAAAAATTGGCCATTCTATTCATCCCGTGGCTTGGGCTCGATCCTGGGACCTCTCACTAACAAACCGAGTGTCTAACCATCTTGGTGTCTTCTGTTAGACGCATTTCTCCTCGGTTCAAGCAATTGCCCCTCATTTTAAAAATGAGTAGCACCTACCCAGGTCGACTCTGGTTTAAGAATGAGTACACAAGAGTGTGTTTATTAAGACACGACGTGTAGCACCTACCCAGGTCGACTCTGGTTTCAAGAACATGGTGAGTCTTTATTAGAACAAAAATGTATATGTCTCATGAAAAAGCAGTTCAAATGTCATTTGCACTATGCCACATGGCGTGTCTTCACAAAGAAATGTTGTGTCTTTATTAGTTTTCTGTAGATTTTGAAAGCAATTGCCCCTCATTTTAAAAATGAGTGCAGCCACATGGGGTGCGTCTCACTCATCATTTGGAGGCATATTTGAACTGAAGAGAGTTGTAGAGCAACAGTGGGGTGAATTGGAGAAGAAGATGAGGTTTTTTGAGAGAGAACCTCCTTTCTTCATCATTTCTTGCATCTTTCTCCTCCAAGGTGTAGTTGAGCTTCTCTACTCCGACCAAGATTCTTGGGAGGGAAGATTTTCTAAGTTGGATCTGATACAAGGGTGGAACTTTGTCCTCAAGCTGGAGTTTTACTCCTCCCACTTCATCCTTGGTTACTTTTAGCTTTTCTTCTCTCTACTCATGCAACTGAAAATTCCATATTTTACTTGTGTTTCTTCATCATGTGCGAGTAGAACTTTTATTCTTGGGCATGGGAGAGTAGCTCCCATGATATGACTCATGTGAACTCGTGTTCATATCTTATGCTAGTTAATTTGATTCTCCATGATTTTCTATGGTGATTTGCTGTTTGTATGCTTGGTTGGCCATCATTTGTACATGTTTTATGCTTCTTTATGTTATTCGGGAGAATGTATGAGGGAGTAGGGAGTATATCTCATGGCAACATGCTCTTGACCAAGGGAGTCACTAGAGAGTGTTGAGGATCAAAGGTTGCATTCGAATCTAAGCATAGGCACGGGAGTGCTATGTGAAGATGAGAACTGTCTCATGTCACTGGGAGGTGTATGATGACGCCAACCTCATTAAAAGATTTATTAGCATATCTTATTTTGTGGTTACACATGAAGTGATAGTATGGTGGTGAAATCTTATGTCTAGGACATTCTAAAATCTGATCTTAACCTATAAACTTAAGATTTTGTTGTTCACTGGTTATTTAGTTCATTACAATCAAACTCAATTGTTGTAATCCAAATTAGATTGTTGAAAGTTAGCTCTTTTACGCCTAGCTAGCCTAGCTCTTACAGTTCGACCTCGACTACAATTGGTCTCGTATACTTGTGGGTGATTGACGAGTTGAGACATATAAGATTCAAAACTTGTTTGCCTTAGGCAATCAACAACAATAGGATCAGCTACTAAAGTTAAGTTTCTAGGTAGGAAACATAATGAAAGACTGGTTAAATGAGCCTCATACCATTGTCTTAGGTAGGGTTTAGTTCTATTTGGTGCTTTTTTAGCATTTTGGAACACACTCAATTTTGAGTCAGATGGGATGAGCGAATTAGAGATCCCGTTGGAGAAGGAGATGTCTACTACCTTTGAGATAGCTTGTAATTCTACTTCCAAAGATCTTGAAGCACATTGTATATGCCAAGTCCTTGGATTAAGTCTGCAGTTGGTGAAGTGATATATATGATAGAGGCACATGTTTTGGTATGTTTGTTGAAGGCAGCGTCCATAAAGACGAGGAAGTTCTTATTTTCAAGTGGGATTCTCTGCTTGGATTCTGATCGTTTCCTGAAGACTAGTAGTGGCAAATGTGAGATAGTTCTTGTCTGTTCGAGGATGAAGCGGGTCAGGACATTCACATGGGTGACTTTCAATGAGTGAACTGTGTCATTCCTTGCCTTCCAGAGATTCCAATAAGTGATGGCTTGTAGAGGACTTATTGTAGAGTTGTTGATGATGGAGGAGCACCAGGGGACGACATTCATATCGGAGAATTGTTGTGAAAGGCCCAGCTTACGCTAGACTTCTCTGCTTCTTGGGAAGTTCCTGAGACAGTGGAGAAGCAACCCATCACAGTCATTGCATTGTGGACATATCTTTGGGGTATCTATGTGCCTCCTTATTTTCTCAACATTAGTGATTAGGCTTTGTGTTTCAAGAACCACAAGAAGGTCTTTATTTGACTAGTTAGCTTGAGTTTCCAAAGAGACTTCCAGTCTCCTTCACACATAGTATCCTTGTATCATCTCAACCAAGAGGGAATGTCCCCAATGTATCCTCCCTCCATGCCCACAAATCGGGACAAGATGAGGGCGATGGAGGAGGGAGCCATCAAATCTGATCCCAGGTATTGGAAGGGAGGAATCCATGAATGAACCCCAATCCCACACACCCTCTTCCATGGTCAAGGATGCGAGCATCAGGTCCTCTAGTCCTTTAGGAATTATGAATCTAGGATGTGAAGAAATTAGACAGTCATTAGAAAAGCATGGTTCAAACCAGACTTTGGAGTCCAAACCATTGTTCACAATACGCTTACAGTTTCCTTTGATCAATGGGATGGTTTTATGAATGAATGACCATGCATGTGAACATGATCCTTTTTTCACTGAATTCCCTATGAAATATTTGTGTTGCATAACTTGGACCCATGGTTTCCATGGACAAGTTAAGAAAGTCCAAGAGTTTTTTAACATCAAAGATTCATTTTGGTCATATGCATCCTTTATCCCTAGGCCCCCAACGTCTTCAGATGAGGAGATCTTCTTCTAAGATACAAGATAGATTTTCTTTTGGTCCATGGCTTCATGCTAGATGAAACTGATGAAATGTGTGTTTATGTCATCACATACCGCGTGTGATAGGAAAACTAATTGCATAGTTTATGAGGGAATGGCTTGGAGGGTAGCTTTAGCAAGTGTTATCCTCCCTACATGAGATAGATGGTCTTGCGACCAACCATTCATCTTTGTTTTGATGGAGTCCATGACTGTTAAGTGTGTGTTGCCATTGATATGATGATGTATAATAGGAACACCAAGATATTTTTCAAATTCTTCAGTAGAAGGAATTCCCAGGCATCTAATAATCCTTCGTTTCTCTGACGTGGGAGTGTTTTCTAAAAAATGCACCTTGATTTCTCTACTAATACTTCCTGGCCTGATACATCTGAGAACTCACGCTAAATTTTCTTAATACATGAGGCATGCTGGACAGAAGCTTCTGCAAGGAGAATAATGTCATCTGTGAACATGACGTGAGATATATGAGAATAATGTCATCTGTGAACATGACGTGAGATATATGAGGTCCATTTTTAGACAGAAGGGGTTTCCAGTCCCCATTATTGACAGAAATAGTATAGCTTGATGGAATTGTTCCATGCAGAGAACAAATATGTAGTGACTTAATGGATCACCCTGCCTGACACGTTGGTTAGCTTTGATAGGAGGAAGTGGAGTGCCATTCCACAAGATCGAAGAGTGTCCAGAGGATAAAATGGTCATAATAAGTTCAGATAGTGAGCTTGGAAGGATAACCTTAGTAAGAGAGTCTCTTATGAAAGCCCAACTCATTCTGTCAAAGGCTTTTGACAAATCAAGTTTCACAACCATCCATCTCTTCTTTCCTTTCTGGAATCCTATTGAATGAATGACCTCTTGAACAAGAAGGGTATTATCTGTGATTCTTTTGCATGGAATGAAGTTGAATTTCATGGATGAAATCTAGTCATCAAGAAGGGCTTAATTCTCTCAACCAGAACCTTAGAGATTAACTTGAAGCACAAATTAATGAGAGAAATGGGGCAAATCGCTACATGATTCTATGTTGCTTGACTTTGGAATCAACACTATATGGGAGTTGGTCATGTATGTATTAATGGTAGTTGTAGTGAAAGTCGAGCACATGGTTCTGACTACAAATGAGTCGATGTTATTTCACTTATTTTGAAGGAAGTCTGTGTGCACCCCATCCGATCCTGATGCTTTAGATGGGTTCATCTTGAAGAGGGTTGACTTGATCTCATCAGCACAGGGAATGGATGATATCTTCGATAATTTCTTAATAAGAAGCCAATAACCCCTCTTATTGGTTAAATTTTTAAAATGAATTTCCATGTTAGAATCGTTGTTCTTTTGATATCTTCTTGGATGATTAAATTTGTATATTTGATTGGGAGCCTTGATAACTTATTGTTGTTATTTTCTTATTATTGTCTAATTCCCTATTATATGCACACACCAGCTTTAGCTGACATTTTCCACTATTTCTTCTAAGGGGTTTGCTTCCAACCCCTTAGGTAAAGAGTACATTGAAAGAATGGTGAAGTTGACCAGGACCTGCACATGTGTAGTAGATGTTTCTGTGGAGATACAATTGAAGTGTTCGGATTACCCTCCGCATCTAAGATTAGTGATACAACATGTATCTTGTGTACCCACACATGTGGGTGCCAGCCTCGATATCTTATAAAACTATATAGTCAAAAATGTTTTTCTTCTTTTGCTATCATTTGGGTTTTGAACATGTAAAATTAAATATACTTCGTCATATTCCATTGCAAAAAAAATTATGTTGGTGTTTGGAAATGGAGTTATTCTATCTGAAGGGGACAACAATACTAAATTCCTCTATAATTCAATCCAAACCAGACGTCAAAGGAATCACATGAGTTTTCTAAGTACTAATGGCTAGATTTTTCATGATATTAATGAGATCATAAGTTTTGTTCTTAAGTTTTACTCTAGTATTTTTTATAGTAATCATAAAGGTGAGGGTCTAAAATACTTTAGCTGGTTTGGGCCAGTTCTTAGAGAGGGTCAAAAGATTGGTGTTATTGAGAATGTGACTCAGAAAGACATAGATGAAACGATTGCTTCTTTAAATGGTAATAAAGCATCGAGACCCTATGGCTTTAACATGTGCTTTATTGAGAAAGCATGGTATATCATGGGTGAGGATGTCTCAAAGGTAGTAATGGACTTTTTTTAATGGCAAATTTTTTAGAGTGTTGAATAATACCTTCATAACCTTGATTCCTAAGGGACTTGATACTTCTGACATTAAGAACTAGCACCCAATCTCTCTTTGCAATGTTGTATACAAAGTTATTTCAAAGATCATGGAAAACAGGCTCCAGGGCATCCTTCCTTCTATTATTAGCAATAATCAGTCTACTTTCATCAAAGGAAGAAACATCAAGGATTCCATCCTTTTGTCAAATTAAATCCTTCATGATTTTAATAGAACCTCTACTAGAAATAAAATGTGCATGAAGATAGACATCTCTAAAGCTTATGACAACGTGAATTGGAATTTTTTGTCATGCATAGGATGGGTTTTCCCTCTATCTGGATAAATCAGATTTCAAACATTTTCAAGTCTATCTCATATTAGGTTCTTCTTAATGGTGAACCTACTAAACATTTTTCCCATCAAATGGGATTTGTCAAGGAGACCCTCTAGCTCTGTACTTATTTGTTATTGTCATGCAAGCGTTTAGTGTTCTTATGAATCAGGCTGTTGATAATCATTTGTTGTCTCCTTATGGTCTTTCTTCAAGCTACTCCCGAGAATTCTAAGACTGACCTTACAATCCTAGATAATTTTAGTAAACTATTGGGTTTGAGTATTAACAAAGCTAAAAGTGGAGTTATCTTGAGTAAAAGTTTTCCCAAGAATGAGATTGTGGATATTCTTAATTTCCAGGTTTGCAATCTTCCCTTAACTTATTTGGGTGTTCCTCTAGTTACTGGGAGAATGCCAAGATCTATGTGTTATGTGTTGGTTGAAAAAGTAAAGACTAAATTGGAAGGTTGGAAGTCTAAGGTTTTGTCAATGGCTGGAAGATTGGAGCTCATACATTCTACTCTAAGTGTGTTATATCTGCATTGGGTTTAAGCTTTTTCCATTCCTAAATCCACCATGGAGGCTATTGAGAAGTTATGTCGTGACTTCCTGTGGGGAAAGAGTGATGGTAAATCTCGTCTACGTCTAGTGAAGTGGGAGAAGGTCACTTTGCCAAAAAAAAGGGGGTCTTGAAGTTTCTGAAGTAACTCGTGCTTGCTTGTTATTAAATGGTTGGGATGTTGCACGTAAAAAGGACTCTCTTTGGGTAAAATGGGTAAGTGAAAGGTACTTATCTAAATGCTCCTTTTGGTTGATAGAAAGTAATTCATCTATGTCCTGGATCTTTTCTAAGGTCCTTGAATGTAGGACTGAACTCCTGCCTCATATCAAATTTCATATTAGTAATGGGGCCATTTTTTCTTTGACTTGATCCCTAGACTTCTAATAATAATTTTTTATGGGATCATATCGGGAAGGATGCAACACTTAAGATTGGTCTTCATATTAACTGCAAAATTGAGGATGTTTTATCTAATGGTAGATGGATGGTTCCTAAAAATAGGAATAATAAGAAGCTATCGGATTTCCTACAAAGGTTTCATATTAAAATTCAAGGAAATGATGTGAATTATTTGCTCTTTGGTGATAAGAAGTGTATGAGTTTTAAATTTTCTTGGAACTCTATTAGGTCCACTGGTACTATTTCAGATATTTTCTTATGCATCAAGAAGGGAAAGGTCCCCCGCAGATTTCAGTTGAATATGTGGAAGGTGGCCCGTGTAGACTCCCGGGTTTTGAATATAATATGAGGAGAGGAATTCTTGAACCTTCAAGATGTTTTCTTTGTGAAGTTTAGTGTGATCCACTTATCATATTTTGTTCAATTTCTATTATACAAAGGATGTCTTTGAATATCTTGGGGATTCTACTGAATTCCAGTTTTTTTCTCAAATTGGCGAGATATTACTTATTTGTAGAAGACTGAGCAAAAGTTTTTGGTGATGGGTGTTTTGTATCATATTTGGTGGGAAAGGAATTCCAGGGTACATTAAGATAGGTAAGTTTCTGCCAATATTGTTAGTAAGAAGATTTGCAGGATTTCAAAAGCATTTGGAGTTGATCTATGTCATTGCAATGATGACTTGTATCATGTTATGTTGGGAGCTAGTTGGTGGATTGTCCTATGCTATCGGCTTTGAAGCTCATTTTGATATGTGGTTTGATTTTCATGGTTAGGTGAAGGTTAGATTGGGAAGCTTGGTTGGTATAATGTTGATCCTCTGGCTCTTGTGGCTTCTTCTTTTTGGTATATTTTGTCTCAAAACCCTCTGGTCATTATATGTGCTTGCTTGTGCTACCCTATTTCTTGGTATTTCATGGATGGAGGAATCTTGTTGGTTGTCCCTTTTTCCTGGAGGACTACTTGGTGGAGTTTCTAAAGATCTTGTATACAACAATGGAAGTCTTTTTGTTCTTCTTATGTGGAAGATGTGTTCTTTGGGTTGTTTGGGTCTGGTCTGAAGATTCTTCATTTTTTTGTGGAAATTTTTCTATAGTTTTCTTGTTTATGAGTTTTGTTTAAATATATATCCCTGTCATGTGTGCCTTACTCTTCAACTCTCTCTCTCTTTCCTTTTTTACATAACCATACTTGTACAACCACTTTTGCAAAAATAGAAAAAAAGGGAAAGGAGTTTTGGTGATCAAAAAAATAATATAAAGATGAAACTGATTATAAGCAAGTTCCATTAATTCATAGCTTCACATAAGAATTGCCACCAAATTGTAATCTAGACTTTGTTCATGGATGTAAGTTTATTTGATCCTATAGGACTACACACTTTGTGAATTCAGAATCTCATTATACAAACTCGATTGTTATTCTTTGAAGACCTAGCAATCTTCAAAGAGACCTTACCATTTAATTTACTCGGTTGGTTACTTCAAACAAATGGATACATGGTATAGGAGGTCACTTCTCCACATATGCTCCATCCATGGAGATATTCATAATTGAAGTTTCCTAGAACAGATGGTTGCGACTTCCAATAGACCTTTGCATGAAACCTTGAACTGACCTGAGTTTACAAAACAAAAGAAAGGGAATGTTGACCTCCATTTCAACATCTCGCACAAATTCTAATCTAATCGAACTGAATTGAATAGTTAATCAAAGTTACCCCACATTGGGTCGTATTGTAACTAGGTCCTACTCAATGGACAACTTAAAAACTCACCTATGAGTTCACCACCTGCAAAGTGTTGAATGACATCACATGAACCTCCACAAACTCTACCCAACTCACAAGAAGGATCAACATTACCATATACCATATCGCCTTCAATAAGAGTACCGTGAAAGAAACCTGATGTGCACATTTCATATCATATTTCTATCTTGTTTGTCATGCATTTTTCATGCATTCTGACTCATTTTCATTCATATTCATGTTGATTTTCATGCATTCGAGGTATACTTACTCTTGTCTGCTTGTTGGTGTACATGTACTCAATTTCATTCTATTTTGACAAGAAAATGCCCCCAAATACGTAAATTGGGCATTTCCCCTTGGAGTCATGTAGCTGGAACTGAATATTGAAGAAACAGTAGGACTTACAGTGTGTAACACATTTACACACACCATAAGGCCTCATTAGATAAAACTCTCAAAGGCAGACACACATCGTGTTTCTCAGAAACACGACGTAAGGCACTTTTGGAGAAATTCGATCAGGTACGTGGACTTATGGTGTGTCGCCAAATTACACGCCGTAAGTTTGGGTCTCTCAAGCGGTTGCTAAGATGCACTTATCCACACGATGTGTGGACCAATCCACACGTCGTAAGTGGACTAATTTTGTGCAGAATTCAAATTTAAACATTTCGTTGGTACAAATATGACTCTCCCTCCCTTGGGACCATAATCACAGATCATTGGGAGCATTTTTGCACCAGAGAACAGAGAGGAGTTGAAGAGGGCAAATTTAGGGAAGACAAGGCAGTTATTCGAGAGAATACCTCCTTTCCTCTCCATTCTTCTTCATCATTGTAGCTGGAGCTTCCCCGTTCGACTTCAACCTACTCAAGAGAGAAGGTTGCTGGAGAGGATCTATTCAGAGACAAAACTCCATCTACTCACTGGAGTTTCTCCTTGTTCCTTCTTTCATTTCAAATTCTCTAGCTGTACCTTAGTTTCTATCATGAAAAATTGTAGATTTCCATCTTCTTACTTGTGTTTCATAGCCATGAGTGAGTAGATCCGAATTCTTGGGCATGGGAGAGTAACTCCCATATCTTGACATGTATGGAACATGATAATTCGTTCTAAATACTAAATGCTTGCATTTCTACCTTTTGAGTATTAGTTATTACTTCTTGCATGTATGGCTAACCACTATGTATGCATGTTTTATGCTTTCTTGCTTAATCTGAGAAGATAGGTCAGAGAGTAAGGAGTTACTCTCTTAGCAACTCCTCCTTCACCACGAGAGTGGAAATTATGGAGTTGAGGAGTAGGTTTGTGATCCAAAATGAAATACATTCACGAGAGTGATGTGTTGAGTTAGGATCATTGTATTTACACCGTGAGGTGAAGTATAACATACAACTCTCCTTTGCAAGTGTGTGGTATGTTTAAATTCGTGTCCCTAATTCATGTTATGATGTGTTAGTGAAATCCTAAGTCCAAGATTGTTTTAAATCTAAAATTAAACCCCTTCAAGTAATCTGTTTACTGTTTTAGTTTAATTCTAAAATTTCAGTTTAATAAACAAATCACTCTTTGAAAAAGGTCTAGATTGTTGAAGCTTAGCACTATTGCATTTAATTAGTTACTAAAGATCCTTGTGTTCGATCTCGAATAAAATTACTCATGTATACTTGCGAGAATTAGATGGTTGAGTAAAAGATCATTTATATGATTGAAAATCGTTAGTATAACAACCAACAAGTTTTTGGAGCCGTTGTCGGGGAGCTACGGTTAATCTAATTAGAGTAAAAAGTGCTAACTAGTATTCGAGACTAGATCATCATTTCTATTTCTGAATTTTCATATACTTTTTAGTTGTGTTCTCAATATTTCTTACTTCTTTTCAAGTTGTATGCATCGTTCGAAGAGGGTCTTCAACCATTCGTGTTTCTAGATCCTTAGATTGTGTGCACTCTTGCGAGTTTGAGGAGGGCAAGAAGAGAAGAGCAACTACTGCTAGAGGGTATTCCATCATCACCACCACCATCTTCTTCAACCTTTGAAGAAGCCACACAAGAAGATTCAACCATGGAGGACAACAGTGCTTTGAAGGATTTCACCATGCCGGCTGACACAAACATTTGTGGAGCCATTGATCTACCTGCAATAGAGGCAAACAACTTCTCTATTAGTCCTTCTATGATGTAGATGATCCAGCAAACCCATTTTGTGGGTATCGCCACCGAAGATCCAAATCTTCATGTAACTAAATTCCTGGAATACATGAACACCTTCAAGATCAATGGTGTATCCGCTGATGGAATAAAGCAATTGTTGTTTCCCTTCACCTTGAGAGATAGAGCCAAGGTGTGTCTCTTATCTCTTCCCAAGAAGTCCATCAAGAGTTGGTATCAACTATTAAATGTTTTCCTTGCAAAGTATTTTTTTTCAAGCAAGACAGCTCAACTGAGAAGCCAGCTCACAAACTTTTCTCAGTTAGTTGGAGAAACTTTGTATGACAAATGGGAGAGGTTCAAGGACCTGCAACACCTTTTCCCTCACCATGGATTGACTAATTGGCTGCTACTTCAAACATTCTACAATGGATTGTTCTACAACACTCACATGACAGTGGATGTCGCTGCTAATGGAGCCTTAATGAATAAGTCTTATAGTGAGGCTTAATGAAGATATATCACTCAACCACTGCCAATGGGGACTGGATAGGATAGCACAACAGTCTTCTACACCGAGTTCTTCAATCGAGAAACAGGTAGGAAAGCATAGTGTTGATGCAGTTGATATAATTGTAGCTAAGCTTGATGTCCTTACACAAAAGTTTGAGAAGATGACTACAATGCAAATCCAAGCAGCTGAGGTAGTTTGTAAAACTTGTGGACTTGCTGGACATACTTCTTCTACTTGTTTTGCTCCTAGTATGAATGAGGAGAACTAAGAGCAAGTCAATGTTGTTGGGATGCATGGGAACAAACAACAATACAATCCCTACTCCAACACATACAATCTGGGTTGGAGAGATCATCCTAATTTCTCTTATAGGAAGACAAACAATGCTCAAAACTTTCAACAAGGACAGCAGCAACTGCAGCAGCAACAACTCTTCAACTGGCAAGCAAATGGGAATCCGCCAGGCTTCAACAACAATAGGGATTACCAACAGCAACAACAACCCCATAAATCTTCTTTGGAGGCTATGATGGAGCAATTTGTCTCCACTCAAGCGCAACAAAATGAAGAGTTCCAGAGCAATGACAAATTATTGAAAGATGCAATTGCTCAACTCTCTGTGAAAGTGGATGGCATTTCCACTCATACAAGGACGTTGGAAAACCAAATTACCCATCAAGCTTTGGTGCAGCAAAAGAACACACCATCCAGTTCTCTTCCTAGCCAACCGGAGGTGAATCCAAGAGGGAAAGTAAATGCTATCACCTTGAGGAGTGGAGCTAAAATTCAAAGACCTTCTCCACCCAAGGAGAAGAGTGTTGAGGTTGCTGATGAAGAGAAGATTGACATCCCCCTTGATGACAAAGGAAAAGGTACAACTGAGGTACCACCTTCTTACAAAGCAAGTGCACCATTTCCACAAATACTTGCAAATAAGGAGGAGGATTCAAAGTTCAAAAAATTCATGGAGATCCTAAACAAACTCCATGTCAACCTTCCGTTGGCTGAAGTCATAGTTGAGATGCCATCATATGCCAAATTTCTGAAGGACATCCTCACCAAGAAGAGGAGGATAGACCAAGTTGAAACTGTCATGCTTTCTGATAGAATGAGTTCAATCATTCAAAATAGACTTCTCGTGAAGCTAGATGACTTGGGAGCATTCACTCTACCTTGTAAGATTAGCAACACCACATTTTACAAAGTTCTTATTGACCTTTTAGCTAGCATTACTCTCATTCCATCTACCTTGTGGTAGGATCTAGATCTTGGAGATTTGAAGCCTACAAAGATGGCCATCCAGCTGGCCGATCACTCAATCAAATATCCCAAAGGTATTGTGGAGGATGTACCGGTGCAAATATGTAAATTCTACATTCCTTGTTATTTTGTTGTGTTAGACATGCTTGAAGTTCCTTCCAATCCCATTCTCTTTGGGAGACCCTTCTTAAGGTCTATCGGATGCCTTGTTGATGTTTGGGAAGGAAAGCTTACACTCCGGGTTGGTGAAGAAGCCATGGAGTTTTCTGTGTTTAATTCCATGAAGGCACGTTCACAAGTGGAAGAGCTTTGTTTTATTGACTCTATTGACTCTATTATGGAGGAAGACCATGATGATTTTGATTTTATATTTAACTATTGTGATGATGATGAAGCTACCAATGATGACTCTAAAAATTCTAGAGAATTTTATATTGCTCAACCAAATGCTATTAATGAAGATACTTCACTTGTTGATGATAAAGTCAAAGAAAACACAGCTGGGAGAAAGGTAGAACTCAAAGCCCTTCCACTAGGGATGAGGTATGCATTTCTTGACCCTGATTCTATTTTTCCAGTCATAATCAATGATGAGTTAACTAATGAATAAGAAAATAAATTGCTTGCTGAATTACATTTATATAAAGATGTCATTGGTTACACTATTGATGATTTAAAGGGCATCCATTCTTCCATTTGCATGCATAGAATAAACATGGAGGATGATGCTAAACCTACTGTTGAACCACCTAGACGTTTAAATCAAAACACGCTTGAAGTGGTTAAAAAGGAAATTTTTAAGTTGAAAGATGTTGGTATCATTTATCCTATAAGTGACAGCCCCTGGGTTAGTGCCATTCATGTGATACCTAAAAAGGGGGCTGCAACTGTCATTAAGGAAGATAATAATGAGTTAATACAAATACGTATAGTCATAAGTTGGCATATGTGTATTGATTACCGGTGCTTGAATAAAGCAACTCGCAAAAATCATTTTCCCTTACCTTTTATTGATTTGATGCTTGAGAGACTTCCAAACCATTCTTACTTTTGCTACTTGGACGGGTATTCCGGGTTTTTCCAGATTCCAATCTATCCTCCCGACCAAGAGAAAACCACATTTCATGCACCTATGGAACATATTCTTACCGTCGCATGCCTTTCAGTTTTTGCAACGCCCCAGCAGCATTTCAGCGTTGCATGATGGCTATTTTTTCTGATTTCATTGAAAACATAATGGAAATTTTCATTGATGATTTTAGCATTTATGGAGATTCCTTTGATCATTGTTTGTGCAATTTGTCTAAAGTCTTAGACCATTGCAAAAAGGTTAACCTAGTACTAAACTAGGAGAAGTGCCATTTCATGGTACAATCTGGTGTAGTACTAGGCCATATTGTTTCAAATAAGGGTATTGAAGTTGACAGGGCTAAAGTGGAAGCTATTGATAAGATGTCTACTCCTTCTTCAGTCAAGGACGTCTGTAGTTTCCTTGGACATGCATGGTTCTATAGGAGATTCATTAAAGATTTCTCCAAGATTGCAAAACCATTGTGTTCCTTGCTTGCGAAAGATGCCGAGTTCATATTCGATGATGACTGCCATAAAACCTTCAACAGGCTCAAAGAAGCTCTTGTCTTAGCCCCAATCATCCAACCACCAGACTGGAGTGCTCCTTTTGAATTAATGTGTGATGCGAGTGACTACGCAGTAGGAGAAGTTCTTAGATAGCGAAAGGATAAGAAGCTTCATGTCATACACTATGCAAGCAAGACCTTAGATGAGACACAAATCAACTATACAATCACTGAGAAAGTGATGATTGCCATAGTGTATGCTTTTGACAAGTTCAGACAGTATTTGGTAGGATTCAAAGTAATTTTGTATACAAATCATGCTGCAATAAAGTATTTTCTTAACAAGAAAGATGCCAAACCTCGTCTCATATGCTGGATATTGCTTATTCAAGAGCTTGACCTTGAAATCTGGGATAAGAAGGGGATAGAGAACAATGTTGCCGATCACCTATCTTGGTTGACCACAGATGTTGGAAATTCATTTCCTATTGAGGACCAATTGCCGATTGAGAAACTCTACGCTTTATCATCCACACAAGCACCATGGTTTGCAGACATTGCAAACTTTCTTGCTACAGGATAGCTACCTCCAAACTTGACATACCAGCAGAAGAAGAAGTTTTTCCATGATGTAAAGTTTTACTACTGGGATGACCCCTTGTTGTTCAAACATGGGAGTGATGGGCTCATCCGGAGGTGTGTTGCTGAAGAGGAGATTGCCACAATCATTTCTGAATACCATGCCTCTCCTTACAGAGGTCACCTTGGAGGAGAGAAGGCTGTAGCAAAGATTTTCCATGCCAGTTTCTATTGGCCAACCTTGTTCAAAGATGCCAACCACTTTGTTAAAGCATGCAACAAATGCCAAAGAGCTGGAGGAATATCAAAGTGTAATGAAATGCCTCTTAACTCCATCTTGGAGATTGAGGTATTCGATGTGTGGGGAGTTGATTATATGTGACCTTTCCCATCTTCCTGTGGTTATCAATATATCTTGGTTGCTTGCGATTACATTTCTAAATGGGTTGAGGCCATTCAAACCCAAGCACCGGATGAAAAATCTATAATCAAGCTATTCCATAAAATCATTTTCCCCCGATTTGGAGTTCCTAGAGCTGTGATTTCTGATGGAGGCACACACTTTGTTGAGAGACAGTTTAATAATCTTCTATCCAAGTATGGAGTCACTCACAAGGTCTCTACACCTTACCATCCTCAAACATCCAGGCAAGTAGAAGTCTCCAACCGGAAGCTAAAAGGTATTCTAGAGAAGACTGTGTCCAGCTCAAGGAAGGATTGGGCTCTGAAGATAGACAATGTATTGTGGGCATACCAGACAACCTACAAGACTACCATAGGCACAACTCCATTCAAGCTAGTGTATGGTAAGACTTGTCACCTTACACTCGAGCTAGAACACCGTCCTCTATGGGCTATCAAGTTCCTAAACTTTGATATGAAGAAATCTAGTGAGAAACGTCTATTTTAGCTATAAGAGTTAGAGGAACTCTGGTTAGGTGCATATGAGAATGCAAAGCTCTACAAGGAAAGAACAAAGTCTTGGCATGACAAAAAAATCTGCAGAAAATATTTCAAAGAAGGAGACCAAGTCTTGATTTTCAACTCTAGATTGAGGTTATTCCCTGGAAAGTTGAGATCTAAGTGGTCCGGTCCGTTTCTTGTAATGAAGATATTTCTATATGGAGCTGTTGAATTGCAAGGCAAAGATGGAGTTTTCAAAGTCAATGGACACCGATGCAAGCTTTATGATGAAAGAGAACTAATTCTGAAAGGGGCATCTTGCTCCCTCTCTGAAGTCCCATGAGAAGAAAGAAGAGTCTACTTTCGAACTTTAAATGGAAGACCTTTGTGGGAGTTATCCCCACATTTAGATAGTTGTTTTTGTTTTCCTTTCTAATTGTTTAATTCTTGTCTAAAATAAACTTCATGGTGCAAGTTCTCTGAGATTTGTATAAATTTCATACCCCAAATCTTTTTGTTTTAGGTACTTAAGATAACTCAAGGATATATCAAAATTTAACAAAATTTTGAAGAAACTATGACAAACACGACGTGTTCATTACTTCCTTACACCGCGTGACTCATTCAGATTTGCAGTGCTATGAAGTAGAAGAAAACACGACGTAATTCCCACTTAACACAGAGTGTGGTTCTATTTCAAAGTTTATCACCAAAAACAATAGATTGCTCACGATGTAATAAAGTCACGTTACGGCACGTGAAATATTTAAGATATTGCAAGCTACAGGAACTCGGCAACACGATGTGGAGGTCAAAAACACGGCGTATGTCAGCACAACACGACGTAAGTTTTTGCAAGAAGAGGATTATAAACCATAGTTTGCAAAGGTTTCTCTCACACTCACGTCGTGTGCATCTCACTAACTTCATCCACATCGAAAATTGTCGTCGCGCTGCTCTTGTGCAACACCTACGAGTGTCGCCGCTCTGCTCTTGTGCAACACCTAAGAGCTACTGCCATCGACGGGCTGACACTTCAAGCCTCTCACCGCCACCCCACTCTAGTAAAGCTGCCCCACAACGTGTCCCCTAGCCTTCACACTGTGAGATCTGCACCAGTAGTTGGGAAAACCATTGCTCGTCACGCCGTAAGCTTCCCTCAACGCACGTTGTGACCACAAGGAGGCCACCAACAACATACACAAGAACCACCTTTCTATACGACGTGTGAACTCCTGTTATACGGTGTAACCATCGCCAAAGCTTCATCGACCAACACAGTTCTTTACGACGTGTGAATCCGTGGAACACGTCGTGTTTTCCACTGTCAAGACCAATTTTCAACATGGGTCACACCAAGCTCACGGCAAAGCGCCCATGCACCGGAGAATCTTCTTCATCAGACTGGTTCTAGAGCCAGTGTCTTTTTGAGCTACATGAGGAGGAGGAGGGCGTCTACACTCTTATTCATTCCTGGAGGGTGGTAAGCTCCTGTTTCATTAATAAGGATGAGATAGATGAGTTGGGCATTGTAGCTGAACTAAATAAATATCTTAAACTTTTAGGACAAAATTGCTGCATAGATGGTATCCCCACCTACCCCAGGCTGGTCTATGAATTCTTGACCTCTTTTTCTAGTGACGTAGACCCTAAGAAGACCACCGGAGAACCCTTTGGCATTATTTCTTTTAGGTTGCTAGACAAACCTTATTGTATGACATTTGAGCAGTTATGTAGTTTCCTTGAGTTTAATTATCTTGGGTCTATTGGGTATCCTACTGACTTTAATGCAAATGAATTTTGGAGCCAAATTAATGAGGAGACCTTCTTTGATCCCACATGAGCCCATGCATCCAAAATTCACAACCTTCTTTTTAAAGTCTTGCATAGACTCCTCTCTTTGTGTGTTCTTGGCAGGAAGGAAACTATGGGGATTGTGGGAAAATTGGAGTGTTTCTTGTTATGGGTTACAGTTCATGAATATGATGTCAACATGGGATACCATTTTCTAAAGAAGGTATAGAAGACTAGGAAGGAGAAGAAGGGTGATATAATGATTGGGGATATCATCATCAAGCTGGCCAAGGCACTAAAAATTGATCTTTCAGGCATTGAACACTCGGGCAAGAAGTTTGAGATTGATTGTAGGGTTCTCAAAATAGCTACTTTGATTGGAGAGAGGGCCAAAGGTTCTTATTTCCTATCAGTACATGGGAAAGAAAATACCATTACCTTGCCAAACCCCGAGGTGGTGACTGCAAAGAAGGAAAACTGGAAGTATTTTGCAGCACTCAGGATGTAGGGCAGCCTTCCTCTAGCAGTGCACCAGGTTCTTCTACAACAACTGAGACAACAACAACTCCTCCTTCTCCTTCTATTAGGACACATACTGAGCTCTCATGGAGGTTTACGGACATGCGCCATCTCTATGGCTAGGGCTGAAAAAACAAGACCCGACCTGATCGACCCGGCACGAGCCCAAAATTTTAAGCAAGTTTAGGGTCTAAGGTTTTTCAAACCCGACCCGAAATTTACCCAAACCCGAAGAACCTGAAATTAATTTAGGGTCGGGTCTGGGTTTGGACTTTAGACCCGAATTGACCCGATTGACCCGAAATTCAGAATTATATTTTTAAATAAAATTACAAATACTATACTTTAAGACATCCGATGGCCCATTAATTTACTAATCCATCAATCATGAAGTTTATTTTGACAATTATACATGGTTTTGTATTGATTTATATGATTTATTATACTAATTATATTAGGAATTTGTGTTTAAAAGTCTCAAACAAGCTACAATAGACTTTATATGTGTTTCTCAATCACATAATAAGTTTATCACAATGAAATTTGTTAATTACATTTGGGAATTATCAATGACTAGACAAATCATAACATTTTTTTAAAACTATTGTCTTGGTGTTGGATTTACGAGTCAGACCTGATAGACCCAAAATTATTTGTTGGTCGGGTTAGGGTCAAGGGTTTCGACCCGAAAATCCATCTTTTGCAAGTTTAGGGTCTAGCCAAAAAGTGTTGACCCGAAATGACCCAAAATAAAACCCGCTCAACCCGAACCCGATTTCCACCCCTATCTATGGCTATGTCCAGCAACGTTTTAACAGCTAGGATACAAGAATGACTGCCTTGCAGGATCAGTACACACAACTCTAGACTCAGTACACAAGTATCCAGTAGCAGTATAGTGGTTTGCAGGACTCCTACACCGATTTACAACAGCAACATACCGGTCTACATGACAACTATGGAGGTTTATAGCAGCAATACAGTGGCTTCTCACATTAGATGGCAGATATGTACATCATGGTGTCTCGCATGGATGCTTGGCATCTATCTCAGGGTCATTATGCTCTGCCACAACCCCCTCCACAGCAGTAGGAGCCTTCTATTTCTTCAGCGGATCCCCTTTCATGCTTTTATTGATGACATATTCGCTGGACCTCAGGGGGTGTTGACCCCTCTCTCTGATGTTTCTCTGTGCACCATGAGATACCCGATTGTGTCACTTTGAGTTTGATTTGAGCAGTGAGGACACTGCAATCTTCAAGCTTAGGGGGTTACAACCGGCGATAGTCTTGTATCTTTTATTTCCAGCATTTTGTTTGATGTCATTTCCCTTCCATTGTCATTTGTTTTAGAAATTTGCTTATGTATTTTTATTTCTAGCATTACATGTCATGTTTCAAAATCAATCTTGAATGAATGAAATTGTGTCTTATCCATTCTCCCTTTGCTTGAACCATCTTTACATGAGAAGATAAAGGATATTAAGACAACTAATTGGCTTATTTCATATATTCTGAATTTTTTTGGCTATCATTGCTCACATCTCCACATCCCATATCATGTTGAAAAGTGAATTGAAATTTTTGTCTCTATTGCTCAATCCAAGTAAATATTCAAAAATCTTGAATTTGTGAACTATAAAGCTTTGATTAGCCATTAGCATGATGTTGCCAATAATATAATGAATATTTCATTGCTCCAATTGAGAATGTTTCTATAAGTGATTGAATTTCTTCTTTTCTATCTCAAACTTGCTTGGCAATATCCGCAAAAAGGGAAGGGTAGAAAAAGGGTCACATGGTACCCAATCAAAAAGAAGGAAAGTGCAACAATCAAATACAACAACAAACATTGGGTACCTGAATCATATGAAAATGGGGTGTTTTTGAAAAATTAGTGAACCCCAAAAGATGGCTAAGTCACCCACGTGTCCATTAACTCAATGAATGTTGGATATGCACAGAAAGAGGGAAATTAATCCCCAACCGATACTCCACATGTGTGTAAGCCTGTGCTCAGCTGTTGAGTATCACACACGTGAATCCTAATAGTTGTTTTAATTCGTAAACCAATGCAAGCGAACAGATATGTTAAGAGACTTTCTTTTCATTTCATCATTATTATTAATGGAACTTTTGGAATATCATCATTTCATTGGCTCTATCATGCTTGTTGCTCATGACTGCTATATAGTTGACTTATTGAAGATAATTAGAATGAAATCCCAGACTTAAATTTCTATTTTGAGAGATAAAATTCAGTTCATTTTTCAGCTGCATATGTGAAATAGATATTAGCATGATATTGATCTTTTAATTGTTCTAAAATGAAGATATGAAATATGCCCATGATTTGGATTGACATCCTACATCTATTTCTTTTTGCTTGAGGACAATCAGTTGTTCAAGCTTAGGGGGATTTGATGTGCACATTTCATATCATATTTCTATCTTGTTTGTCATGCATTTTTCATGCATTCAGACTCATTTTCATTCATATTCATGATGATTTTCATGCATTCGAGGTATACTTACTCTTGTCTGCTTGTTGGTGCACAAGTATTCAATTTCATTCTATCTTGATAAGAAAATGCCCCCAAATGCGTATATTGGGCATTTCCCCTTGGAGTCATGCAACTGGAACTGAATATTAAAGAAACAACAGGACTTAGGCCTCATCAAATAAAACTCTCAAAGGCAAACACATGTCGTGTTTCTCAGAAACACTGTGTAAGGTTTTTTTGGAAAAAATTGGTCAAGTATGCGGACTTACGGCGTGTCGCCAAATTACACGCCATAAGTTTGGGTCTCTCGAGCGGTTGCTAAGATGCACTTATCCACACGACGTGTGGACCAATCCACATGCCGTAAGTGGACCAGTTTTCTGTAGAATTTGAATTTGAACATTTTGTTGGGACAAATACGACTCTCCCTCCCTTAGGACAGTTATCACGGATCATTGGGAGCATTTTTGCACCAGATAATGGAGAGGAGACGAAGAGGGCAAATTTGGGGAAGACAAGGCGGTTATTCGAGAGAAGACCTCCTTTCCTCTCCGTTCTTCTTCATCGTTGCAGCTGGAGCTTCCCCGTTTGACTTCAACCTACTCAAGAGAGAAGGTTGCTGGAGAGGAGCTATTCAGAGATGAAACTCCATCTACTTGCTGGAGTTTCTCCTTATTCCTTCTTTCATTTCAAATTCTCTAGCTGTACCTAAGTTTCTATCATGAAAAACTACATATTCACATCTTCTTACTTGTGTTTCATAGCCATGAGAGTAGATCTGAATTCTTGGGCATGGGAGAGTAACTCCCATATCATGACATGTATGGAACATGATAATTCATTATAAATATTAAATGCTTGCATTTCTATCTTTTGAGTATCAGTTCTTACTTCTTGCATGTATGGTTGGCCACTATGTATGCATGTTTTATGCTTTCTTACTTAATCTGAGAAGATAGGTAGGAGAGTAAGGAGTTACTCTCTTAAAAACTCCTCCTTTACCATGAGAGTGGAAATTATGGAGCTGAGGAGTAGGTTTGTGATCCAAAATGAAATACATTCATGAGAGTGATGTATTGAGTTAGGATCGTTGTATTTACACCATGAGGTGAAGTATAACATACATCTCTCCTTTGCAAGTGTGTGGTATGTTTAAATTTGTGTTCCTAATTTGTGTTAGGATGTGTTAGTGAAATTCTAAGTCCAAGATTGTTTTAAATCTAAAATCAAACCCCATCAAGTAATTTGTTTACTATTTTAGTTTAATTCTGAAATTTTAGTTTAATCAACCAAATCACTTTTTGAAAAAGGTCTAGATTGTTGAAGCTTAGCACTATTGTGTTTAGTTAGTTACTAAAGCTCCTTGTGTTCGATCTCGACTACAATTACTCCCGTATACTTGCGAGAATTAGTTGATTGAGTAAAATATCATTTATATGATTGAAACTCGTTAGTATAACAACCAAAAAAACCTAGGAGTCCACCAGCAGTGTGAACTTAAATTAGGCCCATCTGAATACGTGAATCAAAATTCAAAAGTAGAGATAATTCAAAGATCAGAGAGAATGACAAACAAGCCACATTGATGATTGAAATGCCATGCTCGAGGAAAGAAGAACAAACGTGTGACCTGGTCAAATCCTTCTCAATACTAATATGTGACCGGCCTAAATCGCGCGTCCTAAAATTGGAGGTGTTTTTGAGGTAGTCGAGCCTTCACATTTATAACCCGAATCCTTCTAGGCCCCCGCAACTTTGTTTACGGGGTCGAAGTAGTCATACGGGGTCGAACACAGGGACAAGGTGGGTTGTGTTGACGACTCTGAATCGACACTCTACACTCCGGTGGGTATAAAGAGATATTAAAGTTCCCCGAAGGGGAACAACAAGGTGTCACGATTAAATCAAAGAAAACTATCTCCAACTGGAGTTACAAGAAAGATTAAGATTTTGTCATTTAGCAGTTTTTAGGAATTTTCATGCAACAGAAAATAGAAAGATAAACTGCAGTTTAAGGCGTAATGCAAGGGATAAGACTTCAGTAAGACAAGCGGTAGTAGTAACACCCTGCACCCCTCCTCTCAGAGCGGGTGCCTCTAACCAAGCTTCAACACCCCTCTCGAGGTTGCTGGGCTCAAGTTAGAGTGGAATGATACTAAAACAACTCCGTTTCGGGCACTCTCGTACTCCAGAACCGGACCAAACACTAGAGCCACAACCCAACTCTCAAAGTAGTTGCGACGGGAAAGACGATTCGGTAGCTAAGCGAAACACGATCCAAAACATGCAAGCTAGAGTTCAGATATCCAACACAGCAGTTACCCAATCATAAGGCACTAAGCATTAAACAATTAAGCATTTCTATTTCCATAAGCAATAAGAGTCTTAATACAATGCATAAGCTAAGAATTTAAATAACAGAATTAAAGATAGATGTCGCCTTCTTGATGTAGAAGAACGACAGACTACTGTAGCTCTCCTGCCCGATACCGGTCAGGAGCTGAGCCCGATACAGCAGTGTCGGGCGGCACCCCCTCTCGGGCAGCGCCAACTGACGACTGACTGTATCGCTCGGGGACCCTGGCCGATACGCTCATGTCGGGCGGCGCACCCTCTCGGGCGGCACGCATGACGGGCGGAGCGTATCGGGTTCGATATCGTGTCGGGCAAAGAGCTACGAGTCTACTGTCGGGCACTCGTGTCGCTCATCTTCGCTGGCCGATACCGGCCCGCAGTGTCGCCCGGGACAACACTAAGTGAACCATCCCTTCCCTCTCGGGATGAGGGAAAGCTCACCTAGTGTCGCCCGGCGCAAGCACTGGGGCGCGATACTCTTGCTCTCACAGCTTCCTTCGGAGGTGGCTCTCGAACTGTCTTGTCCAAATTCTCTTCCGACTCTCCGACTCGTCCGACGCGCGACCAACCTGTCTTTTCGGCTTCCTGTAGCTGCTATTTATAGTCGGCGGTTGAAGGAGTTATGGTGCTGGAAACGCCACGTAGCTCCCTTATACGCCGGTCGATGGATGTGGATGGCCGATACATGTATGTCTCGGCGCGAGGCGCTGGCTATCGGTCACGTGGTTGGCGGCACGCCTGTCGGTGGGTGGCTGTGTCGCCCGACGAGTTAGGTCGTCGATGCGGCTTTGGCTCCCTGTCGGGTAGACGGTATGTCGGCCGAAACGTCCTTCTTGCGCAGCGCTCTTCTCCACCGACCATTCTCGTGTCGCCCAGCCCCTGTCGGGCTGGGTTGTATCGGGCGTCAGGGATGTCGAGGCGGGCTTAGATTTATTGTGGGCCGGAATCGGCCTTATTGCACAAAAATGAGGAAAACTGTATAGAAGATAGGAAAAATTGGAATAAGAGCGTTTCTTGGCCAATTATTGCGAAAATGCTAATAAAATAGAGGAAAATAGCAGAAAAGGGTAGTTTTGATAACAAAATAAAGGGTAAAAACGTCACAAAATTTGGTGTTATCAACTCCCCCAAACTTAGCTTTTTGATTGTCCTCGATCAATATTTAAACTAGACTTTGTGTTGCTTCTTCTTGCACAGCAAAACTTTAAGGATAAAGGGTAGCACAAGATTTGCGGTGTCTTAGAGGTAATGTTGTCTTAATGCGAACAAAAGACCTTGCCCTACTTGCCTTATTATTTAAGTAAAATTTTTCTTCTCCACAGCTTCAGCGAGACTTTGGTGTATGTTTCCGAAGTTAGCTTCCACACCAAACAGCTTTATTTTAGGGGTAGAAAGTTGTGTATAGGGTAGGCTAAGGCTTTTTGGTTTTTTTTTCTTCTTGTTTCCCATCAGTCCATCCAGGTAAGGGTCCGTTAACGGGAAAGTGGTCCCTGCAGTCCAAGCCAGTTGGCTTTAGAGCAGTGATTTCACATCCTACGTACCACTGCCCCGGATCTACCATGCCTAAAGATGGGTACTTTTGGAAAACAAGTGTGTATATATATATATATATATATATATATATATATATATATATATATATATATTTCTTTTCTTTTATTGGGCACAACTCTCATGCTTTTATTCACGCTCATAAGGCTTCTTTCTCTTTTTGGGATTTTTGCTGGGTAAGGGAAAACAAAAGAGATATCTGCTGTTTGGGCAGCTTTTTCCTTCTCCATACTCGTCTCTTAGCTGTTTGCGAGATTATTATTTTTCAAAAAATATTGGATGGCAAGGCACAATCTTTTGTTTGTTTGAGACCGCATTATCAGAAAGATATGACAGAACTTGTAACTCGTTAAATATATAGAAAGTAAACTTTGCAAGAAGTCACAATAGGTTTTTATTATTATAGCAACTTTGTACATATGCATAGGGACAGAAATTTGCAAAGGAAAGATTTTTGTAAATTTTTATATGGCATGCATGCGTACATCAGATATACAGGAAGCTGTAAGAGCACATCAGGTAAAAGAGAATGAATATCGTAGAAAGCTTGAAGTGATAAAATTTTTATACCTCCCTCACTGGCATACCCCCCCCCCCAAACTTACTTTCTACTCTGTCCCAGAGTAGAGAAGAAAGCAAAAGTGAGGTAAAGCTTTTTGCCAGTGAGGGTTAGCTTTCTGATGTGCTGCAAAATGCTCCTGCGAAGTTGCAGCGTGCCATTGGGAGGTTGTCTAGTGGGTTCGCTTTGGCGATGTAGCGGTTGAGCTGGAGCGAAACCCTCAAAATTCACTTCTGGCCCCCCCTTTCTTCACATCTCTGTTGTGAACATAAACAAGGGGCTGATTATCCGTCCCTAGTTTAGTTCCCAGGAGTGTGTAGTCAGGGTGGGCCCTCTCCCTTAAGAGGACGGAACCAGGGTGCCTCAAACTTGTTCGGAGGCCTTGGTTGCCGCACTCATAGCTAGGTGACTCACTATTGGAGCTACCAAATCAAGAAAGATCTTCCCTTCCATTGTTGTTTCCGTTTCTGCTCGACAGTTGTTGCTGATCCCCACGTCGTGCTTGCTGGTGCGGTAGGTGGTTTGCTCCATACGAGCTATACCTGTTATTTAAAATTTATTTATTCATCCATTAGGCAAGAAAGATGAAAAGAAAGAAAACTTATTAAAACTGGGCGATAGGTGATTGGACGACACGATGTTGTCGCGCGATATGACTCGACGCCCGATACAGGTGTGTCGGGCAATTCGAGGTCACATGAAGCGAAAACATGACATCGCCGTGAGAAGCATGACGCCCGATACGAAACATCGGGAAAACGCTATCGACCGGAGTTACGCGCGAAAGCATGTCGGGCGATAGAAAATCTGCAGGTCATTGGACCTGATAAGCGTCTCGATAAGAGATACTGGTGTCGGGCGACAGGGTTATCGGCCGATCAACTTGTCGGTCTACAACCCTATCGGGCGACAAGCCATGTCGTTCGGTAAGCAAACAACAAGCCGGCCGATACGCCTCACACGATACAAAACCCGTGCCGGGCGAGAGATAACGTGTCGGGCAAAAGGTGTGTCGGGCTATACCTTTGCTCTCAGGAGGCATCGCCCGATACCAGGGCGAAGGCAAGATGGCCGACACACGAGCAAAAGGGAGGATCACTGCATGCGTTCCCGGTGGCAAAAAGGAGAAAATGATAGCCCGGCACGAAGAAACCTCCACGCTATTTATAGAGAACCCAGCTGGGGGTAAAACGTGCAAAACATGGCGCGCGTCGGGCGTTTTAGTCATGCTATTCCCGAGACGCGCAGTCCCCTCGGGCAGTCCAAGGGTCATCCGCTGCCCTTGCGACGCCCGGGGCGAGGCTGCCCGATACAAGCAGTTCTGCGCCCAACTGGTCGACACGGTAGAAAAGTGGGCGGCCAAAAAGCCAAAACTAAACCTGGGTGAAGTAAAAGGCCATTGCATGGTAAAACATCATTGGTATAGAGAAGGATCTCCTACCTCAGATGATATTACTCCTCAATGCTCCGCAAAACACAGCGGTGGCCCATAGAACAAAAAGAGTCAGCACACGTGCGCATGCACTGACTCGGGCCTTATTACAGTCCATAGTGTTTGTTTTTACAAAGAAAAGAAATGTATCCTAATCTATGACTCGGGCTGCCTCCCGAGGAGCGCTGAAGTTTCTGTCGCCAGCTCGACCGGTGTAGGCTCTTCGGTTGTACCCACATCCAGTAAGTCAATCTCTGCTTTCCTGACAAAAGCTTCGTCCTCATAAAACCTTTTCACTCTGTGCCTGTTCACCTTGAAGATCTTAGTCGGGTCATCCTTGTCGCGGAGCTCCATCATTCCTGATGGGTATATCTTTGACACAGAAAACGGTCCCGACCATCTTGTCTGTAATTTCCCAGGAAAAAGACGGATGGAGGACTTGAATAACAAGACCTTATCCCCTTCGCTCACATCCTTTCTCCTAAGGTGGGCATCATGCCACATTTTTGTTCTTTCCTTATAGATCTTTGCATTCTCGTAGGCGTGAATCCTCAGCTCTTCGAGCTCTTGAAGCTGCAAAAACCTCTTTTCTCCTGCTTTGTCTAGGTCCATATTTAGGAACTTGATCGCCCAAAGGGCCTTGTGTTCTAGTTCCAAGGGCAGATGGCAGGATTTTCCGTATATAAGACGGTAGGGGGTGGTTCCAATGGGCGTCTTGTAAGCAGTACGGTAGGCTCATAATGCGTCGTCAAGTTTCATAGACCAGTCCTTCCGCGTGCGGCTGACAGTCTTTTCTAAGATCTGCTTGATCTATCTGTTTGAGACCTCTACCTGCCCCGACGTCTGTGGGTGGTAGGGCGTAGCGATCTTATGTTTTACTCCATACTTGCGTAGGAGCGCTTCAAACTGCCTTTCTCCGAAGTGTGACCCACCGTCGCTTATTACGGTGCGCGGTATACCGAAACGGGGAAAGATGGTCTTCTCAAAAAGCTTGATAACCGACTTGGCGTCGCATGTTTGGGTGGCTACCGCCTCTACCCATTTCGACACATAATCTACTTCCACTAGTATGTATTGATACCCCTGGGATGGGGGAAACGACCCCATGTAATCAATCCCCCATACGTCAAATATTTCCACTTCGATCCAGCTTGCCATTGGCATTTCATTCCTCCGCCCTATATTTCCCGTTGACTGGCACTCTTTGCAAACCTTTATAAATCGTGCAGCATCTTTAAATAAGGAGGGCCAGTAGAAACCTGATTGTAGCACTTTCGCCGCTGTTCTTTCGCTACCCAGGTGTCCACCATAGGGGGAGGCGTGGCATCCCTTCAGGATATCAGCGGTTTCTTCTTCCGGGATGCACCTCCTGTACAAATTGTCTGCGCATCTTCTGAACAGGAGAGGATCATCCCAGTAATAATTCTTGGCATCCGCGAATAGCTTCTTCTTTTGATTGTAGGTGATGTCAGGAGGCAACTCTCCACAAGCAAGGAAATTGCATATGTCTGCAAACCAGGGCAAACCTTCTTCTTGAGCTTCAGCCATCATGAGAGCTTCGTCGGCAAAGTCGTCGTCGATTTGTGGCCCTCTCTGTCTCTCAGCCACTATCCTCGATAGGTGGTCTGCGACCACATTTTCCGCGCCCTTCTTGTCGATAATTTCATGATCGAACTCTTGGAGCAACAAGGCCCATCTCAACAATCTGGGCTTTGCGTCTTTCTTTTGCATTAAGTATTTTATTGCCCCATGATCTGTGTATACTTTGACCTTTGATCCGACGAGATACGACCTGAACTTGTCAAACGCGAAGACGATCGCGAGCATTTCCTTCTCGGTGGTTGTGTAGTTTACATGTGCTTCGTCTAACGTGCGACTAGCGTAGCAAATCATATGGTGCTTTTTATCTTTCTTTTGCCCCAGGACTGCTCCCACTACGTAGTCGCTAGCGTCGCACATTAGCTCAAAGGGTAAACCCCAATCTGGCGCTTGAAGGATAGGTGGTGATACTAAAGCATTTTTCAGGGCCTGAAAAGCACTGAGACAATCGTTAGAGAAAACAAATTCAGCATCTTTTACCAGAAGATTGGACAATGGTTTGGAAATCTTTGAGAAGTCCTTGATGAATCTTCGGTAATATCCAGCGTGCCCGAGAAAGCTTCTTATCCCCGTGACGGAATTTGGTGGAGGAAGCTTAGATATAGCTTCGATTTTGCTGGTATCCACCTCGATCCCACGCCTTGAGATCTTATGCCCTAGAACGATGCCCTCCCACACCATGAAATGACATTTTTCCCAGTTCAGGACCAGGCTGTTTTTCTCGCACCTTTGAAGTACTAACGACAGATTCTTCAGACAGCTATCGAAGTCCTTTCCATAGACGGAGAAGTCGTCCATGAAAACTTCCACGATGTCTTCTAGAAAATCTGAGAACATTGATATCATGCATCTTTGAAAGGTGGCGGGGGCGTTGCAGAGTCCGAAGGGCATCCTTCTAAAGGCATAAGTGCCGTAAAGGCAGGTGAACGTCGTTTTCTCCTGGTCGTCGGGTAAGATGGGTACCTGGTAAAATCTTAAAAAGCCATCAAGAAAACAAAAATAATCGTGATGCGCTAATCTTTCAAGAACTTGGTCAATAAAAGGTAGCGAAAAATGATCCTTTTTTGTAGCTTGATTTAGCTTTCGGTAATCAATGCACATTCGCCAACCGGTGACGGTCCTTACCGCCACCTCGTCACCCTTCTCATCCTTAACCACAGTCATTCCGCCTTTCTTGGGTACTACGTGGATCGGGCTTACCCAATTGCTGTCGCTAATTGGGTAAATGATCCCCGCGTCCTAAGCTTTATTACCTCTTTCTTGACGACCTCCTTGAGCATCTGATTCAGCTTCCTCTGGGGTTGGGCCAGGGGCTTGGCAGACTCATCTAAGTTGATGCGATGCATGCAAAGGGCGGGGCTAAGGCCTTTGATATCATCTACGGAATATCCTATAGGCCCCCTGTGGAGTCTTAACTCCTCAAGGAGCCGGTCTAGCTGATTGCTTGAAAGATCTGCGTTTACGATGACTGGGTTCCTCTGTTCTTCATCTAAAAATTCGTACTTCAGTCCTTCAGGCAACACTTTTAAATCCGGCTTTGCTCTGGGTGTCTCCTCCTGAGGTTCTCCCTCAAGGGAGGCATACTTCGCAGAGTTCACCTCCTCCTCTTCTTCTTGCAAGTCTTTGTCAGAAAGGTTGAAAATGTCGAGATGCCTCACGACCTCGGGATCTTCGAGGTCGAGATCCTGACAGCTTATTGCCCTCACGAGGGGATCCACTGTCCGGATATCCTCCTCTATTTCCTCACAGAATTTATTGTAACTATCCGCAAAACAGGCCGATTCAGACAGGGATGGACCTCTCATGATCTCCTTCATCTTGAAGTCCATGTGGTTGTTTCCAACCCTCAAGGTGATTATCCCTTCAGAGACATCAATCATCGCCCTCCCTGTTGCCAAAAAAGGGCGTCCGAAGATGATCGGACATCTGGGATCTTCAGCTGTGTCGATGACGACGATGTCGCAGGGAATAAAGAAATCCCCGACCCTAATCGGCACATCTTCGACAATGCCTACAGGTCTTTTGAAAGAGTGATCCGCCAATTCAATCTGCATATTGGTTCGAACCATGTCGGTCAAACCCATCCTTTGCGCGAAACTTAAGGGCGTGAGGCTGATGCTTGCTCCCAAGTCCGCTAGACCCTTCCGCTCGACATTGCCGCCGATGGCGAATGGGATTGTGAAAGCTCCGGGATCTCTTCTCTTAGTTGGCAAGCTGGGCTTTACGAAGGCAGAGGAAGTAGAGGCCAGGTACACTGTCTCTATCCTTCCTCCCCTTCTTTTCTTCATTATTAGATCTTTGAGAAACTTGGCGTATGTGGGCATCTCCTCCAAAGCGTCAAGGAAGGGGACTTCAAGATGCAGCTTCCTGATCGAGTCCATGAACCTTTCGTGCCGCTTTTTCAGATTTGCCTTGATCAGCTTGTACGGGAACGGTATCCTGGGAGCATAAGGATTCCTCCCACCAGATGGCTCATCAGACGGTCTCGGCGCAGGCTCCTGAGCTTCTGCAGGCCTACCTCCATCTTCTGCTGGAATGGCATCCTTGGGCCCTTGCTCAGGTTCCGGTGGGGCTTCATCAGAGCGCTCTACCGTCTTTCCTGATCTAAGCACTGCCATTACTGTAGTTTCAGGGTGAGGGAGCATTTTTCCTGCAGGGTTCTTCATCAGAGCAGCCATCTGAGACAGTCGTTGATCGACCTCCCATTGGCGCATCTGCAGACTCGCTATCTGGTGTTGCATGGAATTCAGAGATCCAGGGTTGGTAAACGTTCCCTGTACCGACTGGTTGATGATGGTGTCCTGTCTTTTTATGTAGGCGGAAAGCTGACCAACCCAATTAGGCCGGGTCGCCCTCTCGCTTTGGCTCTGACATTCGCCCTCAGAAAGGGGTTGCTCACAACGAGGCATGGTATCACGGCTCGGTGGAGCAGGTTACAGCTTTGCAGGGTACCTGAAATATCACGAGAAATCAAGTTAGAACACAGAGTTATCTGGTTCCGGCAAAGAATAATGCTTAAAGAAAAAGAAAAAGAAAAAGAGGTGTTGTCAAGCCTATTTCTAAGCTTGAGGCACGGGAGTGTAGTTAGTGGCTTCGGATTCGTCAACAGTGCCATTTGCCTTGTCCCCGGCAACGGCGCCAGAAAGTTGACCGGCCTAAATCGCGCGTCCTAAAATTGGAGGCGTTTTTGAGGTAGTCGAGCCTTCACATTTATAACCTGAATCCTTCTAGACCCCCGCAACTTTGTTTACGAGGTCGAAGTAGTCATACGGGGTCGAACACAGGGACAAGGTGGGTTGTGTTGACGACTCTGAATCGACACTCTACACTCCGGTGGGTATAAAGAGATATTAAAGTTCCCCGAAGGGGAACAACAAGGTGTCACGATTAAATCAAAGAAAACTATCTCCAACTGGAGTTACAAGAAAGATTAAGATTTTGTCATTTAGCAGTTTTTAGGAATTTTCATGCAACAAAAAATAAAAAGATAAACTGCAGTTTAAGGCGTAATGCAAGGGATAAGACTTCAGTAAGACAAGCGGTAGCAGTAACACCCTGCACCCCTCCTCTCAGAGCGGGTGCCTCTAACCAAGCTTCAACACCCCTCTCGAGGTTGCTGGGCTCAAGTTAGAGTGGAATGATACTAAAACAACTCCGTTCCGGGCACACTCGTACTCCAGAACCGGACCAAACACTAGAGCCACAACCCAACTCTCGAAGTAGTTGCGACGGGAAAGACGATTCGGTAGCTAAGCGAAACGCGATCCAAAACATGCAAGCTAGAGTTCAGATATCCAACACAGCAGTTACCCAATCATAAGGCACTAAGCATTAAACAAATAGCAATTAAGCATTTCTATTTCCATAAGCAATAAGGGTCTTAATACAATGCATAAGCTAAGAATTTAAATAACAAAATTAAAGATAGATGTCGCCTTCTTGATGTAGAAGAATGACAGACTACTGTAGCTCTCCTGCCCGATACCGGTCAGGAGCTGAGCCCGATACGGCAGTGTCGGGCAGCACCCCCTCTCGGGCAGCGCCGACTGACGACTGACTGTATCGCTCGGGGACCCTGGCCGATACGCTCATGTCGGGCGGCACGCATGATGGGCGGAGCGTATCGGGTTCGATATCGTGTCGGGCAAAGAGCTACGAGTCTACTGTCGGGCACTCGTGTCGCTCATCTTCGCTGGCCGATACCGGCCCGCAGTGTCGCCCGGGACAACACTAAGTGAACCATCCCTTCCCTCTCGGGATGAGGGAAAGCTCACCTAGTGTCGCCCGACGCAAGCACTGGGGCGCGATACTCTTGCTCTCACAGCTTCCTTCGGAGGTGGCTCTCGAACTGTCTTGTCCGAATTCTCTTCCGACTCTCCGACTCGTCCGACCCGCGACCAACGTGTCTTTTCGGCTTCCTGTAGCTGCTATTTATAGTCGGCGGTTGAAGGAGTTATGGTGCTGGAAACGCCACGTAGCTCCCTTATACGCCGGTCGATGGATGTGGACAGCCGATACAGGTATGTCTCGGCGCGAGGCGTTGGCTATCGGTCACGTGGCTGGCGGCACGCCTGCCGGTGGGTGGCTGTGTCGCCCGATGAGTTAGGTCGTCGATGCGGCTTTGGCTCCCTGTCGGGTAGACGGTATGTCGGCCGACACGTCCTTCTTGCGCAACGCTCTTCTCCGCCGATCATTCTCGTGTCGCCCAGCCCCTGTCGGGCTGGGTTGTATTGGGCGTCAGGGATGTCGAGGCGGGCTTAGATTTATTGTGGGCTGGAATCGGCCTTATTGCACAAAAACGAGGAAAACTGTGTAGAAGATAGGAAAAATTGGAATAAGAGCGTTGCTTGGCCAATTATTGCGAAAATGCTAATAAAATAGAGGAAAATAGCAGAAAAGGGTAGTTTTGATAACAAAATAAAGGGCCAAAACGTCACAAAATTTGGTGTTATCAATATGTCAACTACTTCCTCTTAAAAATCCCCTATGGTTACCTCTACGACCTTAAATAGTAAGTCAAAAAAGGTCTCTATAAGGCCCCTAAACTTGCTTAATGAGTTGAACAAGATTAATTATAATTGAATGCTTAGAACCCCAATATAACCTTGTGATATGCTTTTAAATAATAATACAAGCTTAAGTTTCAAATTTGATCCAATTTGGACATTGTTTAAGTAAGTTATGCAATTTTATGCACATTTTGGACTTTTCTGCAATTTACCCAATTGAGTGGTTTTCTTTGCAATTTATCACTTGCATTATGTTCCTTGAATATTATCTCATCATTCTTGAGCTTTTTGAGCCATGGGGCACCTATTTAAATCTTGATTTGAAGGTATTTTCTCCAAGGGTATTTTAGGATTTTTCCCTTCACGGATGAGCTACCTTTAGTAGCTATCAACTAATGAATTATTTGATTGGCTAGGAAATTCGACAAAGGAAAGCTAAGTAGGTCTATACACATGACGGGGGAGTTGCTTGTGTGTGTGCTTGTATATTCTTAATAAATTAAGGCCATAGACACTTGGATAGATACTAGAACTTCAACTTTTTCTTTTTATTTATCTTAAAGTGCCATATACTTATCCCCAAGCACCAAAACAAGCCATTTTCTCTCCACCACCTCCATACTTCTCCCAACCTCGTTCTCCCTCTGTTCAGTTGTGAATTTTTATGCCCAAAGAAGAAGAAAGTTGGGATCTTCTTGGAGAAAGGCTCTAAGGTTGAAATTGACTTCATTTTAGGGTTGAAAAAGCTTCCTTCTAGTGATCTTGACCTAAAAGTATAAGAATTCCCTTATTTCCTCCGTATATTTCTTTGTTATCCTTCCTCCTAGCTTTCTCCAGGTCAGAACCTTGTTGTTCCATGATAGAAATTTCTCTAAAGCTCTAAAACCCTACCTTTCTTGCTCCTTATGCTTAGGGTTTGCTCATTTGATGAAGAAAGGTGTTAGATGGACGAATTTATAGCTTACTCTTGGATTTTCTACCCTACCTGCTCGAGATTTCTTCTGTATGGGGTTTCATCTTCTCATTAGAGGTAAGTTTTATAACTTGCTCCACGTTTATTGCTTACCATAAGCTTTCTAGATCACGTTCTTGCTTGAAAATGATGATTCATACACTAAAAAGCTATGCTTTGTTGGTTAAATGGACATCATTTAATCCCTTGTTTTGATAATTACAAACATTTCATTATTGTCGATCTAACGTGCTACTTGAGTGTTGCAGGAATAAGGTGGATGACAAAGATTTGGGAAATCTATATGCTTGAATTGTTGTTATTTCATGAATGTAATCAATTGTAAAACTTGTACAAATATATAATGTACAAGTACTTAGACATCATGTAAATCAAGCTTTAGATCTTCCTTAGCCAATCACAACACTTAGATAGTTCATCCCCTATATTAGTGTCACAAATGCACACTCACACACACACTTAGTAATTAGTTTAAAATGTTGAAACATGGTCAATCTCGGTCGACAAACTCCTCGACCGAGACACTCTTGGTCGACAAATTCCTCGATCGAGAATGACCCAAGTAGCCATTAGACTCAGCAGACAAAGTAGTTGGGAGTTGGATCAGAACGTTATATACACTTAACTCCAGACAGTCCCTCAGTCGACAAAACTTCGACCGACTGGGATCTCGGTCGACAAAACTTCGACCAAAGCTGTCTTTGTCTGCAATTTTCAGAATTAATTAAACTAGCCGTTGTTAAACCAACTAGTGGATACCTAATGGCTAATTAAGCACTTGGAACCCCCTAGAACGTATCTATAATGTCCTTAAGCATCCATAGGCCATTCCTATAAATAGGATAAGCCATAGGACACCCAAAGCACACTTGTGCTATACTTGAGCTTCCATATTTGTAATTGGCAATCTGTTTTGAGCAATTGAGCAACACTAGCATTGGCTACTCATTTCCCTTGCTCCAAATTCGTGTCCTATAGGCTAACATCTCCTATCCACTAAACCTACACTTACATACTCAATGGTTAGGAGATCAATACGCTTGATATAGGCAAATCAAGCCTTGTGCTTCAAAGTGGTAATTGTAATTTCCATTTCCTTTCTTGTTCTCTCTTATTGCTTGTTTTCTCCTTGCTACTCCTAGGGTTGGAGGCTGCGGATTGGAGATGGCTTGATCTTCTTGGTGAAGAAGGATATTTTTGGACTACTTCTAGAAGGCTGTTGCAACATGAGGCTACTTCAAGGGGAAGGCTACTTCAAGGGGGAGCTTGAAGTTACTTCAAGAATGCTGCTTCAAAGTTGGTGCAACTACTTCAAGTTGAAGGCTGTCCAAAGGGTGTAGAAAGTATTGTAATTTTATGTAAATTCCTTGAGAGGTAATAAAATTTAATACTTTCAAAATCCCAGTTGGGTAAGCAACCGGATAGTGGATTGACTGCCTTAGTATTTGCTAAGGTTGGAACCACTCTAAACACCTTGTCTCCTTCTTATTATTTCAATTGTGGTTGTTTGAGTTAAATTATTTTAAAATATCCATAAAACCCTATTCACCCCCCTCTAGTGGTTTTTCAATTGGTATCAGAGCAGGGTTTCAAGGAACTCTAACAAAGTCTTGAAGAATGGGTGACGGGGTACTCAACAACCTCAACTTGGAAGGAACAATCGTGGCTAGACCTCCTTCTTTTGATGGCACAAACTACACTTACTGGAAAGGAGGATGCAGTTCTTCTTCCAAGGAATTAGCTGGGATTTATGGAGGATGGTATCGAATCCATATGAGTTTCCTCAAACGGAGTATGCAAATTGGGATGTTAATACGGTAAAATCAGCTCAAATGAATGCAAAGGTTGTAAGTATACTTTATTGCTCAATTTCAGTTGGTGAATTCAATAGAATATCAAATTGTGAAACGGCATATGAGATTTGGCATAGACTCTACATAACATATGAAGGAACTATTCAAGTTAAGAATTCTAAAATCGGAATGCTTAAGCAAAAGTTTGAACAATTTCGTATGGATCCAAATGAATCTATTAGTGAAATGTATGCAAAATTTTCTTCTATTGTAAATGGTTTGAATGCTTTAGGCAAAGTGATTGTTGAAGAAGACCAAGTATCAAAGATTCTTAGATCTCTCCCTCCTAAGTACAAGCCCAAGGTGACTGCTATTGAAGAAGCTAATGATCTCACCCGACTAAGGATGGAGCAACTCATTAGCAACTTAGAAGCACATGAGGCAACCTTGGAGGAAGACGAACGACGAGAGCGTGAACTGCAACAAGGAATAAAGAAAGATGTTGCTCTAAAAGCTTCAAAGATCATCACGCAAGAAAGTGATGAGACAAGTGAAGGAGAAGGAGAAGAAGCCCTAATTGTTAATGGTAAGAAATATAAAAGATTTAGATCTAACAAAATTTATGGATCTTCTTCTTCCCCTCCTAGGTGTTTTGAATGTGGAAAGAAAGGACATCTCAAAAATGAATGTCCTAAAGCAAAGAAAGGGAATGGAAAGAAGAGCTCATTCAAGAAGAAAGGAGAAAAAGCTTATAAAGCTGCATGGGATGAGTCAAGTGATAGTAAAAGTGGAGAAAAAAATGTGGAGTGTCTCATGGAACAAGAAGATGAAAATGATGATTCCCAAGAGGTAAGCCTTCTTGATTTGCCAAAAGAAGATCTAATTATTAGTCTACAAGAAACTCATGACAATTATATTGAGTGCAAGAAGAAATTAAAGAAATATAATAAAGCAAATGATGAGTTACATGCTAAACTTCTTGCTATCACATCTGAAAATGAAGATTTGTATGCTAAATTAAATGATCTTGGATTTGAAAAGGATAGCATTATTTCTGAAAATCAAACTTTGAAATCATCTCTAAGTGAATGTAATGTGCAGATTCTTAATCTAGAAACAAATCATGATCTTCTATCTCAAGAAAAGGCTAGATTAATTGCAAAGTTAAATGATCTTCAAAAACAACCTCTTTTATGTAATCATCTAGATTATGATAATGTTGTTAATGAAAGAAACTCTTTATTATCTGATTTAGATCAACCAAGAATAGATATCAATAAGAAGATAGATGAGATTGCTAAGCTACAAAGAGAAATAAATAGCTTAAAGGGAAATGATATTCTTGATGATATTATGAAAACTTCCTCTAGCTACAATGGAAGAAGAGGCTTGGGATATGTTCCAAACGGAAAATTCTATCATTCCAAAAAGACCCAACCATCCAAGACTAAGATTATGTTTGTACCTAAGAACACAATTCCCAATCCTAGAAAGAGAAATGAAATTGATTCTATTACTTGTCATTTTTGTCTATGTCTTGGTCATTACTCTTTTTCATGCCCTTATAAGAAGAAGGATTCTGAATTAGTTTGGGTACCCAAACCTCAAACATAGAAGACTTGAATGTAATTTAGTTGAGAGATGATCTAATGCTTATCTTTGAAAAACAAAATGCCTTCTCTCAACCAAGCAAATAGTTTCATGTATTATTTTCAATTCAGAATCAATGTAAACAGATTACTGCAATAAAACAGAAACATTGTCAGTCGACAAATAGTTCGACCGAGACATTCTCGGTCGAGAACATCTTCAACCGAGCGAGTGCCTGTAACAACCCAAAATCTACAACAAAAATATTATTGAAACAACAACTATTCCGATCGAAGAATGATCGATCGAAGCAAAAACCGGTCAAAAAATGATCGATCGAACAGACTTCTGTTTCCATTCATTTTTTAATATGCAAATCGAAAACTTTCTCGATCGACAAATTGGTCGACCGAGACACCTGTCGGTCGAACTTTTGTCGACCAAATACAGCTCTGTTCAGTTTTCTTTGTTAAAACATGATCAGTTTATTATTAAATGTTCCTAACAATAATGGACCATCACATGGGTACCAAAACCTTTATCAAAATGTAGGATTGGGTGGTTGACAGTGGATGTTCCAAACACATGACCGGAAACAAGGAGGCATTTCAAACTTTTGAAGAAAAGAAGAGTGGAACAGTCACCTTTGGAGACAATGGTAAAGGTAAAATTATCGGAATAGGTAATATTGGTACAAACCTTGAAATTAAGAATGTTTTACTTGTAGATGGTTTGCACCATAACCTAATAAGTGTTAGTCAATTATGTGATAGTGGATATGATGTTTTATTCAACAAAAATTGATGCAAGTTATGAATAGAAAATACTACAAATGTTGTTTATGAAGGAAAAAGAGTTGGAAATCTTTATATTCTTAGACCTAACTCTATGCAATCTGTAGTTGGAAAATGCTTACTTGCAAAAGAAAATTCCTTACAACTATGGCATAAAAAATTGGGTCATGCTAGTTCACATGTTATTCGAAAGCTAGTTAAATATGATCTTGTTCGTGGTCTGCCTAAATTATCTTTTGATCAATCTGAAAATTGTGAGCCATGTACTTTGGGTAAACAAACTAAAACCTCTTTTAAACCCAAAAATGTACTTAGCACCTATAGATCACTAGAACTCATTCATATGGATTTATTCGGACCTATGCGGACACAATCTATTGGTGGGAAAAGATATTGTTTTGTTATCGTTGATGATTATAGTAGATATACATGGGTATACTTTCTTGCAAATAAAGATGATACTATTCAAGTTTTTATACAATTTTGCTCCAAGATTGAAAATCTACTACAAAATAAGATATGTACCATTAGGAGTGACCATGGTGGAGAATTTGAGAACCATTTATTTGAAGATTTTTACACATCTCAAGGCTATACTCACAATTTTTCTGCTCCACACACTCCACAACAAAATGACATAGTTGAAAGGAAAAATCGATCACTACAAGAAATGGCTAGGACCATGATGTTTGAACATAGTACACCTAAAACATTTTGGGCTGAAGCAGTAAACACAGCTTGCTATGTGCTAAATAGAGTAACTGTTCATTCTTATTTGAAGAAAACACCATATGAAATCATATATACTAAGAAACCTAGAGTTGACTATTTTCATACTTTCGGATCAACATGCTATATCTTGAACACAAAAGATGATAGAGACAAGTTTGACTCTAAATCACACAAAGCCTTTTTCTTGGGATATTCCACCTCTAGCAAAGCATTTAGGGTTTACAACACTATCTCTAGAAAAGTTGAGGAATCCATTCACATTACCTTTCATGAGGAGCCACAATCTGGAAATCCTGAAATAGTTGACCTTACTCATCAATTAGAAAACTTATCCATACCTGATGATGGTGACAAAAATACTACTAATGATCCACAAGTTGAGACACCACAATCTATTCCTAGACTCATTAAGGACCATCCTCAAGAACCGATTATTGGAAATCCTAATGATAGAGTCAAAACTCGTTCATCTTTTAGAGATGTTGCAAATATGGCTTTTGTTTCTATAATTGAACCTAAGAAAGTGACTGAAGCTCTAAAGGATGACTATTGGATAATGGCAATGCAAGAAGAATTAAATCAATTCACTAAAAATGATGTATGGGACTTAGTTCCTAAACCACAAGATAAAACCATTATTGGAACTAAATGGGTTTTTAGAAATAAGTTAAATGAAGCAGGGGAAGTAGTAAGAAATAAAGCTAGACTAGTAGCACAAGGATATAATCAACAAGAAGGGATAGACTTTGATGAAACCTATGCACCAGTCGCAAGACTTGAAGCAATTAGATTGCTACTAGCTATAGTTGCACACAAAAACATCAAACTTTTTCAAATGGATGTAAAAAGTGCATTTCTCGATGGGATAATCCAAGAAGAAGTATATGTTGCCCAACCACCTGGTTTTGAAATACCGGAAAAAGGTGACCATGTATACAAACTTAAGAAGACACTTTATGGTTTAAAATAAGCACCTAGGAATTGGTATGAAAGGCTCAAGAATTATCTATTTGATAATGATTTTCTTATTGGAAGTTTAGATTCTACTTTATTTTTCAAAATATATGCATCTTATTTTCTAGTTGTTCAAATATATGTTGATGATATTATCTTTGGTGCCTCAAATGAATCATTGTGCAAGCAATTTAGTGATATTATGCAATAAGAATTTGAAATGAGCCTTATGGGTGAACTAACTTTCTTTCTTGGTTTTCAAATCAAACAAACGCCCGCTGGAATTTTTATAAGCCAAGAAAATTATACCAAAGAACTTTTAAAACGCTTTGGGATGTATCAGTGCAAACATGCTACTACTCCAATGGCTACCTTTACAAAAATTGATAAAGATGAACATGGGGAACCTATTGATGATTCCTTATATAGAGCTATGATTGGTAGTTTACTTTACTTAACCGCTTCTAGACCGAACATCATGTTTTCAGTTGGTCTTTGTGCTCGATTTCAATCACAACCTATGCAATCTCATTTTCAAGCCGTCAAACAAATTTTTCGATATTTAGCCAGCACCACATGTTATGGTTTGTGGTATCATAAAGGACAATCATTGGATTTCAAAGCTTATACCGATGCCGATTACGCTGGTTGTTGAATTGATCGCAAAAGCACAAGTGGTAGTTGTTTCTTGTTAGGAAGAGCCTTAGTATCTTGGTTTAGCAAGAAATAAAACACGGTTGCCCTCTCTACAACTGAAGTTGAATATATGGCAGCCGGATCTTGTTGTTCTCATGTGCCCTATATGCAACATGTGTTAAATGATTATGGCTTTACTTTCTCATCCACACTTATTTTTTGTGATAATACAAGCGCTATAAACTTAGCACATAATCCTATTTTACACAGCCGTGCCAAACATATTGAAATCCATCATCACTTTTTAAGGGGTCATATAGCTAAAAATAATGTATCCCTTCATCATATTGATACGGAAGATCAATTGGCTGACATATTTACAAAACTTCTTCCATTAGAGAAATTCAATAAAATAAGGAAGCAACTACTCATTACTCCCTTAGAGGATGTTTTCTTTGATATTTGTGCTTCTTGACCATGGTTTTTATGTTATTATTGGCTTCCAAATGGACATGTTTTCTCGAAAGTTTTGATGGTTAATTTTTTTTTTGGGATATCAAATTAAGGGGGAGTTTTTCTACATTTTTTTATCGGATATCTTTTTGAAATGACAAAGGGGGGGAAATAAATGTAAATCTTGTAAATCTTAAAAATGGTAACTTTGAAAAACTCAATCAATGAGTTTCATAAATCTCTTGGCTTTATATTAAAGCTACTATATTCCCTAAAAAATTGGATATTATGTTCCATACTTCTTTGGGAATAATAAGCACACATTTTATAAACAAGAGAAACAAATCACAAAGCAAATCTCAGGTATGAAACTCAACTCATTTTAAAGACTAGTTGATTTATATTCTGGAAATGTTTGTCATCTTCAAAAAGGGGGAGATTGTTGGCTAAATGGGCATCATTTAATCCCTTATTTTGATAATGACAAACATTTCATTATTGTCGATCTAACGTGCTACTTGAGTGTTGCAGGAATAAGGTGGATGACAAAGATTTGGGAAATCTATATGCTTGAATTGTTGTTATTTCATGAATGTAATCAATTATAAAACTTGTACAAATATATAATATACAAGTACTTAGACATCATGTAAATCAAGCGTTAGATCTTCCTTAGCTAATCACAACACTTAGATAGGTCATCCCCTATATTAGTGTCACAATTTCACACACACACACACACTTAGTAATTAGTTTAAAATGTTGAAACAGGGTCAATCTCGGTCGACAAACTCCTCGACCGAGACACTCTCGGTCGACAAATTCCTCGACCGAGAATGACCTAAGTAGCCGTTAGACTCAGCAGACAAAGTAGTTGGGAGTTGGATCAGAACGTTATATACACTTAACTCCAGACAGTCCCTCGGTCGACAAAACTTCAACTGACTGGGATCTCGGTCGACAAAACTTCGATCGAAGCTGTCTCTGTCTGCAATTTTCAGAATTAATTAAACTAGCCGTTGTTAAACCAACTAGTGGATACCTAACGGGTAATTGAGCACTTGGAACCCCCTAGAACGTATCTAGAATGTCCTTAAGCATCCATAGGTCATTCCTATAAATAGGATAAGCCATAGGACACCCAAAGTACACTTGTGCTATACTTAAGCTTCCATACTTGCAATTGGCAATCTATTTTGAGCAATTGAGCAACACTAGCATTGGCTACTCATTTCCCTTGCTCCAAATTTGTGTCCTATAGGCTAACATCTCCTATCCACTAAACCTACACTTACATACTCATTGGTTAGGAGATCAATACACTTGATATAGGCAAATCAAGCCTTGTGTTTCAAAGTGGTAATTGTAATTTCCATTTCCTTTCTTGTTCTCTCTTATTGCTTGTTTTCTCCTTGCTACTCCTAGGGTTGGAGGCTGCAAATTGGAGAGGGCTTGATCTTCTTGGTGAAGAAGGAGATTTTTGGACTACTTCTAGAAGGTTGTTGCAACATGAGGCTACTTCAAGAGGAAGGCTACTTCAAGGGGGAGCTTGAAGTTACTTCAAGAAGGCTGCTTCAAAGTTGGTGCAACTACTTCAAGTTGAAGGTTGTCCAAAGGGTGTAGAAAGTATTATAATTTTATGTAAATTCCTTGAGAGGTAATACAATTTAATACTTTCAAAATCCCGGTTGGGTAAGCAACCGGGTAGTGGATTGACTGCCTTAGTATTTGCTAAGTTTGGAACCACTCTAAACACCTTGTCTCCTTCTTATTATTTCAATTGTGGTTGTTTGAGTTAAATTATTTTAAAATATCCATAAAACCCTATTCACCCCCCTCTAGTGGTTTTTCATGCTTGACTTGGATTTTGATTTTTATAATGTTCCCTGTTCTGATTTCAGTTCTATATGAACCTGTGATCATGTGTATGTTATTCTTATGGTACAATATGACTTGTATCAGGTTGGTTTGGCAACCTATGGTGCTAAGCACCTATCAACCGATGGTCGATTTTAGGGTTTAAAGCTGATTTCTTATATAAATACATGACCAGATGATGTTACCATTGCAACAACTCTATGGTGTTGTCTTCATAACAACTTATGGTCATGATCAAGGGTGTCAAATGATGGTGACAACCTATGGTCACCCCCTTAGGTCAGGTTTTGGATCAATTAGAAGTATAATGATCAACCATTAAGTACCATATTGATGTTATCAATTAATGATGACATCATCTTAATATTTGATGCTGATTAATGAATATAGTGTTGATATAACAACCTATGGTGATTTAATAATCACTAATGATGGTATATCAGGTCTCTACAGTCTATGGTGAGTTAAGAATTATAGTTGTAGCATCAATTAAGCCTTAGAACGATGGTTTCTTGGGTCATTTGATTCAATGGTCGGACCTATACTGTAATTGATGGTTTTAACATATGAACTTGACCCAATGGTCAAGATCTAATATTTATTCCTCCAATAAAGTGGAATGATGGCTAATGTAATATGTTGGTCCTAATAATGTGATTTAGATGGTTTCTTTTATATGATCAACTTAAGGAGCTTAATTGTTGACAATGGATGGCTTGTTTTAAATAAATAGTCGATTGTGGGTTTTACCCTACTCTCAATGGAACTTTTTGTGTTGTTAATCAAGGGATGTCTAGGGTTAGATGGTGACTCTTTCTAGAGCACAAATCAAGGACTTCATAGGTGGTTTATCCAAGGTGTTTACTTATGTAAACAATCAATGGTCTTACCTTTTTAACATCCAATGGTTCTGGGTGACATTGTGGTATGGTGATATGGGTTGAATGATGATGGAACAAATGGAGGGTTACCCTTAATAAGGTAGTCTTACCTATTCACTCATATGAATAGAAGGGATGATAATCATATTGTGTTGATATATAACCCTACTGAGGTATAGCTTGTTATACCTATATTTAATATAACTAAATGATGGTAATTGGGTAAGAATAGTCCTTGAGTGATTAATACAATCATGGAGTACTCTCTTATTGTTGGTAAATCCTTAGTATGCTATAACATGAAGGTTACACCTTGATTTATGTGTGGGTTCATACTTGATAAAAGTATGAAATGTGATAATGATGCTTCACCTTATGCATCCATGATCCAATGGGGATGTCGTGAGTTAGGGTTTGGGTATAAGTGTTGATTAGTAACATTGATATAATTTATTATGTTGAACCTAACTCTAATGCAAATAAGTAAAGATGAGTATTCATGTTTAACATTCTTATATGATGGAATGATGGTGGATTAACCTCCTTAATATGATCATAACTTTAATATGTTAATCGATGGTTATCATAGCCACATGGTTGATACTTTCATATGCTAAACATGTACATTATGAATATGATGAGGGTTAATCATATCTAGATTCCTTGCATGTTGATGTAATAAAGAAATGTTCTTAATGTTAATATAACCCCGCTATGATTGTTTATGAATATCTCCTAGCTCATTAATGCAATATTGTGTTGATCCGATGTATTATATGTAAGTGATGTTGTTGAGCCTTGTTATAAGGCATCCAAAGATAATGACGATCTTGCAGGGAATAATATGATGGTCTTAATGACCTTTGGGCATGGTTGAGCCCTGAATGAGGTGTAATCCTCTTGTGTTGGTAAGGGTTGATACCCTATGATATTGTGAAAAGGATTTATATCCTGTGATAGTATGATGGTCTTAATGACCTTTGGGCATGGTTGAGCCCTGAATGAGGTGTAATCCTCTTGTGTTGATAAGGGTTGATACCCTATGATATTGTGAAAGGATTTATATCTTGCGATAGTATGCATGTGATGATGAGATGAGAAATTATGTTTTACACATTTTATATCTTTTCAAGTTTTGACATTTATATGCTTGCTAGAAGTGAATTAGGGTTTGTATGTCCACTTGTTTGATGCAGCCTTAATTCACCCAATTGGCATAACTAATCAAGTGCAACTCTAATCATGTAGTGCCATGTGCCGTAGAACTATCTTCAGTGTCAGAACTTGTTGGATGGTGAAACGAGTATTCCTAAGGGAAACTCAGAGCGCATACTATTGAGTATGTGGGGGTGGCAGGTTGAGGATATATCCTTGTCATCCACAATGCAGATTGTGGAGGTTGGCTATGATCATGACTCATACATCTGATGTGATTGAGAACGGTTGCGGTCGTGTCTCAGTGATTATAATAACATGATGTGATTAGAGGACAACTGTGGTAGTACCTCACTGATTGAGTTTGAATACCTTAGCTTCTAGTGTCGTGATCTGTACCAAGGTCAGACTAGTGGTTATCAGCTTGACTATATGTCGCTGTGGTGGCATATTTGACTGATATGTCACTGCCTTTTTACTCGTACTGACCGAGGGGAAGAGATCTTAGGATACCGACACTCCTAGATCTTGTACGGAACCGAATAGCCCTTTGTAGGGATCGATTAGACTTTGAATGGTACGATTTAAATTCCCCAGGGTGTAATAAAAGATGTAATACAACCGTGTAGCATATTTGTTTAGGGTTATACATAACGGTTCACATTGGATGATAACCCTTGTTTGTTCTCTTTACATTAAGATGATGCTTAGTGTAATTAAGAGATAATAGATATACTTATGTTGTGGATATGCTTAAGATTGTAAATGTGCACATACAGTAGACATAATTATATTGATAACTATACTTCTATTGTTGATTATAATCATGATGCTACCTATCTCATGTTGTTAGTTATGTTTAGCATGCTAGCCATGCCTTTGTACGTAACTAGAGATGCATATACCGCTAATCATGCTTATCCAGATAGTTGTGCTTATGTTTTTATCTCTTCTTATGAAGTTGATATGTTCAACCAATTAGACATGCTCATGTTGTTAGCTATGCTATGCTATTAGACTTGCTCATGATGCTAGATATGCATATGCTACTGAATTGCTTATATTGTCAACAAGATAAAGGATGATAGTCTAGCTAATGACTATAGTTATTATCTTCTCCTTTATGTATTTTGTTAACCATTAGTACTACTAAGCTTATTTTCTATATCTGATTAAACTGCTTAACTATTTAATTACTTCAAAATGTTGTAATCAATAAACGTTGTTGGAGGTTATATCTCTTGCTGGGACATGGGTCTCACCCTTGTGGTTCGCCACATTTTTTTAGGTAATCGGAAGTGATGAAAACAAACATGTGGCAGCAAAGAGGAGCATAGTAATGAATCTTTGTGAAAGTTGATTAGATGTCTAGTGTGTCCTAGAGTCATCCATGTACTCTCAGGTCCAGGCAGGAAAAGTTTGTATATGGTGTTTCAAACAAATTGAACTTTTGTTAGCATGTTAATGCTTGTTTGTGTGGCATATATGAATATTGTTCTCCTGTGTATATATATTGTGGCTAAGGTAATAGAACATTTGTATCAAATTCTTAGCCTAGTATGGATAAAAGAAAGATGTTGTGGTCTTATGCAAATGTTTTTGAACAAGTGCTGACGTTGAAATCGATTTTAATTTACCCATATTTTTGGGTATGTGATTAATTAGTGATTGATTGTGTTTTATGTTTTGAGTAATCTCATTTACTGTAACAGGTTCTCATAGTCTCAATTAGTATTGTAAGACAAGAAAGTCAAACAGTGTGGGGACTAACGACACTAGTTTAGCGTTCGATGAAACTAGTGAGCCTAACTGAAAAAAACTTCACTACAACTAAGTGATCAAGCTACTGAGATAAGTAAAATTAATGAGATTGCAAAAGGTCTGCCCCATGATTCGAATATCCTAGTCACTGATGATGAATCCAACAACAATCCTGTAGTGAGGTATCAATGAGGTTAAAGACAATAGCTAAATGAGTATGGGGAATGTTACATTACTTTTATGAGTGGGAGAAGAGGAAGCACAAGATTAGTGATCTTTGAACCTTGTTCTCGAGTGTCTGTGCTTCAACCTAGCCCACTCGTCTATGTTTAATCCTCATAGGTCGCCCTTCCAGTGCCTCCTCTCCAACGACATGGAAGTCAGGTGATATGAAAGGGAGGATATGGAAGGTGTGAGGGAAGATAGAATGGTGAGAGTGTAATCCAACCATGGGATGGGCATGTTAGGAGAGGAGAACAAAGTGTGAAGAAGGGAGTGTGGGCAAAGGTGGATTTTGGGGTGGGGGTGGGGACACAACGCTAGAGGAGTGGACGAGGGATGAAAAGGAGTAAAATTGGGAATGTAGTGTCGTAGGTGAATGGGAGTAGGAGAGTAGACGAGCTAATAGAGACAAAAGGAGTAGCTGCACAACAAATTGAAATTTTCATACGAGTTGGTCATGTTAGATTGGAGGGGAGAGCTTGGAAGAGTATTATCTCAAGTACCTACATTTATTTCATTTACGATTTTTATATATGTATAGAAATATGGTTTTAACTACACATCTGATATAGTATCTAGAATGATTGTAGCAAAATCATAATTTTTTTAGTGCACATTACTTATAGTGATGATTGCTCAAGATATGGTAACTTGTGGCCAACAAATATATTCTATTAAGTAGTGAAAGAAATTGATGCTTTTAGAAAACTATATTTATTCCTTATGAAAAATGCCATGTATCCTAATTTAGTTTCTAATAAAAGGTAATTGCCATTGTTAGCTTCCAGTGCTAGGTAAAAAATCAAGTGACTATACGAATCAGTGAAATTCCCAAGCTTCGTAGTCAATTCTCATCATGGGAGCATGCTAAAGGGGGGGGGGAATGGGCTCATGCAAAAAGGATAGGTCAGCTTAGACTCGAGTTGATTGTAGGTTGGTTTGGCCGGTCGTCTTATAGGTTCACAACCAAAAGTAAACGAAAATAGGAAAATGTAAGAAAATTGTTGAGAAAAGAGTGGTTCAAGGTAGAGCGAAGATAGTAAATATCCTACATTTTAATTGGAAATCTTTTTTTCAAATAAAAAGGTACAATAAATAATGTAATAATTGTCTCATTCTTATGGGCATACTGCAATATCAGAGAATTGAACGTAAGCTGGTATTGATGTTCAATATAAATACTCCCAAAAACATGCAGTTAATAATACCTCTAGATCGATCACAATATAATATACTTTCCTTCCATGCATGGAAAGAGGTTATAAACTCTACATTGTAGACACGTGAAAGAAAATACTACACGTTAGGTTATACTTTGTACATGGTGAAAAAATAGACGAGGAAGAAAAAAGAAAAGTGTAAGGAGAAATGGATGAAGATGGAGAAGGGGAAACTATTAAAGTTGTTATTTGGCAGTATATATATGGGAAAGGAAATAAAGACAGAGACATTTTTAAAAAATATTGTTTGTTACATGAGTATCGAAATAGAGAGAGCAAAATTCTTTATAAAAACATCTTGCATAAGTAAGGATCCTGTTTGCATATTTGTCTAAATAAGTATTAAGTAATAGATTCTAAGTAAATAATGGAGCTTCGAAATATTTTTTTTGTCTAAAAAGGTAAAAGAGTTTAAGTAAATAATGTCTAAGTAATGGAATCTTCAATCAAACTTTTTATCTATGATTTACCATAGTTTTTCATGGGACAAAAACATACTTAACCTTTTCATAAATCCCGATGGAATATTTTTCTTTTCTCATCACCATGACAAATAAACAATATGTTTTTCCTCACCGTTTTCCTCTCCATGATTGACCATATAATCAACCCAATCTTAGCCCACATTTGGTACTTATTGGAAATAGACTGGGAAGGGGATGGAGATGGCGATGGGGAAGGAAGAATTGTAAAAATATGTTTTTTTGATAACACACATGGTAAAAAAATAGGACGGAACATGATCTTAAAAAATATTATTTATTAAATGAGTATGCGGACGAGGAGGGGGATATCTTTGTAAAGGATGCTATGTATATGGTATGAATCCTATTTATTTGATCATTTGTGTATCTGTTAAACCAAGTAGGTGGGTCTTGGAAAAAACCTTTTTCTTCATGATGCACCATATTTTTTTATGGACACAAAATAATTCCAAATTTTTCTATAGATTTCCCATACAATATTTTCCTTTCACTGTCACAACAATAAACAAACAATATTTTTTATGTCCCTATTATTCACTTCACCATGTAATAAAGACAACCTTCCATTATATGAGCATCAACATATTGACACTTTCATACCATATTATAATAACTTCACGATAAAACTTGTTGGCAGTTAATTCTCATCATTATTAGATTATAGCTCTTGGAAGGTTGGAAACATACATATATGGTCAATTTGCACGGATAAATTACTCGGTAACTTTTATAGAGGAATTACATAAAGGCTGTTAAAATCGTTTTGATATATTAGTAAGTGATACAAAATGATTGGAGATAAAAAATATTGAAATTATATATATATATATATATATATATGTGTGTGTGTGTGTGTGTGTGTTTTATTATTTGTTGACTGAAAAATAAAGTGATACTACTTGTATAGTTTCTTTCCTTTGTTAGCTCTTAGTTTACTTTTCTTTGAGCTTGCTCGAGCTTTGTATATACCTTTTTGAATATCTATAAAAAAGAGTCACACGCTGTTCTGATAAAAAAAATAAAGTGATACATCGTGGTTAAAATTTAAAGGAAAAATAATTTTTGAAGTATGATGTTTTAGTCTTTTTTAGTGGATAAATTTTATGAATAAATACATCAAAAAAGTAATTTGACCATAAAAGGTCTGTGTCGAAATACAATAAAGAGGCCGGCAGCCCATCTGATTGTAATTTTTTTTTCAATCTAAAAAGTAATCAAGTTAAAAATTTAATATATTTAGCATTAACGTAAAACAAGACTATGTTTTAATTTTTCTTGTGATAATTTCTGCGAGCACAGAATTTTGCACATGTAACGGTAACGGTGCTGCATAAAGTGCGCTAAATACCAGTAACGGTAATGTGTCTCCGTTTAACAGTCCGCCGGCGCAAAAAATGGAAATAACAAAAACATGGCGAAAGTGGTTCCGTAGAACGACTCGCTCCCCTCTCGCTTCTCGACGTTCTCGTCCGAACACCAGGCTGTCCGCGCGTCAAAGCGGCACCGCCTTTTCGGAAACCCCGCAACTCTCGCCGTTGAACATGACGCATACAAATGAATCGTCTCCTGTGTTTCTCTCTCCGACTTCCCCATTACAACAACTGCCAGGGGGTTAGACAGTATAGTAAGATCCCTCAATTTCGCTTTTTCCTTTCTTCCGCGTTTCGCCAAGTATCTGTCTTCTTCCCCAAGCACATCCCTCTCCTACGACACTCTTGGACGCCCTGTTCTCTCCTGACCCGAGGCAGAGATGACGGCATCCTCCTTCTTCGCCGCGGCGTCGCGTGCTTTCCGACAACACTCGACTGGGTCCAAGCTCCTCGTTGTTGCCGTTGTCAGGTACCGTTTGTTGCCTCACCAAAACTCCCGTCTTGTAGGAGGCTCCCGCTGTTTTTCGTCATCCATATTCAATCTCTCCTTTACCACTTGATTCGTTCCGATTGCCTCCCTAATAGTCTTGCCTTCATACCGGCGCGCTTACTTTGTGATCGACTTGTGGAGCCGTCGCTGCTGTATTATTATTTCCCCCTGCTGCTTAACACCGGAATCCCAACCGCCGTTCCATCTCCAGTAACGGTTGGATCGCTAACCTTCCTGTTCATCATATATTTTGGACCGCAGTGGTGGGGGATTGATAGCGTACGCCGACTCCGGCCACGATGGCGCCAACGTCGCACCCGGCGGGACAGGTAAGAAGAAGGTGGTTGTCATCGGTACCGGCTGGGCGGGTACCAGCTTTCTTAAGAATCTGGATTGCTCCCAGTACGAAGTCGAGATTGTGTCCCCGCGCAACTACTTCGCATTCACACCCCTGCTCCCCAGCGTTACCTGTGGAACCGTCGACGCACGGAGCATTGTGGAGCCCATTCGCAAGATCATGTGGAAGGTCAGCATCAATAGTTGTGTCCACCTCCTTTCCTTGCCTTCTATTCCACGCCATTCCGTTTTTTTTTAATTGTGCCTGCTGGGATACTTTCTTTTCGTTTCTTATTGTGAGAGTCAATCTAATATCTTTCCTTTGTTTAATTGCATCACTTACTCGGAATAACAATCACGATTTTGAGCGTGTTTCTTAATCATGTTGGTGTCGGTTTTGCAGAAAGGATCCCACATCAAATTCTGGGAGGCAGAGTGCTACAAGATCGATCCTACTAAGAAGCAAATTCATTGCCGATCGCACATTGGAACTAATATGCAGGGAAACGGAGAGTTTCAAGTCAACTACGATTACTTGATCATTGCTGTGGGAGCAAGACCCAACACTTTCAACACCCCTGGTGTGGAGGAGAATTGCCATTTCCTCAAGGTAACAAATGCTGCAGCTGCACTCCCCCCCTCTCCCTTCCACAACTAAAACCCCTTTCAATGAAAACACAAGGGTAGATAGGAAAAGATGACTAATGCCATTCTTCTGCTTAGATTCCGTGTTTAACCCTTAACTCGTTTCTCAGGAAGTTGAAGATGCACAGAAGATCAGGAGAAGCGTGATGGACTGCTTCGAGAAAGCCAGCCTTCCTCACCTGACTGATGAAGAAAGGAGCAGGAATCTCCATTTCATTATCATTGGTGGTGGTCCTACTGGAGTCGAGTTTGCTGCAGAGTTGCATGACTTTGTGTCCGAGGATATTGCAAAGATATATCCCGGGGTCCATGATCTGGTGAAGATCTCTGTTATTGAGGCAGGGGAACATATTCTAACAATGTAAGCAGATATCTACCTTCTTGAGCATTTTTGACCTTTTTACATTTACTGGCTTCTGGTATAGATCTTTCTAATCTAACAAATTGAGATTCACACCTCTCAAGTTAGTGATAGTGTTTAATTTCATGAAGAAAAAGGAGAGTACATTTTTTTTTTAAAACATGTGACGTGTCATTTACAACATACTTGTTAAGGCGCACATCTAGGCATCAAGATGCCCCAAGAGGGTGCGCCTTGACCCATATGGCACATTGGATATTTATGGATCCTCACCCTATAAATGGGTATCGATGTTTTGACATGTGTCTTATTGTTCAAATTAAGTATTGTTGTCTATGTTTGCTGCACAATTTCATTATCATTAGGTAGTCGTACCCTTGGTAAGTGATTTACTTTTATGCTTGGCTGTTTCTTGAATCTGCTTTCTATGTTTATTCAATCCTATAAAGGTATCAACTACAATCTAAACCATCATTCTACTTATATCAACTCCCTTCATGCTTATCACAGGAACTTCAAATACACATATTGGCTGCATATTAATGTATATATCTGAAAATGTTCCACAAGAAAGAAAATTAGCTGCCTATGCTATGTAAAAGCAATGCTATCTTTAATTTCACAGTCAAGTCTAAAATTGATATTGGGGGCGAGGAAGTAGCCCAGCGGTGCGGCTTGGCAATCCCCAATGAAGGGACCCGGGTTCGACTCTGGCTGTTTTCCTCGGGTGCAACAAGTCCCCATGTTATTGAGAGCGCTGTGGTGCCCCCAAAGTACGTGGCTGGTTCTAGGGTTTACCCTTCGCTGGGTTGGGTCCAATAGTGGCCTTGCTCGGGAGGGGTTTCTCGTCATAAAAAAAGTCTAAAATTGATATTAAAAAATTATGCAACTTTTTTCCAGAGCCCCTTTTGTATATTATTGGAATTTCAAATACCCTTTTAATCATTAGTAGAATTCACTTGTATTATGGTTATGCATTGTGTTAGTAATATTTTTAGGTATGAACAACATATTATATCTCTCTATATCCAAGTTTAACTATAAAATGTGTATTGTGGGTTTAAAAAATGTATATATATTATAATCAACAATAAAACTTTATATATCCAAGTTCAATTAAAAGTATGTATACGTCTATGTATATATCAATAATATTATGTGTATGCAATGGGGAAAATTCATTAAAACTATAATTCGAATGTATAGAAAATGCAATAATTTGTGATATAAAAATGCCGTTCAAGCTCGTCGAGGCACCCAACCTTGCCACCTTAACAAATGTGATATACAAAAATTATGAATTTTGTTATAGTTTCCATATACATGACAAGTGGCTCTATCACCATCTATTAAGATTCATAGTTTATGGTTGCTAGCTAAGGAAGCATTGACACTTCCTGGAGGTTGTTGTGGTTGTGTCCTTCGCGTGTCTGACATGGACACACGTTGGACACTCGTGGACACATGACGGTCACGACTCTGGTGTGCCCACTTAATTTTTTTTTTTGGACTGCCAGACATGTCTTGGACACACGTTGGACATGGACACACGTTGGACACTCGTGGACACATGACGGTCACGACTCTGGTGTGCCCACTTAATTTTTTTTTTTGGACTGCCAGACATGTCTTGGACACACCGAAGACGCGCTGGCCCAACCTATTTAATCCTATATGTATGACAAACCCCCCGAGCCTTCTCTAAATCCTTAATTCTTGGCACCTATATTTCTTCCCCTATGGTTAAGCTCCAGCGGCTACAATCAAGCCGTCGACACCCTTCTTTAGCAACTGAGCCATCGTCAGCGACATCATATTTGCCAACGTTGTAGCATTTAGGGACTGACACAACAACCACAAGGAGGAAATCAGTTGGATTCACTGCCTTCTCTTCCAATTCCATGCAACTCTTTCTCTTTTGCTTTTCTACCCCCTCTTACTTCTTGTCCACCTCTTCTTCCTACTCTAAAGTTGTAGTAGCTGCAGATTTGTTCCTTCACCCCCTCTTTTTCCTAGCCTTCTATGTATGCATCTCCTTCAACTACTTTTCCTAATCCCCCTAATGTTTGAATGTGGAAGCAACCATAGTACTGCTCCCCATCCCTCTCCTCTTATTCCACACTTGTCTGTCACCTCTCCTACGTTCTCTTGCCACTCCCCCTACCTTCTTTTCTTGCTCCTCCCCTAGGCAAATTTGTCATCCCTACACCTCTTCTTTTTCTTGCTTCTCTATATCGCCACCTCCCCTCCTTTTCTCTTGCCCCTCCATCTTAAGTAGCTCTCCAATGTATTCCTCATCCTATCCTTTCGTCTCAACCTCTAAGAGACACCATCATTCTTCATTACCTCCACCACCACCACCAACATATTTTCTCACCCTCTCCTCTTGATAGTACATGTTCACCATTGCTTCGATCAACAATAAAAAACTACCATCCCCAAAATTATATTGCTCTTAATTTTAAAATTCCATGCCTTTTTACTGCAGCAGTGTTATAATCAAGCGTGTGAATGTACATTGTGATTTAATCCATGTCATGATTTGTGGATATATCGTTATGTCATATGTGTTGTGATTTGGTTGGATTTCATGGTGATTGCCCCTGTGGATGATCTATTTAGATCATTTTGTGTGTTTATACATATAGCATATTATGTCATAATATATTCTACACACATATCCACACACACACACACACACACACATATATATATATATTATGTGCGTGAGTGTGTTTATTTATAGATTTTTTTGGTCCAATGTGGTGTTTGTATCTTATATTTTTTGGAAATCACCGTGTCTCATGTCCGTGCTTCCTAGTCACTAGCAAATTTTAACTTGTCACAAGAAATATGTACTAACGCAAGATGTTGGTAAGTTTATTCATCTGTGATAGGATAACCTTTTAAGCTGTTCTTAGACCCCAGAGAGAGTTTACTTGGAAACTTCAACTGGTGGCTATGTGGGGAGTATCAACATGGATGGGTTATATTATTACGGAATGGTTATTATGGTGTAAAATCTAGCAATCACACTATACTTCTCTCAGAATATTTTTTTATTGGACCTATATCGTCATATGGAAACTTGAGTAATTATAGTATTTGGTAATAGTGTGACTAGTTCGTCTAAGTGTGTCAGAAAAAGACTTAGGAAATCAATCAAGTCCCATTTCAAGTATTTAATGACTGATTTTTGTACACGAGCTTGAGTTCACATGACTTTTATGGAGTTCCTTAACTGTATATAAACACAACCTTGGAGTTTCCTTGTAACACGACCAGAAAATGAGTTTCTAACTAACAAACAACATCTTCCTGGGATATCTTACTATGCATCTTTGCACAAGTAAAAACCTAAAGTGTTTTTTTATGACATTATGTGATATCTTATCATGTATCTTTGCTAAGGTAACTTGCCCAAAGAATATGTCATCATATAATGGGGTAAAAAGCCGTGTTAACCAACATCATGTAGGAACTTTGTTGCACTCAAATTGAAATCCTCAAAACCAGTGTTTTGAAAAGCGGTATACATTATGCGTTCGGAGAGGTCACCTTGTAGAGTATATGCGGTATGCGGGAGTATATGTGGTTTTTAATTTTTTTACTATTTATTATATGTGTATATATATATATATATTAATCATGAATTTACATATTCAATTTGTACAATTGTATCTAAATAGTACAATTACAAGAATAATGGATGTAATCATGGAAATATGCAATCATCACAACTTAAATAAATACAAACATGCACTATGATCTAAATCTCAACAAACATAGATGAATATAAATGTAAAAAAGAAGAAATGAGAATGTCTATATGAAAAATGGGGTTTAATCGACCTTGTATGCAGCCGTGCAACCAATTATGCGACATGGTCCGATTTTGGGAGGAATTTCCAGTATGTAGTTTGGTAGGTGGTCCGAACCTTGTATGCGGCCGCATAAGCGGCCACATGGACCAATTTTTAAAACACTGCTCAGAATACATTGTTTGGGAACTAAGCATGACTTCTCTAGATTTGCCAGAAAATGAATTCTACCAAAGTTACCAATTGCATCAGCTGAATCGAAACCATAGGAATTAGGATCCTAATATGACATATGTCCATGATATGTACATTGGTTCCCTTGAAAAGGTATTTCAAACTCGTAAAATCCACTATAACAAAAAAAAGGTTCTTAAGTAATAAATGGTGAAGGCAAAAACGAACCCCACTCTGAATCTATGTGCTGTGCGTAGGTATCTCACATACCCAATTTAATCATTAATAGAATGCACTTGTATACATTTTGTGATATAAAATGCCACCTATGCGTGCCAAGGTGGCACATCCATGATATTAGGAATTAGGATCCTAATATGACGTACGCCCATGATATGTACATTGGTTCCTTGGAAAAGGTATTTCAAACTTTGTAATATCCACTAAAACAAAAAAAATCAATGGTTCTCTTAATAAACGGTGAAGGCAAAAACGAACCACGCTCTAAATCTATATGTGCTGTGCGTAGGTATTTCACATACCCAATTTAATCATTAATAGAATGCACTTGTATATTGTTAATGCATTGTCATGGGGTTATTGTTTATGGATTGACAACATAGTATATCTCGATATCCAAATATAGATATAAAATATATGTATATGTATGTGTACATATATATATATATATATATATATATAGTCAATAATAAATTTTAAATATATATATCTATATCCAATTTTAACAATAAGTGATATGTATACACCTATCTATGTAACAATAAAATTGTGTATAGAATGGGGAAAATTCATTAAACTATGATTGAAATGTTTAGGAAATGCAAACATTTTGTGATATAAAATGCCACCTAAGCGTGCCAAGGCGCTCAACCTTGCCCCCTTAACAAATATGATTTACAAACATTAACAAACTTTATCATAGTACCATATAACTGACAAACTATTTCTATCACCATCTCTCAAGATTCAGTATTATTTGGTTGCCAGCAAATTCAATTTACTTGTTGCAGGTAGTATTTAGTGATGCGATGCAAGGTATGGGTCGATTTTTTCATATGTAATAGTGAAACATTACCTGTTCTCAAACTCCATAGAAGGTTCACTCAATTTTCAACTGGGGCCTATGTACAGAGTATAAACATTGAGCGGTTGTATTATGGAATGATTGTCAAGGTGTACAAAATCTTGAATGAACCTAGTTAGATGCCTCTACATTGCACTATTTTTCTTTCAAACTATTCTTTTTTGGTTTTTTACCTATATGGTCATATGGAAACTTAAGTAGTTAAAGTCTTTGATTTTAGGGTTGATTAGTTTCTCAAAGTGGCTTAGAATAAGACTTAGGAAATCAATCAAGCTCCATTCCAAGTCTTTAGTGATTGATTTTTTGAACATGAGCATGAATTCAGAATGACTTAGTTCCTTAAGTGTATATGAAACGAATCCTTGGAGTTTCCTTCTACAACAAGCAGAATACATATTTCTAACTTATTAGAATGTGTGGTATTCAACCCAAAACCAATTGGCAATGGGTGAAGGGACCACATACCTTATAAGTTCCAGGATCTCCCCAGAGCTCAGCGGTAAAGGACTATTCTAACATCCCCCCTCAAGTGCAACCACTTTTGTGTGCTTGTACTTGTTCTTTTTTAGGTAGGGTGTGGTCCTCACACTTGTCTCGTGGGATCTGCTCTGATACCATATTAGAATGTGTGGTATTCTACCCAAAACCAATTGGCAATGGGTGAAGGGACCACATACCTTATAAGTTCCAAGACCTCCCCAGAGCTCAGTTGTATGGGACTATTCTAACATAACTAACAACAACTTCCTTGATATCTTATTATGTATCTCATCATAAGTCGCAAACCTACTTTTGAAATCTTATTGCCTATCTTGGCAAAAGTAATAGGTCCAAAGCATTTCTTACCATATTATGCGGTAAAAATCCGCAATAACTAACATAGTAACTTCTATGCTCACACTTATGGGAAACCAATCACATTGAAGTCAGTAGAACTCATTTTTTGGGATTTCCTCTAGTGTTCCTAGAAAACAAGTTCTATCTAGGTTACCACTTGCATCAACCCAATCGAAGTCACAGGAATTGGGATCCTAATATGTCATACATCCATGATCAGTACACTAGGTCCCTAAAAAAGGTATGTAAAACTCATATATCCTCTAAAGGCAAAAACAAATCAAGGTTTACTTAACAATAATTGGTGAAGGTGAAAGGAACCCCACTCCCAATCTACATGTGTGCGTAGCACATTACTTGGGCACAAAGCAAATGTTATGGTCGGTTCTTAATTAATACTTTCTTGAATTGTCATGGAATGGGTGTATGACTAACTGTGTTGCATCATGAGAACATTCTGGTATAAGTGCCAATGTACAAATGCCACAATTTTGAGACAAGTTATGTTGGTTTTGCAGTAATGTATTCATATGCTGTGGTTAGACATTGTTACAGCCTTCTATTTGCACCTTGTTTGGTTGGCAATATGTGAAGTAGGATTGGCTGCTGATCCCATTCTGTATCCATTTTTTGACATCTTTTTGCAAAAATAAGACACGAATTGAAGTCCCATGAAAATTGAGATCCACATCCAGAGGAAGGAAACAACCCTCATGAGTCATTATGTTTATATCTCAAATTGGGCATTGTAATGTCTTGCCACACGCTTCACAAGTTTTTAATGGAGGGCGGGTGACAATGTGATGATCTACTAATGAAGGCTAAGATTCGCTTACAACTCCCTCTAGATCACTATCATTGCAGTTTCTCAACTATTTATGACTTGAAACCTTCATGGATTGTACATGCGAGGAGTAGGAAGTTTGCTGGGGATTAGGAGGCTGCCACTGTAATCCTCCTCTTAGAAAGACCCCTCCAGGGGTTGCCCCTTGAACCTACACGCATCAAAGAGTGGATGTTTGGGTGGTGTATGATGAGTCTGTCAAGGATGGGTTCATGTGCTGGGTTGAGGAGGGATGCAAAGTGCGGGACACTCCAACGACAACTTTCGTCGTCACTACGTGTTGCCTCATCGTCAAGGGCAGTGAACTTCTACGTCACCTGTAGAGGGTAGACACCTTAACGACATAGTGCCGCACAAGCTAGAGGCACTTAGGACTTATGCCTTCTTCCAAAGGAGGGGATGACGAACAATGATGGTGCTTGGTACTATTGGGTAATTACTGGGTGTTAAGGAGTCAAGGAGAAATAGGTAAAATCAGTGTTTTAGAAAGCGGTATGTCTTATGCCTTTGGAGAGGTCACCTTAAAGAGTATATGCGTATGCGGCAATATATGCGGAAGTATATGCGGTTTTGGATTTTTTAATAATTTCCTTATTATATATAAATTCCTCACACAATATCATATTTAATTGTACAATTACATATTTGGACCCTAAATTTTGATATATATTCAAATATTATCTTTCAATGAAAAGAAAAGCACCATTTAAATGTATTCTAGAATCATTTAAGCATAGACTCCAATGAAGCACACACAAAATGGCTTAACACAAGTACATAATGATGAAGACTAATCAAATAATACAAAAAGATGCCCTCATGTCCTAGAGGTTCAAAACAACAAACATCAAATAAGCATTTGACTTATGTACAAAACATACAACAAATTAGCATAGTCACAAATTTGGTATTCGGGATTCGTTTGGTTGAGTTGAAAAGTTTGGTATCCCGCAATTATGAGGGAAAATCGGGTAAAAAGCGGTCAACATACGGTAAAAGTACGGTCAACTATTCGATAAAAAGTCCGGAAAAAAATCGGAGGATATATACATATATTGCATACAGATGTATATATATATATGTTTTGCACATATATATGTACATATATATTGCATACACATATCTATAACTATTACTTACATATACATATACATGTATTGCATACATACAAACATATATACATGTACATACGCACAAACACATATATACACTCGACTAAGTTAGAGCCTTAATCAGTATAGTACGAGAAAGAACGTATAAAACGGGAAAAAACATTAAACATGATTCATTCGCAAAATATACGGTAATAATACGTAATATTCGGGAATTGAGATTTATTCGGGAGTTTCATACGTCTAGGGAAAAATTCTCGTTTTAAACGCGGCTTTTTCAGAAAGTCAGAGTATATTGTGACTATGCAAATTAGTACATCAATAGAATTTTACTAATAACAATACAATCTAGTTGGGGCCGAGTAACAAATGTCCATCTAAAAATCAACGACTAATCGGCCTTATAATCAACTAAGTAGACGTGGGCAGCTTATGCGGCATGTGGGGCCTTTTTTGAAAACATTGGGCAAAATACTGTTAGAACTTCAGGAGAAGTCCTAACATATCATTATCTGTATCTCCTTAACTCCATAATTATTGCTTGCTTCCTCGTCGCTCCATTGGACAGATGGGTAAAAGTTGGTGATGACAATGTGGCCCTTGGTTCTGTTCAAAATTAGGGTTACAAGGAGGGAGAAGATACTGGTCTCATGGGCAGAGGACCCTTTGTTTCTTTGGCCACAATGCTTAGGCTTTGGCATAGCAACTGTGGCCACATTTTCCTTTTGACTTGAGATCGAGAGGCTATATGTGTGCGACGCCGCAATGCTTAGGCTTTGGCATAGCAACTGTGGCCACATTTTCCTTTTGACTTGAGATCGAGAGGCTATATGTGTGCGACGCCACAATGCTTGAGGTTGGCCGCAACTATGGCCACGTTTGCCTTCCGACTTGGAATTGATAGGCTGTGTGTGTGTGCTGTCAAAGGGAAATATGCAGTGGTTGAGGCACACATACTTACTGTTTGTGTTACTGTTTCTTGCTACATGTTCATGGGTTGGTGGAGTGGCACTAGTAATAGCTTGAGTGTGTGCACCATTGTGATGCCACTGCTGCAATACATGCATGTTGTTGCTTCTTATTCCATCTAGACATATGATGGGAAAGCATCCCACACTATACCACTTATCATCAGATCTCAAGAACCAAGTGAGGGTGAGATTTTGTTTTCAATTTGAGGGTTTTGGCAAGACAAAGGAAAACATAACATCAATATTCATTTTTGTCTTTCATGTCTGATTGATTTAACATAGAGAATTGAGCTGGATTTTTTTTAAAATTTTATAATGTTTACAGGAGCAATTGTGGTCATGGGGAATTATGCAGTGGTCGAGGTACAGAGTTAGTGGGGGCGGCAATGGTAGTAGCTTGCTTGTGCCCCCATTGTGATGTCAGTGCTGCAATCAGGGGGTGGTGGTCGCCAGTGTTTTAAAAATCAGTCTGTGCGTCCGCTTATGCGGCCGCATACAAGGTTCGGACCCCTGCCGCTCCACATACAAAAAATCCCTCCCAAAGCGGACCAGGGCTGCATACAAGGCCACACAGTCGCATAAAAGGGCTATTAATCCCCGATTTTTAGATGAACATATTTCCATTTCTTATTTTTATAGTATCATTCATCTATGTTTGTTTGGATTTAGATTATAGTTGCATGTTTGTATTTATTAAAGTTGTGATGATTGCATATTTGCATGATTGCATCCATTATTCTTGTAATTGTACAAATTAGACACATAATTGTACAAATTAAATATGTAAATGCATGATCAACATATATTTATATAGATAAATAATTAATAAATAAAAAAAATCCAAAACCGCATATAGTTCCACGTATACTCCTGTATACCGCATATACTCTATAAGGTGGCCTCTCCGAATGCATAACGCATAGCACTTTCTAAACACTGGTGGTGGCTGCTGGGGCTCTAGTCCACCCCAACCCCAACAATCTTAAAAAACACTTCTATATGTTTAGAACAAAACAAAGTACATAATATGTTATCGTGTCAAATTGTGTTAATAGTTTGGAATGATCTCCACTTGCTACCGGCTACTTAATCTTGCCCTGGGGGGGAGTGGCTGCCGGGGCTCTAGCCCACCCCAACCCAAACAATATTAAAAGAAACTTCTATATGTTTAGAACAAAACAAATCACATAATATATTAATTGTGTGAAATTGTGTTAATCATTGGAAAGATCGTCTAATTTCTATCCGCTACTTAATCTTGCCCAGTGGTCGTGGCTTCAAATCCTTGCCTCAGTGCATTTTTTTCACAAAGAAAAGGACCTAGCGTCCCCCTACCCAAACCCAACAGTCCGACATTACATGACATACCAATATTCAGAAAGGTAGTTCATTTGGTACCCATTGTTTTACCCATACCTAATGGACGTGGGTTTAAAACCAATCACACCAATTTTTTGACGAAGGTTTTTTTGACAATGATTTGTCTGATTCAGCCCTCCCTATTGTAATTGCATGTGTGTTGTTGCTTCTTATTCCGACCAAAAATAGGATGGGAAAGTATCCTACACTACACTTCTCATCACATCGCAAGATCCAAGTGCTGTTTGAGATTTAGTTTCAATTTGAGGGTTTTGGCAAGAGAAAGTGAAACAAACATATTATATCTTTCATGTTTATTTATTGCAACATAGAAAACTGAGCTTGATTTTTTAATTTATAAATGTTTGGAGGAGCGATAGTGGACTCCCTGATAAATTAAACTAGTTTTTTCTTTTTGTTTTAAATTCAGAGTCATAATGTTCTATTACCTTGATCGGATCTCTCATTCTGTTTTTCCTGATTAAATGAGCGCTATTTTTCATATGCAAATATATTGGCTAACTAAAATGAATTTATAACTATTTCAAGCAAGCTTTGCTACATCTCAATATAGATTTAAAATTTAATATGCTCTAGCCTGATGTACAGTGTTCTGCTTCTAATTCACATAGTTAATAGGTATTACACAGTTGTAGTTGCAGTAATGGACTCACTGGTAGAGGATTGGAATTTGTTGTCTCTTGTTTGGTTTTATTTACAGCCAAGTTACTTCTATTATCTTGATCAGATTCATGTAATTAGTATAAACAAATTTTATTCATATATTTGTTTGAATTATATCTCCAGATATTGTTCTGTTCATATCTCCAAGAAGTTTCATGATTTTTTAGTAGCAAAACAGCTGCTTTGGTCGAGCACCTTATTTCGGGACTTGTGAACCTTGCTATTCTATTGTGTTATTGCTATCTAGGTTTGACAAAAGAATTACAGCTTTTGCTGAGGACAAGTTTCAAAGAGATGGAATTGATGTCAAGACTGGATTCCGGGTTATAAAGGTGTCTGATAAAGCCATCACTATGACAAATAAGGAAACCGGGGAGATCTCAGTGCCATATGGAATGGCAGTTTGGTCTACTGGAATAGGAACTCGACCTATGATAATGGATTTTATGAAGACTGTTGGCCAGGTCTGTTGTATTTGACACATTCAAATGATTGTAACAATATAGTTGTTTTTATGCCATTTCCTTGGAGATATATTCTATCCTTAGTTATAAGTTTCTTTTTAAAACCTTCTGAAATCTTGATAGGGTGGCAGACGTGTATTGGCGACTGATGAATGGCTGAGGGTTCGTGGATGTGGTGATGTATATGCCCTTGGAGACTGTGCTACGATAACTCAGAGGAAAGTGATGGTATGCACATCCATAGTCTTGCTATTGTTGAAATTTGCTATACCCAATTATAGTGTAGGATTCTGAGTTGTGCTTTGATGCATGCTTCTTCTTGATTCAGCAAAGTTTTTGCAGTTTTCTATCAATTAGCCAAGGGTAGAGGAATTCTACTTTATGAGATGCTTCATTTGAAATTAAGATAATAGATAATTAGAGAATGAAATCTTTGACCTCAGTCACATAGATTATGTAGGAAGAATGCATGTTATTTGGTTATTGAACTGTACTTTATTTTATTTCATATTTTGAGCTTTTGTTTAGTTTGGCCCCACATTGGTTGCCACTCATGTTGGGCTAGTCGTAGGCGCCTATATATATGTATGTTTGGGATTCAGCAACTTTTCGGCTGGCTGGAAAAAATCAGAATTCGGAAAAAATCGAGGAAAGTCGTGAGAAGATCGATAAATTTCGGTCAAAGTTCGGTCAACTATTCGGATATAATCAAGAATAAGTCGGCTATATAAGTATATACATATATATATGTATGTTTATAGATAAATGTATCTATGTACATACATATATGATGCATGTAACTGTTGCGGCCACAAGACATACAATCTTAGTGAGTGAAAAAGTAGGAAAAGAAGTAAAAAATAGTTGAGTAATAACATGAACTGTCCAGAGGAGTGGGGGGTTTGAGGTTTAGTGTGTATTAGGAATTTTGTGTACATGGTTTGGTAAAAAAAGAGCGACTTAAAGGAGAAAAATCGTGAAAAGTTATGAAGAATCGTAAAAAATTGTATAAATCGCGAAAAAGCGGGATTAATCGTGAAAAGTCGTGAAAAATCGGCGATTGGCAAATTAATCGTGATGAATATTCGGGAGCCTATAACATCGTGAAAAATTGCCGATTTTTCGTAAAATTCGGAGACTTTTGTTACTATGATCCCATCAAAAGGCAATCTTGATGAGTGATTTTTTCAATATTTTACTTGCTCGAAATATTTGATAATTTAGTGAGTTTAGGTTTTAGTCATTAAGTTCCACATTAGATTGATTCACTAGTGAGTGTCACATGTTAGAAGCATTTTCATAATAAGAAGATAAGATGTCAAGAACTTTCTTCTTTACATATACATCAACATCATCGATGGTTATGAACTTTATTGAATAGAGATGATAGAAATATAGAGTAAAAGGGTAAATTTGTGCTAGATGGTATTTATACAACACAAAATGTATTTTGATTTACACGCTTCATCCACCGGTAGTCCTTTAAGATATTTACTCGTTAAGCTGGTAGGATCGCAAGGTATCTAGTTTTGGGCTTTCATTATTATTCCTTTATTTTAGAGATTTCCCTACTTGTTTGCATTTTATATGCATATAGTCTATGTCTATGTCTGTACACACATATAAACCATCTCATAGTTAACGATGAGAAGTTTAATCGCTTGAAGAACTTCTCTCTTTGGTAAGTCAAGTGTGAGTCATGCCTTACGATGGAAAGAGTCCAAAAAGTGCTTTTGGAAAGGGAAAAAGTTAACACTCATGGATGGATGATCAACGTGAGGAGATTGATCAATACATGCATCTTTCTTTGCTTGGAGGCTGAAATTCTCTACCAGGTCATCCATTCGAGGACCACCAAAGAAGTTTGGGATGAACTTGAATCTCTCTTCTGGAAGATGTCTATCACCAACAAGATTGAGCTATAGTTCTTAAATCTTTAATGATGAATTCAAAAAAATTATCCACAAACTCGTTAGATCAATGTGAAGATATGGACCATATGGTACACCTTGATATGTACCTAAAAGCAATTTAATATTTGATATCTATATTACAGTCTAGGGATGCAATGGGAGGAGATTCATTAATATGTGTATCTTTCTCTGCTTGGAGGCTGAAGTTCTCTGCTAGGTCATCCATTCAAGGAATGCCAAAGAAGTCTGGGATAAACTTGAATCTCTCTTTTTGAAGAAGCCCATCACCAACAAGATTGAGCTATAGTACTCGGATCTTTAGTGATGAATTCAACAAAATCATCCACAAACCCGGGTAGATCAATGTGAAGATATGGTACACCTTGATAAATACCTAAAAGCAATTTAAATATTTGATATCTATAATACTGTCTAGGGATGCATATAACATCTAGATCTTAATACCTATGCTATTAACTATCAAGGGTTCTATTAGACTCCTTCTTTATCCTCTGGATGACACTATGGTTGATTAGGGTTTGGTTTAGGGATTTAGGGTTTCACGAGTAAAAATGTAAAATCTTATCTAATTACTATACTGATATTTAGCTAGTGATACATTAGGTTTCGTCATGCTCATAATTCTGTATCAGTAGAACTTAGAAGCATTAAATTAGCCTCTATAAGGTTACCATTACTGATACATGTATATATGTTTTTTGGTTCATTAAACCAGTTCATGATATTGTTATTAGGGTTAGTTTTATTCTTCTGGATGACACTTTTGGGTCAATTAGTGTTAGTTTGATGATATAGTGTATCATGGCTCATAGTATACATTACATTTCATTATGTTCATAAGACTTGATCATTAGACGCACCATATTAACCTTTGTAAGATTATAACATTACATGTATATATGTTCTTTGGTTCATTAAACCAATTCACATTATCATTATCAGGGTTAGGTATATTATTGATCTAATTTAGTTTGTTTATTACACACTTGCATTATATTATTTAAGATATACTGAATAGGTTCCTTTATACCTTTTTTAGCTAACCCTAATATACTGTAGGGTAATATTCATGAATTAGGGTTACTGTTTGCGGTAATTATGTTTAATAAGTGGTATTCCAAGTTGCTAACATCAGTAGAAATTGCATTTCAATTATTTCATATATATAGTACCCCTTTCATCAAATATCTTAGATCGTCACGTTAACCAATATCGTTTCAGTTTTTCTTAGGTTAGGTGTATTACATGAGAATTATGCCGAAGTTTTTTTGATGCATGGATTATTCATATGATTTTCTAAAGGTTCTCGATCAATTAGGCTAATGACAGTTAATAATCATTGTCTCATAGAATCGGAAACAATTTCTCATTGCTAATAGCATTGATCAAAACCTTTTCAGATTGGTAGCACAAACTAGTGGAAAAATTTGTCGAGCAACAATTGATTGCAAAATTTTACAAGAACTTCTCAATCAAAAGCATTGATCAAAGAAGTTCTCAATTGATCGCACAAGTCATCTCTTTTGGCGCTTGATTGAGAAACCAAAACAATTGGCACTGAAGTTTGAGCATAAAACTCAAGTAGTAGAAACATGCAAACCAACACTGAAGAAAACCCCACTACGTCACAAGGCTCCAAGGAACTAAATATAGACATCTACATGGTTGGAGAGAGTCATGAACACGCTAGAACCAAAAGAAGCAAAATAGTTGTAAAAAGGGAAAATTAGAAAGACCTCACAAGACGAGAAATTGGGGGTTGGAGAATCTTGCTAGGGTCTCCCTCACAAAGCTTCTCATCAAAGAAGCGGGGTCATAGATTGTTTGGAGTCTGTTTTAATGTTGAGCTCCTCAAGCTTCAGAACTAGGTACTCTGGAGGAGGTCCACAACGAAACACACCATAGAGGCTTGGAAAAGCTTCAGAGTGATGTGTAGTTGGTGTTGGTGAGAGGAATATATCTGTTGTGATGGCAACAATAAGAGTTGTGTCAAGGTGTTGGAGGTTGAAGACAATCTCATATGGGAAAAGGTATACAAACTTTGAGGGCTCGGGAAGTACGTAAACCTTGAAAGATCCTAACCTAGGGCTTACATAGCGATGGGTATTTGTTTGATGTCTATGCCAATCAGAACGGAGTTGTTTTAGAGGTAATTTGGCATTTCTAGATATAGTGGAAATCATTGTTCTGAAAAGTGTTGTGCGGTGTACGAGCAGAGAGGGTATGGTATGGAGTATATGCAGTATGTGGGAGTATATTTAATAAACTAATCATATATAATAATATAACATATTGAGTTAAAACATTATAAAATAATAAATTATAGATATAAAATCGCAATTTTTAAATGTTGATTGATATATAATAATTAACTTGTAGGATATGTATATATATGTATATAAATAAGGAATATGTGTGTAGTGTAGGTACAAATATTGAGATTTATACATATAAATGTACTAATATTTGTGTAGAGTGCATGTATATATATAAATAAATCAAATAGTACAAATGGTGTTAACATTCATTATGTATATTTACAATTATACATACGAATAAGCGACTATATATATGAATATAGATCGAAATGCGCGCAAACACACACACACACACACACACACATATATATATATATATATATATATATATATATATATATGAGTCAGGCTAGAATACACTCGAGTGTACAGATCGCACGAATACACTCAAGTGTGTTTGCGTATCAAGACTATTTTTTCACTCGTCCAAGGGCACAAAATCGACACGCGAAACTAATTTGAAATGCATAATTTTTGCGGTCTTTATAACACGACTTATAAATGTCCAAATGTGCTCAAATTTTACGTATGAGCTATTCACAAGATGTTTAAGAAGATCAACGGATTAGATATTTGAAAAAAATATTGCATCATGAAAAACTACTTGAGTGTATTCTGCTCCGAATACACTCCGAGTGTATTCTATCCTGACTCTCTCTCTCTCTATATATATAGTCAGGCTAGAATATATATATATATATATATATATATATATATATATATATATATATATATGTATGTGTATTCTAGCCTGACTCTGTCTCTCTCTCTCTATATATAGATATATAGATATAGAGTCAGGCTAGAATATACTCAAGTGTGTCTGTATATCAAGACTATTTTGTGGAAGATGTAAACAATTGATCTTCATTGTCATACTATATGTGAAATGTGGTGCCGCAATGCAACGTGCAATGCAGCGTTGAGAGAGGCCATAGGCGACTATATATATGAATATAGATCGAAATGCGCGAAAACACACACACACACACAGATATATATATATATATATATATATATATATATATATATATATATATATATATATATATATGAGTCAAGCTAGAATACACTTGAGTGTACAGATCGCACGAATACACTCAACTGTGTTTGCATATCAAGACTATTTTTTTTGCAAAATGTAAACCATTTAATTTCACCGTCGTACTATAACTAGGCTACATACAAATTTTGAGCCCATTTGGATGAGTGTAAGTCACTCATCCAAGGGCAACAAAGTCGACGCGCGAAACTAATTTGAAATGCATAATTTTTGCGGTCTTTATAACACGACTTATAAATGTCCAAATGTGCTCAAATTTTGCGTATGAGCTATTCACAAGATGTTTAAGAAGATCAACGGATTAGATATTTGAAAAAAATATTGCATCATGAAAAACTACTTGAGTGTATTCTGCTCCGAATACACTCCGAGTGTATTCTATCCTGACTCTCTCTCTCTCTATATATATATATAGTCAGGCTAGAATATATATATATGTATGTGTATTCTATCCTGACTCTCTCTCTCTCTCTCTATATATATATATATAGATATAGATATAGATATAGAGTCAGGCTAGAATACACTCGAGTGTACAGATCGCATGGATACACTCAAGTGTGTCTGCATATCAAGACTATTTTTTGCAAGATGTAAACAATTGATCTTCATTGTCATACTATATGTGAAATGTGGTGCCACAATGCAACGTGCAATGCAGCGTTGAGAGAGGCCATAGGCCTTCTCCTTTTTTATTAATAAGAGAAACTGGATAATTTACATAGAGGTCCAACATGATATAGATTTTACAAAATAGATTAAATATGAAATATATTAACACTCCTCCTCAAGCTGGAGTGTACACATCGTATAGACCCAGCTTGTTGCAAAAACTCTGGAAAGCTGCTAGACTCAATGGCTTCGTAAGAACATCTGCAAGTTGATCTTCAGACTTGACATGTGGAGTCACAACAGTTCCATTCTTAATCTGGTCTCAACTTCAATGTGCTTAGTACGTTCATGGAAGACTGGATTCTTAGCAATGTATATGGCCGCTTGATTGTCACATCTGAGTTCTATAGGAGACAAAACATGAATCTTCAATTCTGAAAGTACAGATTGAACCCATTGCAACTCGCAACATGCATGTGCCATTGCTCTATACTCAGCTTCTGTGCTAGATCTTGCCACAACATTTTGCTTTTTGCTTTTCCAGGTAATAAGATGATTCCCCAGAAATGTGAAATATCCAGACGTAGACCTCCTGTCATTTAGATTACCAGCCTAATCTGCATCTGCATAACCAATAAGAGACAATGTGGATACAAGAGTCTTCGACCTATAATAGGTGATTCCCTTACCAGGCGCACCTTTTAGATATCTCAGAATACGACAAACAGATGTCCAATGAGACTGTTTTGGAGAGCTCATATGCTGACTCACCACTCCTACAGTAAAAGAAATGTCAGGACGTGTGACTGTCAAATGTATCAATTTTCCCACAATTTTCATGTAATATCCTGGATCTGGATAATCAATATCATCATCATCTCTTTCACATGATAGTCCATAGGAGTAGACACATGCTTGGACTCACTCATACCAGTTTCCTGTAGTAAATCTAGCACATATTTTCTCTGAGACAAATTGGTACCTGCATGAGATCTAAGTACTTCAATGCCCAAAAAATATCTAAGTTTTCCCAGATCCTGTGTGAAAGTGCCCCTGCAATCCCGCTTTCACACGAGATATGCCTGTGGAATCACTACTAGTGATAACAATATAATCAACATACACAACAATAATAATAGATCCACCAGAAGAAGTAGAATAAAATAAAGAGTTATCAGTAACAGAACGAGAAAAACCCATCTTGACCACAACATCACTGAACTTGTCAAACCAAGCTCTAGGAGATTGTTTCAATCCATAGATGACTTTCTTCAGTCTACACACCTTCTGACACTCCCCCTGAGCAACAAAACTAGGTGGTTGCTCCATGTACACCTCCTCTTGTAGATCACCATGAAGAAAGGCATTCTTGACATCGAGCTGAAATAGAGGCCAGTCAAATGTAGTAGCCAGAGAAATAAGAATACACACAGAATTCAGACGAGCCACTGGTGAAAAGGTCTCAAAGAAAAATCAACCCCATATGTCTGAGTGTACCCCTTTGCCACCAGTCTAGCTTTCAATCTCTCCACAAAACCATCTGGATTATGTTTTACTGTAAATACCCATCTGCATCCCACAACATTTTTATCTGGAGGTAAATCAACAAGTTCCCAGGTGTTGTTCTGTAACAGAGCAGACATTTCAACATGCATAGCCTGTTTTCAGCCAATATCCTTCATAGCATCATGATGATTTCTTGGAATGACCACATAATCAATCCCAAGAGCAAATTAGCGAGCCTGCTGAGATAACTTGGACAAACAACACACATTTGTAATAGGATGTCGAATAATACATGAATGGGTACCTTTGCGAACAACAATGGGAACATCAAGGTCAGATGGTTCTTCAAGAATCCCTTGAGTAGAGGAGGATGGGGAGGGCTTAGATTGGAGTCGCTACCTCCTCTGGATCTTGTCTGCCTCATATGCTATAAACATGTGAATATTGTTGAATTGGTGGACCATCCGCTGGTTGCTCTTCCTGAATTATAGTATAGTCAGGAATGATAGGTGACACTCTCGTAACTCTAATGTGGTGGTGTTACTCTCTCACTAGCATCTGATGGTGGCACTCTCTCACATAATTGCTCCCCCTTACTGGGAACACTAGAGAAATATGGAGTGGATTCATGACAAGTCACATCTCTAGATACAAACATGCGACGAGGTAACACTTGTACCCTTCGCTAGTGTTGGAGTATCCAAGAAAGAGAGTCCTAATTGACCTAGGAGATAACTTATCAACCTTAGGATCAAAATTGTGGACAAAAGAAGTACAACCAAACACTCTAAGAGGAACAAGGAAAGGTTGATCTTTGGGACGTAGGACAGAGAAAGGAGTATGTCCTTGAAGCACAGAAGAAGGTTGCCTGTTGATAAGAAAACAAACAGTAAGAAGGGCGTCGGACTAAAAACGCTTAGGAACATTATATTGAAACATGATTGTCCTGGTAATATCAAGGAGATGATGATTTTTTCTCTCTGCTACCCCATTCTGCTGAGGAGTGTGAGGACAAGATGTACGATGTATCATCCCAACTAAACTACAAAAATCAGCCATAGCATTTTGAACATATTCCAAGGCATTATCAGATTGAAGAACTTTAATATTGCAATCAAAATGAACTTTTATTTCTTGATGAAAATGTTTGACAATAGATAGCACAGACTCTCGACTTTTCAACAAATAAATCCAAGTCATACGTGAGAAGTCATCCACAAAAGAGATAAAATAATGAAAACCATTATAACTATGGTCTTTTACAGGACCCCAAACATCACTGTGGACCAACTCAAAAGGACATGACACCCGTTTATTGACACGACCGGGATAAGACATTCTATGATGTTTCCCCAGTTCACAGGACTGACACTCTAGAGACGATACTTGAGACAATTCTGGTTCTAACTTTATCAGGCTCTCTAATGAAGGATGTCCATATCTGCAGTGCCACAGTAAGAGAGAACTGGAGCAGGAACATACACTTGGCGAGGCAGACTGTCACCGTGGAAGAGGTAGAGATCACCTTTCCTAGCCCCCCCACCAATCGTCCTCATACACTTGAGATCCTGTAATACAAAACAAGAAGGTCCAAAAGTTATCGTACATTTCACAGTATCAATCAACTTAGCAACAAACAGAAGATTAAAAGGAAAATCAGGCACATAATGTACAAATTTGAGATCAATTCCAGGAGTCAGAGAAACAGATTTGTGAGGAATATGTGAGTCAATGGAATGAAGAAGTCTCCTCATACCAGTCATATGCTGTGACGCTGCAGAGTCAACGACCCATGATGAAGTAGAACCAGAAGCCAATAAAGAGGTAGCCTGATTACCAGTGGTGGACGCCAAGTTGGCTGAAGATGATGATCCCAATTTCAGATGCTGAGTAGCCAGAATAAATTTATCATATTCCTCCTTGGTGAGTGTAATGCCAGAAGGACCAGAACTCGAAGCAGGAGGCTCAGTAGACTCAATAGTGGTAGCATAGTTTGCTGCTCCCACAGGGTGCAGCAGGTCGACCATGCTTCTTCCAACATTTCTCAACTGTTGTCCAGGTTTGTCACAGAAAGTGCACTTAGGGCGAGTTCCACGTCCTCGACCCATACAGTCCGTCCTCCTCTCACTGCAGCAGCTACAGAAGCATGATAATCTCCCTGAGATGAGACTACGGTAGGATCAACATGTTCAAAATTTGCCTGTAAAATCCTTGAATAGACCTCTTTTAAGCTGGGAAGTTTATTAGAAGCTAAGATAACACTGCGGGCTGAACTGCATGAAGAACTCAGACCAGACAAGAATTTTGCTGTAATCAAGTCATCTCTATCTTTGACTTTCTCCTGGACAGTTATTGGATGGTAGAAACTCCGCTCTTGTGCAATACCTTGAATCACTCCAAAGTATTCTTCTAAAGGTCTGTCTCCCTGTCGTTCTGCAAACAGACGATCATATATCATGAACTGACGAAGCGCATTCTTCTCTTGAGAATAATGTTTCTTCACTGCATCCCAGATCTCTTTGGCAGTAGTGTAGAACATGAACCTTGAGGCAATCCCAGGTTACATGCTCCCCCACAACCAGATCTTCACCAGATTGTTATGACGCTTCCATTCAACATAGCCTTTGTCAGTAGGTGCAGGAGGATCAGAATCAACGTGTCTTGCCTTGTCGCGTGACTCCAATATAGTATGGACAACATTCATCTATAAGAGATAATTCTTCCCGTTCAGCTTGATGGAGGGGATAGGAGACATCTCACTGTAGATGATAGATGCCTTGGTGTCCTCTATGATTTGACAAGAAGAAGAGTGATGGATTGATACGTGTTACAAGAAGATATGGGTGACGGGGAGATACACGTCACGTCACAAGATCAGATGCGTATCTAACGCATCCACAACCCCCAACTGAAATTCCCTAATCACACATAGAGGAGATGTGATTAGGAATTTCTTACGTACCGACGGACCCTTCGGTTTGGGATTTAGAAATCCGTTGGATCAACTGAAGGACCCGACGATCCAGAGATAGAAGAGAAGGGGGGACGGCGGCTACGACGCCTGACCCGGGAGACGGCTGCTCCGCCCGCTTTGGGCCGGCGACGGTTGGCGACGTACTCTGTAGTGTACACACAAAAATTACTGTTCACGCCGTCGTACTGTTAATAGCCGGCGTACTGTTCACCACTAGAATTACTGTTCATCGTCGGAATTACTGTTCACGCTGCCGACTGGCGACGGCGCTGGGTTGTGACAGTTGGGTAGGGTTAGGTTAGGAACCTTGCTCTGATACCATGTGAAATGTGGTGCCGCAATGCAACGTTGAGAGAGGCCATAGGCCTTCTCCTTTTTTATTAATAAGAGAAACTGGACAATTTACATAGAGGTCCAACATGATATAGAATTTACAAAATAGAATAAATATGAAATATATTAACACTAATTAGGCTACATACAAATTTTGAGCCCATTTGGATGAGTGTAAGTCACTCATCCGAGGGCAACAAAACCGACGCACATAATTAATTTGAAATGCATAATTTTTGCGGTCTTTATAACATGACCTATAAATATCCAAATGTGCTCAAATTTTTTATATGAGTTATTCACAAGATGATTAAGAAGATCATTGGATTAGATTTTTGAATAAAATATTGCATCATGAAAAACTACTTGGGTGTATTCTGCTCCGAATACACTCGAGTGTATTCTAGCCTGACTCATGTAGAGTCAAGCTATAATACACTCGAGTGTACAGATCGCACGAATACACTCAAGTGTGTTTGCATATCAAGACTATTTTTTGCAAAATGTAAACCATTGATTTTCATTGCCATACTGCAACTAGGCTACATACAAATTTTGAGCCCATTTGGATGAGTGTAAGTCAGTCATCAAAGGACAACCAAATCAACGCGCGAAACTAATTTGAAATGCATAATTTTTGCGGTCTTTATAACATGACTTATAAATGTCCAAATATGCTCAAATTTTGTTTATGAGCTATTCACAAGATGTTTAAGATCAACGGATTAGATTTGTGAAAACAATATTGCATCATGAAAAATTAATTAAGTGTATTATGCTCCGGATATATATATATATATATGTATATATATATATATATTCAACTCTTGCTTTCTTCTTCAACTTCTTTGCCTTTTATAGGCACTTTGGATGGAGTGGACGAAGATTCTTAGTTTTCACATATTTTCCGAGTGTAAACCCTCCAGTTGCCAATAAAATTTCCGTTTTGTTAAGATCAATTATGTGTGCATGTTCTTCCCTCTTTGAATCATAATCAAAGATCCTTTCTTTGTCCAAAGAAAGATCAAAAGATCGTGACGTGCTTTGACATTCAACGCTCTCGAAGAACACCCATCATCTACGCCGGAAATCAGTAAGTTTTCTACTACTATTTAATCAGTTTTAATTATTTTTATTTAAGCATTCCCCTTTCTTCGTAAAAATTACATGCCTATTAACCTTTAATCACAAACCCTAATCCACATCTAATCACCTTAATCACAAACCCTACCCCACCTCTCTCTCTCTCTATATATATATATATATATATATATAGAGAGAGAGAGAGAGAGTAAGGCTAGTGTACACTCGAGTGTACCGGAGGCACCGCACGCCTCAGTCGTTTTTAAAGATGCGGTAATTTTTTGGAAAATCTAAACCGTTGATCTTCTTAAATATCTTAAGAACATACTATATAATAAATTTCAACTCATTTGGACAATTATAGGTCGTGCATCTAAAGGAGTCAAAAATCATGCATTTGAAATTAGTTTTGTGCGTCGATTTTGTTGTCCTTGGATGAGTGACTTACACTCATCCAAATGAGCTCAAATTTTGTATGTGGCCTATTATTATTGTAACCATGAAGATCAATGGATTAGATTTTGGAAAGACAAGGTCGATTTTATGGACTGATTATGGACTGATTATTGTAACCATGAAGATCAATGGATTAGATTTTGGAAAGACAAGGTCGATTTTATGGACTGATTATGGACCGGTTATGGCCTGATTTTTATTGTATTTTATCCATTTAACTGTTTGTTTCCCATTATATTTTCTATTTGGTTTACCTATCCAAACAAAATTATAACTTAACTAAACTGAACCACTGATGTATTTTGAAGTCATAGATGATTTCCATATTAGATAATAGGGGAAAAGCTAGATACAGTGATGGAGCTCAAAATAAACTTTAAATAACAAATTATTCTTTTACTTTAAATGATCACATTTGTACAATTTGCTAATTCACCCACACATGTTAATAGAAAATGCTTGGGTTATCATTGTATATATCACAAACCTAGTTATTTGACCTAAAGCAAAGGCTTATATTAGAAGCGAAGTTTGAGGCCTAATTGAATGTCTGAATAGCCCATGGATTTTATTACCCATGTCTACATGAAACCAGTGCCGTGTTTCACCCTATAGATCCTGAAGTACGTTGAAATTGTTGAAAACCTGCAGTCTCAGATCGGGGTGGATTTATATTTTTCCATTCATACTCGAAATAGGGGTGATGAGTGACAGGCCAATAGTTGACTAGGAAATCTTTCATATGATCACATGATCTGCACAATAATAAAATCCAGTCACATATGATCCTGTTGGTGTTCTTGATGAACACTTCTAAGCATAGTAACAAGTTCGGGATTCGGCAACTTTTCGGCTGGCTGGAAAAAATCGGAATTCGGAAAAAATCGAGAAAAGTCGTGAAAAGATCGATAAATTTCGGTCAAAGTTCGGTCAACTATTCGGAAATAATCGAGAATAAGTCGGCAATATAAGTATATACATATATATATGTATGCATATATATGCATGTATGCATGTGTATAAATATATAGATAAATATATGTATGTACATACATATATGATGCATGTAACTGTTACGGCCACAAGACATACAATCTTAGTGAGTAAAAATGTAGGAAAAAAAGTAAAAAATAGTTGAGAAATAACATGAACTGTCCAGAGGAGTGGGGGCTTTGAGGTTTAGTGTGTATTAGGAATTTTGTGTACATGGTTTGGTAAAAAAAGAGCAAGCGACTTAAAAGAGAAAAATCGTGAAAAGTCATGAAGAATCGTAAAAAATCGTATAAATCGCGAAAAAGCGGGATTAATCGTGAAAAGTCGTGAAAAATCAGCGATTGGCGTATTAATCGTGATGAATATTCGGGAGCCTATAACATCGTGAAAAATCGCCGATTTTTCGTAAAATTCGGAGACTTGTTACTATGCTTCTAAGCAGGCATGGCTGTATGGGGTACATGATGAACATGTTTGTGGCAGGCCCTGGTTATTTAGCCAAAAATAGCCCGTATATATCTATAACATGAAGAGGAGATAGTGAGATATGGTGAAGCTACAGCTCTACTGGAACTATAGCTGAGTGTGTTGCCGCTTTGGCTGCTCCTGCTTCTGCAGCTGCTGTCATGACTGCCTGAATAACAATATTTATCATTATTACGAGTCACACTAATTTGCATAACATATATTTTATTGGCATATTATACAAAGATCCAATGTATAGGGGTTATATTTTTTTCCTTTTTATAGTTATGCTGTCCGACTCAAGTCAGCCTATCCACCGCTTCTGAACTTATTTGTGGTAGGTTTTACCTTATTGACTTACATAAAATAGTGGTACAAGTATGACATCACATAATGTACTTTCTAATCAAATATGAATATCTTCGGAATTATGTCAGTCATAATAAATATCTACCTAGTGACTTTGATCTATAACTCACGCCTCAAGCCAGCGGCGGTGCCAGTAAATATAAGATGAGGGGGGCATTGTGTATTGTAGAAGCTAAACTGTAAGGTAAAGCACTGATCAAGGAAGGGCGCAAAATGAATTTGTGTTCTGAATACACAGCCAAGTTGATGAACATTAATGCATCGTTTTATAACCAGGTAGGGCACAGCAGCCCCCCCACCCCCCTTCCTTCACGTGGCTGTCACTGCCACAAACTATGAAAATAATCCCCAAGATTTCATGTTGGTTCCATCATTTATTTAAATTCATCAGTTTCGATGGGTATTTAGCTATGTGCATCCCTTTTGGCTGCCATCATTTGAATTACCTGTATTCATACACAAATATTAAGTCAGATAAAAAGCTGGAATGCCGAGCAGCATTTGATCTGGTGTTCGAACCATTGAACTTGGCGAGATTCCAAATCATGCCATGCATGACGGTATTTAAAAGTGACGCATCCAGCTAGCAATTAACCTTTCGGTATGCCAGCCTGCTGTTCTGGACAACAACATTTATCTGCTACTTGAGCCCCAGAATCACTGTTAAACTGCGTTGAAGTACCAGGAGTCACAGTTACAGGGGCGAACGGCCCCTAAAGATTTCTGGAATTTTCCATTAAATTCTATCCATACAAAGTCCACGTTACCTCTTTTACCACTACTTTGATCTCCTTTTATTGCCATACTCACCGTTGTGTTGCTGCCATGGGTGGAGACAGGTGGTGTGATGGTGAAGGCGTCGGTGATGATGGAGTTGTTGTGAGTGTGTTTACATTGAGATATGTGCAGGAAGCAAGAAGGTAGAGAGATTGCAATGGCGTTTTAGGCAAAAAGAACATATAATGACCCTATACTTTAATGACTAAGAAGGCGGCCACAATTGTTAAAGTTTAGTATGAGTGTGCCTGTCGTTCAAAACCGTTGGTATATATTTTAAAAGTTCAGTTAACCATTCAAATCTTGTTATAGAGTATCCAATTGTTTCTCCATTTAACTAGTCATTAGTTTTTAAACATTTTGGCAAACCCTGGCTCTTAAGGGAGACAATACATACTGTGTGATGTTAATACCAATGTGGTATCTGCTACCCAGGATGACATAGAAGCGATATTTAAAGTAGCGGATAAAGATAACTCTGGGACACTAAGCATCAAAGAAATCAAAGATATTCTTGGAGATATTTGCGAGAGGTATCCTCAAGTGGAACTTTACTTGAAGAGCAAGCAGATGAAGGACATTGTGGATCTTCTGAATGAATCCAGAGGGAATGCCAAGAAAGAGTCCAAGGAATTGGATATTGAGGATTTCACAAAGGCACTGGCGCAGGTGGATTCTCAGGTTAAAATGCTTCCTGCCACTGCTCAGGTAACGTCTCAACACCTTCAACATTCAATTGCAATGTGATCAACTCTCAAGGCATAGCGGAGCCGCATCAAATTCTGAGTTATATATGATAAATCAGGTGGCTGCTCAACAAGGAACATACCTGGCCAGGTGCTTCAATCATATGAAAGATGCTGATGAACATCCTGAGGGTCCCATCCGTATCACAGGGACTGGCCGTCATCGCTTCCGACCATTCAGGTTCGACTACTAAGATGATTATAGACGTCTGACGTCCTCTTTCTATAACTTAACATAGGTCTTGGATCATTTTGCAACTTGAAAGATCATTTTTTTAAATCTAAGTCAATCTGCCAGATTAGAATCTTCTTTATATTCTCCTCCTCGAGTTGGTGATCGTGTCTTACCCTTCTTCCTGCGCAATTGACCCCAGATATAGGCATTTAGGACAATTTGCTCCACTTGGAGGAGAGCAAACAGCTGCTCAACTACCTGGGGATTGGATCTCCATTGGTTACGGCTCTCAGTGGCTTTGGTATTCTGTTTATGCCAGGTTAGTTGCAAAACCATCCGTTTGATTAGTATTTTTTTTGGTTATCAATCTCACATCTTTGATCAACTTCATTTCAGCAAGCAAGTAAGTTGGCGGACGAGGGCTGCTGTTGTTTCTGATTGGGCGAGGCGGTTCATTTTCGGAAGAGATTCCAGCTGTATCTGATCAAGAAAATTACGAAGCGCTACCGGGAGGGCGTCATACAGGGCCTTCCGTAGCAGTTCTAGGCTATTTTTTTGTATGCTGACCAAAGCATCATATAGGGAGAAGACAACAATTGTTTCTATCTCAGAACCCCCAGTACCCCAATATTCATAGGAGGGTTTTTTCGATGACTATTCACAATATATGTTCCTCTACTTATTGAATGAGACTTTTCAAGCATTTAAATTTTTTCACGGCAGTTCTAAGATATTCTTTGTATGCTGAGTTAAGGATGTGACTCGTGATCATTTTTTATTGTGAACATGTTTATTAGGGTTTACAATACAATAAATGAGCCATATTGTCATTTGTTTTATCGCCTTTCAATCAAGAAGTGTGGCTGTTTTGGTTGACATTAGCTGCCCAAGTCCCGGGCAAGGGAGCATAGACACATTTTTGGACACGGACACTGACACGGGTACGAACACTTGACACATCAATTTTCTAAAATATAAGACACGGACACGGCGTTGGATGGAAAGAATTTTTTTATTCAAATATATAAATGTGTGCATAATGCATGTACATGTGTATTGAAATTACTTAAAAAATATCTAATTTTTTTCCATTGTGTATTTATAATTGTATATGAATATGAATATGAATATGTGTGGTATAAACAATATCAAGCACACATCATGTTGTTGCAGTTTTTTATAGTAAACACAGTAGATTTTCAGACTGAATAAATGAGTACCTGTTACTCATTTAGTCAATTTCGTAGGCGAAATGTGATTTGTGATGCCTAGTTCATCTTGGATTTTACATGGATTCTTTCAAAGATATTTTATTTGTGATTTTTCGACTATATCTCATTGTTGTAATGCAAATTCTGAATAACAAAATATAATTAAAAGGTAGTTGCATACCCGGGATTTACACTGTGAAATAAGTTTCAGCTGCAACAATTGCTAGGCTGATGTGCCCAGGGAGTAACTCCATATTCAGATTTTACACACTAAAATAGGTTGCAGCACTGTTGGGCTGATGTGTCCAGAGAGTGTCCAGCCGTGTCCGGGCTACAAAAAAGGACAAAAATGGACAGGACACGTCTTGGTCGTGTCCAAAATGTTTTGGGCTGTGTCCGCAAAGCGTCTGTGTTCAAAACGTGTCCAAGACGGTCACAGAGGCTGTATAAAAGTGTCTGTGCTTCCTAGGTTCATTGTACTCCTAATTATATTTTATCTACCTTTTCTTTTTATTTCTGTTGGATTCAGATGAGGATACACCCATCAGAGGTAGATATTTGTAAACAAAATTGGGTCACTTTTGCACAAACTTCCTTGGAACCAAGTTACCACATTCTCAACAACACAAAGAAAGATTAGATCAACCCTCAAAATATGGTAAAAATAAAAATATGGAAGATCATGAAAAACTGGTTGACCTAGAGCAACAACATCTCATTGTAGACAATGTTCCCCTAGCTGACCACGCTCTTTCTCTCGCCATCAATGTAGAGTAGGATCATATCCAAAACTGCATCAATTCCATTTGAAGATTGAGAGCTAAGATCAAATGGGCAAAAGGAGACAAAAACACTAAATACTTTCACAAATACTACAACAACAATGTCAGGATTAACAACATCTCCAACTTGTTTATGGATTAACAACATCTCCAACTTGTATATAAACGGTACATTCACATCAAACAAACAGAACATCACTAATCATATCATAGATAACACTTACGAAACATTTTCAACACTGGTCATAAGCCCATCATCTTGACCTCCATAAATTGGCGTCAGATTTGTAACAAAACTATATCTCTTCCTAACAACATTATTTGAGACTTCACTCTTGACGAACTCAATGAAGTAGTCTCATCACTAGAAAAAAATAAATCACCTGAACCTGATGGTCTCAATATTGAATTCTACCTCTCCCTTTGGGAACACATTAAAAGTGATTTCATGCAACTCCTCCACATCCAAAATAATGAAAATATCCATAAACATATAAGAGTCATTAATCACACAAACATAGCCTTAATACAAAATGGACCAACCAGACATGGTTACACAATTTAGACCCATTAGTATCATCAATACCTCCTACAAAATAGTGGCAAAAATTCTTAATAATAGTATCAAACCTCAACTAGGTGACATCATAGTGCATAACCAAAATGTTTTCCTTAAACATAGGAACATCCAAGACGTTTATATTACGGTCAATGAAACTTTACACCACTGTTACAGAAATAAATCACTATTTATTGCCATCAAATTTGATTTTGAAAAGACCTTTGATTATGTCAATTGGAATTGGCTTACACATACGATGAGAGAATATGACTTCCCTGAGAAGTGGATAAATTGGATTAATGCTTGCATCTCTACCAATACCTTCTCCACCATCATCAATGGTACACCCTTTGGTCACTTCCATAACACTAACGATGTCAGACAAGGAGATCCGCTTTCACCCTACCTTTTCATTATGATTACATCACTTCTCACTAACACGATAAAGTTAGGCGCCTCTCACGGTCTCATCCAATCTCCATATGAATATTTTGAAAACATTATATAATACACATGCAATACCAAGATTCTAGTCAAACATGAAGATAACACTATCCTCAACACCATTCGTATAATTCATATCTTCTCTTACATCTCTAGCCATAAGAATTAACCTTAACAAATCGTCCATCATTGGGGTCAACACACCTACTGATACTATCCTCAGATATCAAAATCTTTTGAAGTGTAAGATTGCAAATTTTCCAGTTATGTACCTTGTCTTACCCATCTCCCCCAACCCATACAACACAGAACATGGATGTCCATCATAGAAAGAATTCAACAAAAACTCTCTTCCTGGACAAATAACTTCCTCGACTTAACTGGTCGTCTTACTCTCCTCAACAACACCATCACACCCATCACTACCCACTACTTAATTGCATTCCTTTACCAGTCAAAACAAAACAATAGATCGACTCTCTCACAAATTTTTTTATGGAACCATTTCTCAGACCAACCAAACAAATCCAGGTTACACCTAGAGCACGTTTGGTTTGCTGGATTTTTAAGAATCTTCCATTTATGCCATCCTGTATTTGTAAAATACTACATTGTCGAAATCTCATAAACACAAATTTTATGTTTGATTTCTTGAATTTGTAAAATACATGATTGTTTTTTGAGTCCACAGACCAACCACAACTAGATTTTGGCGTCGGACAGAATCTTGATGGAAACTAAAATGAGGACTCCTATTATGTCTAGAAATTCTGGGATTAGCTCCGTTTCTCAAATCTTGTAAATCAAAAATAAACTTTCTACGGTTGGATGTTAAAATGAATCCACTATGGCAAAATCAAGAAAACCAAACATGCCCATAGTCGGGTGGGATACTATATGCATTAAAATACGAAGGATGGGACATCATCAACATAAATACACACTTATCACAAAAATCATTCATACTCTCATCACCAACACCTCCAAATTCTAGAAGCCTTTCAGTCTCCACAAATACTATAAAAATCAAATCCATGGAATAAAACAAAAAATAGTATATCATCACCTCTTTGGAAATACATCACTAAAAAATTGGACATCATTGTCAATATGGTCGACATCCCACCACATGCCTTTACCAACATAAACTTTTAGACTGACCCATGGTTTCACAACAACTCCATTCAAAATTTGGCCATTAACTTCAATGTCCCTCCACACCTGAAAAATATCAACACATCTAAAGCTCTTCATCTTCTCACTAGCAACAGACACAACACCCTCAAAACCCACCTCATTACGTCATTCAAAACACAACACAAGATATCATTCAAAATCTCGAATACAATATCACAAACTATACAACTTGGAAATGGGGAGAAAACTATACACCAAAAAAGCCTGCCACTTCCTAATCCATATTACTCCTTTTTAGAAAATGAAATGGCCACAAAAGCTTGAAAATCTTCTTCTCGCTCATCGCGTATAAAAAAATTATTACCGACTACAACCTCCTTAGGAGAGGTTTCTAGGGTCCCACCAGATGTCATCTTTGTTATAAAGACGAAGAAACTACTGAACATCTCTTCTTTCATTGTCCTACCATCATTCAACTACATCATTATTTTCACCCTCATACTATCACAAACTTCATTGATTTACCTGCTCGGATCTTTAAGCTTAAACCCTTACACACTCATCACTCATCGCCAAACCTAATTATTGTCATTCTGTGAAACATTTGGATTGAGAGAAACACAAAATATCCAACAATACCACTCGACTTATACATCGTATTCAATATGAGATCGAACATTCCTTATCCATCATTTAATTATGCATGACTGACATCAACATCGACACAAGTGAGGGGCAATGAGGATGCAGAGATGACACTCTTTGGAGATCACAACACTGATGGACACTACACTCTGGAGGAGATAATGGCAGATGACACATGCTTCTAGCTTTCCTTCATCATCATCATGTCTTTATAATTCAATTCATGAGGCCTACTGTTATAGGGGTGCCTCCCACTGAACTCTAATTTCTTTACGGTGTGTTTTTATTTCCGATTTTTGCTTTATGTTGTACCATCCTTGACACGACAGACTATACACACGAGGTGCTGATTCCGGCGCTGTTCTATTTTCATCCTATACGTTTTTTTTACATACGTTTTTGTTTGTAAACACCATCTATCTAGTTGATCTTTAATAAAAAAAAGGAGTACGCAAATTTTATTCAGAAGTGTTGTTATTTGCTGGTCACCCACTGCATTTATTTGATGTATATGCTTAGCATGAGCAATCCCCACCCCTGGTCCCACCCAACACCCCCGGTCCCACTCACCACCTCACAATTCAAAGCCAGTGTCTCACGCCAATTCGACGCTTATCTTGCAATATACCAACTTTAATGAATTTCTGCATGAAAGAGCAATTTGCAGGAGACGCGGCTGAGCACTTTCAGTTCGGGCGCCGTCCAAGATGCTTTCTCCAACTGTTACGCCGTTAAGTCATCAATTCTCCTTCTCGCAAAAGTAGAATACCTGCAACGGTGTGGTGAAGCTGTGATCGTGCACAGTGGGGGTTAAGATCACTATTGGAGCTACCTTGACGCTGGCGGAGGCTATGGTCTTACCCAACTGTTGGTTATGGCATTACTCTTATAAAGTGGCGATTGTTGTAAGTTATTCTTTGTTGCTCTTTCATTTGTATTTTTTTCTTCATATTTAAGTTATGCATGCAGGAAAAAGTCTATTCACAAGCAAGTAAATGGTCGGACCATAATGTGAGTTGTGTAAACAAGGAACTGCATGTCGTAACCTACGCACCAAGAAGAGCTGGTGGTGACGTATGCACGAAGTACATTCCGTAATGATTAGATAAAAGGAATTTACATAGAAATAGAAGGGAGACGGTCAACAAGTTGCGCCGGTCCCTTTCGAATAGCAAATCCAATCCTGCGGAAAACTACATCCATAGACCTAGGTGTCATAACATTACTATGCATAATTTTTTGGACCCTCTTTAGAATATCTACACCATCTTGTGCCAATAACCCAAAGATATCAAACGCGAAAGAGATAAAAACATGTTGATTGTCGATACATGCTTTCTCATGCTTGGCCACTTTAGCCGAAGAAGTTTTTCGGGCAGCATCTCCTGCAATAAAATCACTACTTTTCAGGCCTACCAATGGAGAGACTCCTGTAAGATCCACACACGTGTGTTTTCCACCGGCCTATCTAAAAATTAAAACATCTGCGGGTCTAAACGTCGATCTCCCCTCCTGTGGATCAGTCAAAAAATTTACTGGCGCTTCTTTCTTAGAAGCAACTCCAGCGTGTCTAAGTACATCATAACTAACATCTCTGACAAGATCATATCTATATTTGAAGCCTGGAAGTTCCCTACAATGGACTGCATGCTCCCCAAATGTGTCCAAGTAGGATTTATGACAAACTGGGCATACCTCATCAGTTGGGAATAGACGAATCATAAGACGGTACCTGCGAATAGTACAATACTCCACTGATGACATATGCATTCCAAGTCCATCAATGGGGATAGTAAGGAGAAAATCCTGAGCATGATCAGCTTGTAAACATCGGAAAACTGCTTTTTGTCTAACAGTCATGTCAAAGTCAACTTCCATGTCATTAACAATTCTGCTAAAAAAGGAGTTCGCCAAAGTATTCTGGGCTTTGGGGGGACGGTGTCCTTGTTAGCAAAACAACTAATATCAAAAGATGGAATTATGACATGTAGACAATCTGAAGCATAGTTAAAGTCAAAGTCCATACCATATATGCCACTGTCTCGCAAAATATGATCTTAGAGATCCCAAAGATTGGGCTCTAGAGGCCACAAGCATATGAAGAAGCTTCCATTGCCGAATACAGACCCAAGCCACCGAGCCTAATGGGCAAGGATGCTACTCACCATTGGAGGTCGCCAAAGAAAGGACCTCCACATACCACAATATCCTCAATAGACCCATGTAGTCCTTTGTCAAGCCATTTTGCAGCCAACTCCATGTATACGGGTTGACATGTTCTTAATCCGAACATAAGTTTAGATGTACCCACATAAGAACGTAGCAAAAGAAGCTCACTTTGTGGATCATGTAACTGGAGAAGTAGATGCATCAAGTCGATAGCCTTGGTTGCCCTTCTCATAGCCAACTCCTCAATAAAATCTTTGTCCCTGCTAACGGCCCCTCCAAGAAGTTTCACTCCTAACATAGGTCTCCCAATGTCCATGGGGAACAATCCTTTTTGAATCCTCCTACCATCACAAGAAGGCCAAAAAAGCTCAGTCTTCCGGATATTCAGAATAAGCCCCAACTCTGGACCCCTGCATTGTATGATGTCAAGCACCTTGGACACATCCAATGTGTCCCCAATGATAGTCCCATTATCAAGATACCAGACATGAAGAAGAAGTTTTCTATTGTCTCTGATATCATGAATAAGTGGGTGCAAGACAAGAGAAAAAAGAAGTGGGCCCAAAGGATCACCTTGTTGCACACTAGTGGATGACCATATATGCTTGTCTTTGATGTACAATCTAGCAGTTTGAGCGTAGAGAAACTCCACCCATAAAGAAATAGATGGACACCTCCTCCTCACCTCACAGAGCAACCCAAATCTATCTACCATGTTGAAAGCATTAGAGAAATCCACTGTAAGTATGGAGAGAGATCCATCTTCATGACGTTCGCTCAATGGCCTGTTGACACTGTGTAAAATTACTTCAGCCCCACCAGATACACCAACTCCAAATTGATAGTCATTAAGATACCTAGCCATATCTTAGTCTACTCCTATCATGGCAACTTTAGATACAAGACGCCTCCAAATAGTGCCCACTGTAATAAGACGTATACCGTTGTCAGACTTGAGTAATGGCGTAAGAGGTGTAGAAGCAACAAACTCTGCCAAACTTAGGGGACACCTCCCCCCTAACTATAAATTAACCACCATAGTGATAGCATGTAGAAGATCAGTGGCAACCGCATACCCCTTTCCACATAGAGCGTCTAAGATATGTTGAGCCCTCAAACCATTTCTACCGCAGGAAGTCCCTTTAGGAAATGATTTGATACATCGTAGAATGGTATCGATATCAACTACAAGAGGAGCTTCTGATATCAAAATATCTGGAAATGAAGGGGGTTGCTTGTAGGGATGTTTAGCCTCTAGAACTTTCATAGTATCATCATCATAAGGAGCCACCCTATAGAGCATAAAACTTTTACAACTGTTGTAAAGTGTTCGTATGTAACTTTACAAAGGCATTGCTTGATGTTGGTGTTCTCCTTTATATCTCCATCAATAGAGTCATCCTTCCCGCGATCCATATCTCCATGTCCGGAAAGGTTTGTCATATCATCCACTAACTTGGTGATGCCGTCTGCTCTACCCCAAGTAGCGAGTGCATTCAATATATGACGTTGTTGTAGAGACTTCCTATTACCATATTTGCTATCCCGTCTATTTTTAGGCCTAAATACTTGCAGGGTGCAAAGGGAAAGAAGTAGTAATCTCGCCCAAGAAGCTATGGAACTTGGTTTAGAAACCACTTTGTAAAGAGCCGTCTTCAATGCTTGAGAGAAAGCAAGTCGACAGTTGTGAGGAATGCTCTTCACAATGGTGATAGGTGCTCTAAAAAAACGGTCGAGAAGCCCAACATCAATGACCATCTCATCTATGACATTAGGAACCTCTACGCCCGTTGGAAGGGGCTTTAAGATACCAATAATACGTCCTTGAATCTCTCTGGTATCATCTGTAACCCGAACAAGACCATCGTCATGGTGACATGCACGACTCAATGCTTGTATCTTCATGCATCTCCCGCACATCCACTGATAAAGGGCTCTCAAGGTCTCTTCTACTGCAAAAAATAAACCATGATTGTTCTGAATGACATCCCGCAACGCTCTACGACGATCGTCGGTAGAAAGGTGCAATCTCTTGAGATGAGAGATCATGTGAGTGAAGCCTTTGCTTCCATCCCTGCCATTCGTGATTGTCATGAATGTAATAATTTGGACTGTAGATGTTTCACTTGGGACTGGTCTAATCTGTCTAATGTCTGCATTATATGGTCCAGACCCATGTTGGGTTTGTGTTGGGTTGAGTTACTGTGGTGAGCTTGTGGATGTAGGTTAAGAAAACCTACTTTTAAATAGGTAAAACAAAAGCACGCCAAACCGAACCTCGTTCATATTAGTGTTCATATAATTTGTGATGATTAACGACTTGTGAGTTGTAGTTTTTAATGTTTGAAAAAAATGCAATCAATTTGGGACTAAATTTGGATGTCAAAAGGAAAGTATCTAATTATTGTTCTTGACGTCAACCGTGACCATTTCATTTATTTTTTCATGAATTGGAAAAAACATAGCAACTCTCCGTTTCATTTAAGCGAAATGGAAAAACAATGACTTCTATAATTAAAACATCACAAATAACAACATTTAATTATTCAGCATCGACAATTTCTTATGTATTAGTAATATTACAAGTAATATTGCTAGTACATGTGGTTTATTGTTAAAAGTAAAATTTATAGTTGCTGCATTAGAATGTAAAATATCAACTTGTGTTTAATGTGTAGTATTTTTTTTCTCAAAAGGTTAGACCTTTTGTTGGTTTATTGTTAAAAGTAAAATTTATAGTTGCTGCATTAGAATGTAAAATATCAACTTGTGTTTAATGTGTAGTATTTTTTTCAAAAGGTTATACCTTTTGTTAAAGCTTCTCCCAAATAGGAAATGAGGTCAACATATCTTTGGGTCTGTAAATGAAACCTATAATAAATATTCCCATAAGAAATGATGAATAACCTTGAAATACAAAGGCTAGCTAATGAAACATGTTTTTCTATAGTTATACACGATCTTGAACAATATTGTTGAGCGTGCTGTTCTAATACGCCCGTGATAAGTTTGCCACCGATCCTCGTCTTCCTTAGACTTTGTTGTGGGGGTGTCGTCTGTAAATTGCGGTGCAATAAATACTTTCAAATCAGTAGTGATGTGTGATTGAGTAACCCAATGTGGAGTAATACCCAAGATAAAAGAATTGGTTCAGTGTAGGAAACAGATTCACCGCTAGTTCAAAAAAGAGGAATGCATGAACTCAAGCATGCTAATGTTGCCAACGCTAAATTTGTTCAACTTTCCATGGATATCAAAGTCCTATCGAAAAATTAGTACGATATAAAAGCCAAGATCTATACTTTATCAAGATCATCTAATTCTCTTGTGGAGACAATTGAGGCTTTCATAATATATTGTGAGTACATCCTAACTTTTCTTTTACTTATAAGAAAATAACTAAAAATATATAGAGTCACGCCTCATTACATATATCAAGAAAGGTGAAAAGGACCATCCAAGATAATCTTTACCAACATAACTTCATTCCTCCCAACCTTTATACCTTTCTTCTACAATGATTTTATTATGGGGTTTTGCACTTCACATAGTCTTTAATGATGTGTTTGTAATAGCCTATGTGCCCCAAAAAGAAGGTGCTAGGCCCAACCACCTTTTCAGCAGATGAGATTAAGATGAAGGGCTTGCTTTCATTGACATTCAGTATAAGTACATAGCTTCTTTAAATGCCCCACTGATTGACTATTACATCGAGGGACGTGACTGATCCTAAAAGAGAGGTCTTTATTTCAGGCTTATACTCCAAAAAAGAAAAAGAAATCAAAGAATGGAAGGTGTCAATCCTTCTATAACTATACATGAATCCAAGGACGAAAAAAGGAAGAAAGCAAACAGAAATAATGTCTCTCTGTGGGGATGCCAGAGCACATGACAACCTTCATTCCTGTTGTATACATTTCATATTTGGAAGTCAATTCAGGTTCATGGAAAAGGAAATGGTTTACTCTTTAGGCAGGAGCAAGATGAGAGTAATAACTAGTTATAATGTTTGATTTATATGTTGGCTTGTCAATTGCTTGAGGCTGAAATAAGTCAGATGAAATAAATATCAACTATCCCCAATTATGAATTTGAAAAACACCTTAGAGATGGATTCATGGAAAAGGATTCATGAACCCTAAGTGTCAACATAATTCAACCACCTATATATCTAATAAGGGCCACGCGTACCTATATATGGTGTTGATTGGGAGACAACGAAGAATTTTTTTATCTCAATTATTCTTTTTCTTGTTTTGCTTTATTTTGGATAGTTTTAATTCATGCTTGTTTTCATTTGAAAATTCTATATCCTTAATAACTTGTACGCTTGTGATTGAAGGAGAAGCTGGTCAATAACAAATATCACAAAAAGAAAGATGGATATACATAAGAAAAGGAATATATTCGTTGCCCGTGCGGGTAACAAAAGTTAGTTATCTGTGGATCTCTTTTGTAATAGGAATGTGTAAAATCATAATTAGAAGATCAAAATTATAACCAAAAGATATTTTGTAAATATGATGAAAATTTTTGTTCCACAAAAAGTGTGTAAAAATGATATGTATGACAAAATTATAAATATTTTACTTTATATTACAAAATAAATCTTTATATTATAATTTTATCCATCTCATTACATTTTCTTGTTTCAATATAATTGTGTGCCTTTCTATTATAAAGATGGATGCACATGTAACTAACCATAGCTATCCACATGGTTGTATTATTGGGCCATAAAAAATAGAAATACAACAAAATTTTCTCTTTCTTTGTAGATAAAAGAAAAGAACCACCCATCGATGATCTCCATCCTCATTGATATTTCCCTCCAACTCAACACCATATGGTTTGTCCCACTTGGTCATATGACAATCAGATCTTATAATGAGAAAGGTGGATAAATAACTTCTCCAAGCTAGAAAATGTGAATATCCATCCTATTGTGGCTACAATAATGGAATAAAATACCAAATCCGTATCAAATCCTCATTCGCTCCATCAGTTAAGCCAATCAGTCTTTGGTGATGAGGCATTAATGATGATCACAAAAGTGGAAATTGATGGTGTTAAAGATGTTGGTATAGAGGATCATCACCACCCTTGTTGCATGGCATACAAATTATCTATTCGAGTTAGTAGCAAAGGAAAGTCATTGGTACGACTATGATCAATGTGATACACTCCTCTTAACAAGTATGGGTAGCAAGTTCCTGAGGCATCCTTGCAAGGGGAAGAAGAAAATGAAGATTTTTTCACACAAAATAACAATGGAGGAAGCAAGACATCTTCTTTGACAAAGAAACACAAAATGGAATTCGCCGCTCTCAGTCCATTATCCTAGATCTTGTAGAACCCTCTAAGGGTGTCCCAAGAGTTGAAGAAATAACTCTTCAAATGTCATATGATTATGCTCACGAGTACCACATAATCGATTTTACTTTAGTGCGAACGAGATTGATTTCCTCCATTTTATTAAATATAATACAATCTCTACCTTTGATGTTTATCTTTGCGGACCAATCAAAACTAGTCAATTACAAAGATTCCGTGTTAGATATGGCATGCAGATTTCTATTGTATCGTGTTGTGGCCTTCCTAATTGTTGGTACTTTGACGAGTATCCAACATCCATTCGATCTACTACTACATTGATCAAGAACTTTCTTAGCCATATGTGACGATTGCAATCATATTCCCTAGGTTTAAGTTTTGCATAACTAGCGTTTCTTTTCCTAGATGGCCTCTTTCATAACAGATACACTAACTTCCTTAAATATGTTTTTTTCTCCATTTTAAACCTAACTAAAAAGACTATTTAGGATCAACTTAAGACTCCCTCGCCTGAAACCATTTATCTTTTTATCCAACAGTCTCAAGTCCTACTTTCTATAGTGACTTGGATCGTCTCGGTGTTCATCATGAAGCAACATGAGGACCTTAAAAAACTCTGAAAATGTTTCTTCTCTGACCAAAGTCTTGATTATCCATCAAGAAGCACATATACTTTCAACAAATATGAGATATTGTTTCCTATCCTCAACGACCGCAAGAGCCCATCTACCACTGCAACACCATTAATGCTAAGCCTCAACATATATAATTGATTCCTAGGACACCGACGATTGCAACTCAATTGCAAGATGGAAAATAATCGAAGCTAGTAAAGAAACTAAAATTTCAAGACGTTCAATTGACATGTTAATCCTATGACAAACCCTAAGTATATGGGGGCATATCCAATGTCTAATCAATTGCTCTGGGTTGACAAGGCCAATTTATGTCGGAAACCCAATTTTTTGTCGACTTACACTAACATTCTTGAGTTTTTTTTCTTCTAAGAAGACCATAAATGAGTATGATGAGAACATAGTTTGGTTTTAAGTCCAACACTCAGAGACCTTTCTCAAAGGTGAAGCTCTTCAAGAAATCCCATTATCATTGAAACAAGACATATGAGCTTGAAATAAGACATGTGAGAATCCATTGTGGCTCCAAAAGAGGCAATTGGATTTTGATTCAATGAGAATGATACATAGAAAGAATAATCCACTGAGTCAGCCTTATGTTTGCTTTATATGAATATGAGAGTGTGAATAGGAAAGATCTTATGCACTCTAGTGTGTAAAGCACAACCACACCATAAATATCACTTGCTACATGGTTGACCAATTTACCAACCTAAAAGAAATAAAGTTTATGTTGATGGGTATACTTATCACCCTGATTATGATGAAAGATTTGGACTCAAAATTTGTCAGTTTGAGTAGTTTTTGAGAGTGAGGATCCCAAATCTTATTGACATGTTGCGTTTGAGCCATGCCAAGATCATTATGAAGGATAGTACAAAAAATGTTTCTTTATTCTCTCAATCTAAGCTCTAGGTTCCTCTACCTAAATTCATCACCCTACTGATAGAGAGGAAAGTCTATTACTTCTCTCTAGATGGGAAGAATATGACTAGTAATATACCAAAAATTGAATAAGCCAATCAATTGGAGCATATAAACAATCCAAATCCTTTAGAACATGTACAACTTCTAGAATTTCATCCCTTGAATCCACTAATTCCATCTTTTGAATACAATAGTCTACCATCATTGGATCATCCTAAATGAGTTTAATTGTGACACCTCGTCATGCTAAATGAGATTACTCAAAACATAAAACACGACCAACTACTAATTAATCACATAGTAAAAAATGTGGAATAATTAAAACCAATTCCAATAATGTAAATAAACTCTAGAACATTTACAAAAGATCCATCATTCCATTCTCATATATTGTAACATGTATTTACATATGGGTCCAAAGACCTCAGTCACATCCTCCATACAAAAGATATTTCACATGTACATACCATATATTTACAAACATTGGCATACTACCAAAATCTTGTGTCGATACAAGTATATCATCTAAAAAACACATCCCATACCCGGACCTTAGAGTACAAGGATGACACTAGGACTCTACTACTAACATCTACAACTCTACTACTAACTCTACTTCCACAGTACAACCTCGACCTTGTTGCCCATGACCACTTAAAAAAATGTGGTAACCCATGGGTGAGACCTAGTCCCAGCGAGAGATATAACTCTCTCCAACATATATTGATTATAACATATTAATTAACAGTAAATACATTGAGCAGTTAGGATATTGAATAAGCAATATGAACATATTGAACAGTTTGAGCATACTAAGAAGTTAAGCAAATAAATTGTAACATCAAGTAGAAGTACACAATTTTCATAAGTCTGCATCATGTAAGAACTATGTAGTGTAAAGACAAGACAAGGGTTAATCAACCAATGTGATATGTATTAAACCCTAGCAATTATACTACATGACATGTATTATATCTTTTATTATTATGCCCTGGGGAGTTTGAGTCGTACCACTCAAAGTCCAACTGACCACTGCGAAGTGCTATTCAGTTTCGTATAAGATCTAGGAGTGCCGGTATCCTAATATCTCTTCCCCTCGGCCAGTACAAGTAAACTGCAGTGACATACCGGTCAAACTACCAACAGTGGCATATAGTCAACTGATAACAACTAGTCCGTACTTGGTACAAATTACGACACTCGGAAATAGGGTATACAAAACCCTCTAATTCGAGGTACAACTGCAACAGTCCTCAATCACATCGAATGTCAGGGCATGACCATAGCCATCCTCCATAACCTGCAATTGTGGATGACACAGATATATCCTCAACTTGCCACCCCCACATACTCAACAGTATATGCTCCGAGTTTCCCTTGGGAATACTCGTTTCACCATCCAGTAAGTTCTGACACTGAAGATGGCTCTACAACACATGGCTCTACGTGATTAAGGTTACACTTGATTAATTACTGCCAATTGAATGCATTAAGGCTTTATCATACAAGTGGACATTCAAACCCTGATTCTTTTCTAACAAGAGTATATGTATAACAACTTCAAAATATATAAAACATTTGAGATATAAATCTTAATCACATTACCACATGCTATCATTCATTGCAAATTAATGGACCACACTTATCATCATACTATTACAAGATACCAATATCTTATCACAAGTTCTAGGGTTTTAACCCTTATTGGAACATGAAGATGATTTCACCTCAATCATGGCTTCAAACATGCCCAAAGGTCGTTAAGACCATCACATTATTCATAGTAAGGTTATCATCATCATTCCATGCCTTAAACAAGGCTCAAAAGATCATTAGCACACATATGTCCATAGATTTTAACATGGCAAGGCACTATGATATTCAAATAGTACTACATTGTGGTTTTAGCACAAGAAGAGTGTAATTCATTATCACATTAATCATTCAAGAGGTCTAATTATAATCAATCAACATCATACAATGACATGAAGGTTAGGTATAACAAGCTATATCACATGGGAGTTACACATCCACTTATTATAGTGATTTATCAAATATAACTATAAGATGGCAAAGGTAAGACTAAAAGTTAATGGTATTGGACCATCAAATTATCATCACCAGGACCCACATATAATACCATGCGATTTATTCTAATCCATTGGATGTTGAAGCATCCAATATTATTCATTGGATTAGGTTCATTGTTCAAGGTTATTAATTGAAGTATAGGTCTAACCATTAGATCAATTGAACTAAGGAACCATTGGTTCAAGGTTTAATCAAATCTACAATTACATTCTTAATTCATCATATATGGTGATGACCTGATCCACCATTAATTGTGATCATTAGATCACCATTGGTTGTTAGATCAGTAATACATTCAGTTAACACCATCAAATATTAAGCTAATGTCATCATCGATTGATAACATCATTAGAATACTTCATAAATTATAATAAAACGTCTAATTGAGCCAAAACCTGACCTAAGGGGGGTGAAAATAGGTTGTCACCATAAATTTGAAACCCTTGATCATGAACATAAGTTTCCAAGATAGCAACACCATTGGTTGTTGAATGGTATGACCATCGGTTGTGTGATAGGGAAGGAAATAGCCTGACAACCCTAATTTGAACCATCAATTGTTTTATGTTTAGCACCATAGGTTGTTGCTATCAACCTGTCCCAGATCATGTTACACCTTAGAAAGCTTGTAAACATGTTTACAAGTTCATATAGAACTGGAACAAAATAGGGAACACCACAAAAATTCGTAATTCTAAACAAGCATGGTTTCTCTATGCTTAATTCATCACATTAAATCATAAACATGAACTAACAAGCTTCTAACTAGAAATATAAGTGAAGAATGTTATATAACTCGCCTCTATAGAGTAGGTTAGATCCCAAACAACAAGAATCTTGAGAAAATAGGGCAAGAAAACCTTGGATTCATATCTGAACTTGGCCAAATAAGCACTTATCTCCACAAGGAAGCAAAACCCTAGAAAAAGAAACAAGAAGGATATATTTTTGAGTTCTAGAGCCACTTTCACCATGGAACTACAAGGTTCTGACATGGAGGAAGGTCTAAGGAAGGAGAAGAGCAAGATAAATGGAGAAGAAAACAACTTGCCTTGGTTAAAATCCCTAGAAGATGACCTTGGAAACCCTAGGTAGGGTTAGATGGAGCTCTAGGAGACCTTCTTCTCCAAAAAGGGGTTGTCTTCTACCTTAGAGCACTTGGTTCTGTAGAAAAATAGAGTGGAGTCGTTGCTCCAGGTTAGATAAAAGAAAAAGAAAGCATAGTTTCATATTTGGGCAAGGAAGAGGTAAATATAGCCCATGGATAACGATGGAAGTAAGCATGAGGTGTAAAAGTAGCTTTCCCATGTGTCTATGGCTTTAAACAATTAAGAATATACAAGCACACACACAAGAAGCTAACCCACCATCCTTATAGACCTGATTAGCTTTCCTTTGTCGAAATTCCCAGCCAATCACATAATTCATTAGTTGATAGCTACTAAAGGTAGCTCATCCATCTGACAAAAAAAAAGGTAGCTCATCCATGAAGGGGCAAATCCTAAAATACCCTTAGAGAAAAACACCTTCAAACAATGGCTCAACTAGGAGCCCCATGGATAAAAACACTTAAGAGTGATAATATAACATCTAAGGAACATAATGTATGTGACAAATTGCAAAGAAAACCCCTCAATTGGATAAATTACAGAAAATTCCAAAATGTACAGAAAATTGCATAACTTGCTCAAATAGTGTCCAAATTGGACCAAATTTGAAACATAAGCTTGTATTATGATTTAAAAACATATAAAAAGGTTATATTAGGGTTATAAGCATTTAAATATGGTAATTAAGCTCATTCAACTCATTAAGCAAGTTCAGGGGCCTTACAACTATAAACCCCTAATAAGGATTTCACCTCGAATTCCTATGCAAAAAGAGATGGGTATTTTCTACACATCTCATTATCTAGTTCCCATGTGGCTTCCTCTATGCCACGATGATTCCACAAAACTTTAACTAGTATTATATATTTTCTCTTCAGCTTTTTCACCCTTCTATCCAGGATCAACACAGGACCCTCAACATAGGAGATCTCCTCATCTAACTCAACCTCTACTGGTTGGATTGTCTGGTAAGTATTCGGATGACATTTCCTCAATATAGAGATGTGAAAGACATTATGCAATCTATGTAGCTTTGGTGGTAGTTCCAACTTATATGCTACCTTTCCAACATGAGCTAGGACAAGGTATGGTCCCATAAATCTAGGAGCCAACTTACCCTTCTTTCCAAACCTTAGCACACCTTTCCAAGGAGAAACCTTAAGATATACTCTATCTCCCACTTGGAACTCAAGTGTTCTACGTCGATTATCTGCATAAGATTTTTGCCTGTCCTGGGCTGCTTACAACTGTTGTTGTATCACTTTAATCTTTTCTGTAGTCTACTGTACTAGCTCAGGACCCAAAAGTTGATATTTACCTGTCTCATACTAGCAAAGAGGATACCGACATCATCTCCCATATAGAGCCTCATAAGGGGCCATATCTATGCTTCTTTGATAGCTATTGTTGTACACAAACTCTATCAAAGTTAGATGTGCATCCCAACTACCAAGAAATTGCAGCACACATTCTCTCAAGAGATCTTCTAAAGTCTGAATAGTCCTTTCAGACTGGCCATCGGTTTGCGGATGAAAAGTTGTGCTGAATCTCAGTTGTGTTCTCATTGCTGAATGTAGACGCTCCCAAAAATGACTTGTAAATTGTGGACCTCTTTCAGAAACTATATTCACTGGAATGCCATGCAGACGAACTATCTCATCAACATATATTTGTGCCAATTTTTCTGCTGTAAACATCGTCTTAACTGGCAGAAAATGAGTTGACTTAGTCAATCTGTCTACTATCACCCATATGGAATCATGACCCTTGGATGTCCTAGGAAGACCAACTATAAAGTCCATAGTAATATGATCCCATTTCCACTGTGGTATTGGCAAGGTAGTGTCCCTGTAGGCTTCTGGTGTTCAGCCTTCACCTGCTGACAAACTGGACATTTGGCAATGAACTCTGCCACATCACACTTTAGACCTGGCCACCAATACATGTCTTTCAAGTTTTGGTACATCTTGGTACTTCCAGGATGCATTGAATACATGGAGGAGTGAGCCTACTCAAGTACCATATTCCTCAACCCATCAACATCAGGAACTACTGTCCTATTGTGGTAACAAATTGTACCATCATCTGCCTCATGAAAGCCATCAAACTTTTTACTGCCAATACCTGATCAGATATTTTGTATCACAGTATCATTCTATTGTGCATCATGAATCTACTATCTCAAGGTAGGTTTCACTTGTAACTGTGCCAACAATCCTACCAACAAGGAAACTTCTAGCTGTACATTCATCTGGTGAAGAGACACTAACATATCTCTCTTATGGTACATCAAGGAATTTAATTGTGCATTATCTACCATTGATGATGAAGATGAATTTCTACTCAATGCATCAGCTACCACATTAACTTTCCCTGGATGGTAATCTATTGTGCAATCATAATCCTTAATCAGCTCCATCCATCTCCTCTGCCTCATATTCAACTCCTATTTTGAGATGATATACTGTAGATTCTTGTGGTCAGTGAAGATCTGACACTTTTCTCCATAAAAATAGTGTCTCCAGATCTTTAAGGCATGGACCACCATTGCAAGCTCCAGATCATGTGTTGGGTAATTCTCCTCATGTTTCTTAAGCTATCGCGAAGCAAAAGAAATCATATTTTTATCCTGCATCAACACGCACCCCGACCCATTCTTTGAAGCATTATAAAAGACAATATAGCCTTTTCCTTGATCTGGCAGTACTAACACCAGTGCACTAGTCAACTTTTCTTTCAAAAGCTGGAAAGAACGTTGAAACTTGTCATTCCAAGCAAAAGGAACATCCTTCCTGGTTAACCTAGTTAGGGGTAACACTATAGAATTGAAGTCTTTGATGAACCTCTTATAGTAACCTGCCAGAACTAGGAAACTACAGATCTTTGTCGGTGTCTTTGGTTGTTCCCATTCTAGTACAGATTCCACTTTTTTGGGATCAACACAAATGCCTTTTGTAGATATAACATGGCCCAGAAAAGACACTTCAGATAACTATAATTCACACTTGCTGAACTTAGCATATAGTTGATGCTGCCTCAACAAAGTCAATGCCTGGTGAAGGTGTTTCTCATGTTGTTGACTATCCTTGGAGTATATCAGGATATCATCTATGAACACGACCACACAATGATCAAGATAAGGTCTAAACACCCTATTCATTAGATCCATAAAAGTTGCAGGTGCATTGGTTAGCCCAAATGGCATAACCACAAACTCATAATGACCATACCTAGTCCTAAAAGCTGACTTGGGTATGTCATCAGCCTTAATTCTCAACTAATGGTAACCTGACCTCAGGTCTATCTTTGAAAATATAGTGGCACCTCTCAACTGATCAAAAAGATAATCAATCCTCGACAAATGATACTTATTCTTTATTGTCACCTTATTCAACTGTCTGTAGTCTATACACAACCTCATTGAACCATCCTTCTTTTTAACAAAAAGCATAGGAGCACCCCAAGGGGAAGTGTTTGGCCTAATAAAACCCTTCTCTAACAGTTCTTGTAACTATTTATTTAACTCGTGCATCTCTGCTGGTGCCATTCTGTATGCTGACTGTGCTATGGGTTGTTTTCCAGGAACAAGATTGATCTAAAGCTCAATCTTTCTAAGAGGGGGAATGCTAGGAAATTCCTCAGGAAAGTCATCCTCAAATTCTCGCACCACTGGTACCTCCTGGATACTAGGACCTACTGCCTTGGGATCCACAACACGAGCTAAGAAAGCCTCACATCCTTGTCTCATCAACCGCTCAGCTATCATGGATGACATCAAACATGTAGGAAGAATCTTCCTATCAGCCTAAAAAATCCACTGAGTACTACGGTCCAAGACTACCTTGTATTTTTCCAAGGTATCCATTCCTAGGATTACATCAAAACCATGCATGTCAAGTGTCAAAAGATCCACTTGAATGTTGTGTCTAGAAAAAAAATAACACAAGAAGGGCACACTTCCTGCAACTCGGTGAAATCGACCAAAGGAGTCTCTAGACGTAGGCTATCAGATCTAAGACTAACAGGTAGATAACAAATATCTATCACATCTCTAATGATAAAAGAGTGTGTCCCACCTGGGTCTACTAATACAAATATAAAACAAGAAGCAGACAAATCAGAATAAAATAACTCCATCTGACATGTCACGACTCGTGGATTGGCCATTGCTTCTGGTTGGGTCATGGCATAGAACCTTGCTGTCACCTGCTGCTGTCCATGTCCTTTGCTTGCTTGTCTAAAGGATCCTGCCTGGGATGCCTAACCACGTCCTCTTCCACTGCCACTACTAAACTATCATTGTTGTGGACCTTGTTGACTTTGTCTTGGCTGCTGAGTCACCTCCTCATCTTTCATAGGGCAATAAGGTCTTGTATGCCCCACTTGTCCACACTTGTAACATGTTCTGGTGTCCTAATATGGCCTAAACAGCTCTGTCACTGAAATCGATGAGGTACTGTGAGCTCCCGTTGGTAGAAAACTGTGACTTCTACCCCGAATCGGGGTCCACTGTGATGGTGCATGTGATCTTGGTTCACTGAAGGTTGACCTTGGTTGCGACAATGGTGGGAAAGACCTTGGCTTCTTAAAGCCTCCAGATGATTGCCCTTGAATCTGCATAGATCACTTCTTAGCATTAACTTCATGCTTCTCTATGGGAGACCTCTCAATCCTACTGATAGATTCCACAAAGGTGGAAAACCTTTCCCTGTTCTCCAAGGTTGATGTTGTAGTAGTCAACTCTGTACTCAGACCCTTATCAAATCTCTAGATCTTTTCCTTATTCATTGCTTCCATGTGTGGGCAGAACCTCAGAAGTTCCATAAACTTTGATTCATATTCATTGATAGTCATAGCTCCCTAATGAATCTTCTCGAACTGAGAGATTTTCTCATCTAGGTAGGTTTCTAGAAAATATCGGCTAACAAATTCCCTCCGAAAATCCTCCCATCCTATCACAACTCCTGGCCTTTTCTCCTCTTCTATGGCCCACCAGTGGCCAACACTACCCTTCAACAGGTATACTGCATGCTTAACTTTGTCTTCTTTAATGATATTTAGGATTTTGAACGCCTTTTTCCAGCTCAGTCAACTACATGTTAGCATCTTCTGGATCAGAAGTACCTGCATATTCAATCGCCCCAACACGTCTAAGACGTTCAAATGTCTTCCTGATACCTTGGGACTCCACATTGGAGGCAACTTCCCTAGCTTGAGGTCCTGGCGCTCTGTCAGCGACATGTGTAATTGTGGCCATCATCTGTTTAAAAATAGACTGAAACTTAGGATTGACCATCATTGTTGATTCTAGATGAGGCATTGTGGGCTGCTCTGGCCCTACTTTTGGCACTCTCTCATCATGTGCCTGCCTCCCTACACCTCCTCCTGGTGCAACATAGCTACTCTCAACGTGTTCTTCATGTCCTCCAGACATATCTGCATAAGCATAAACTATGATCAGATATGTTGGATACATAAGAACATACTCAAACATAACTCCTATGTCCCTGTAGACTCTAGAAAACCTAGAGCCCTGATACCAACTTAACTGTGACACCTCGTCATGCTAAACGAGATTACTCAAAACACAAAAACGACCAACTATTAATTAATCACATAGTAAAAAATGTGGAATAATTAAAACCAATTCCAACAATGTAAATAAACTCTAGAACATTTACAAAAGGTCCATCATTCCATTCTCATATACTATAACAAGTATTTACATATGGGTCCAAAGACCTCAGTCACATCCTGCATACAAAAGATATTTCACATGTACATGCCATATATTTACAAACATTGGCATACTACCAAAATCTTGTGTCGATACGAGTATATCATCTAGAAAATACATCCCATACCCAGACCTAAGAGTACAGAGACGACACTAAGACTCTACTACTAACATCTACAACTAACCCACCCTATGAATCTATTTATCACTAGGATGGTTCTCTTCCACAGTGCGACCTTGACCTCATTGCCCGCGACCACCTAAAAAAATGTGATGACCCACGGGTGAGACCTAGTCCCAACGAGAGATATAAATCTCTCCAACATATATTGATTATAACATATTAATTAACAATAAATACATTGAGAAGTTAGAATATTGAATAAGCAATATGAACAGATTGAACAGTTTAAGCATACTGAGTAGTTAAGCAAATAAGTTGTAACATCAAGTAGAAGTACACAATTTTCATAACTCTGCATCATGTAAGAACAATGTAGTGTAAAGACAAGACAAGGGTTAATCAACCAATGTGATACATATTAAACCCTAGCAATTATACTACACATATGATATTATATCTTTTATTATTATGCCCTGGGGAGTTTGAGTCGTACCACTCAAAGTCCAACTGACCACTGCGAAGTGCTACTCAGTTCTGTATAAGATCTAGGAGTGCCGGTATCCTAAGATCTCTTCCCCTCGGTCAGTATGAGTAAACTACAGTGACATACCAGTCAAACTGCCAACAGTGACATATAGTCAATTGATAACAACTAGTCCATACTTGGTACAAATTACGACACTAGAAAATAGGGTATACAAAACCCTCTAATCTGAGGTACAACCGCAACTGTCGTCAATCACATCGAATGTCAGAGGCATGACCATAGCCATCCTCCATAACTTGCAATTGTGGATGACAAGGATATATCCTCAACTTGCCACCGCCACATACTCAACAATATGTGCTTCAAGTTTCCCTTGGGAATACTTGTTTCACCATCCAGTAAGTCCTGACACTGAAGATGGCTATACGACACAAGGCTCTCCATGATTAAGGTTACACTTGATTAATTACTGCCAACTGAATGCATTAAGGTTTTATCATACAAGTGGACATTCAAACCCTAATTCTTTTCTAACAAGAGTATATGTATAACAACTTCAAAAGATATAAAAAATTTGAGATATAAATATTAATCAAATTACCACATGCTATCATTCATTGCAAATTAATGGACCACACTTATCATCATACTATTACAAGATACCAATATCTTATCACAAGTTCTAGGGTTTTAACCCTTATTGGAACATGACGAGGATTTCACCTCAATCATGGCTTCAAACATGCCCAAAGGTCGTTAAGACCATCACATTATTCATAGTAAGGTTATCATCATCATTCCATGCCTTAAACAAGGCTTAAAAGATCATTAGCACATATATGTCCATAGATATTAACATGGCAAGGCACTATGATATTCAAATAATACTACATTATGGTTTCAATACAAGAAGAGTGTAATTCATTATCACATTAATCATTCAAGAGGTATAATTATAACCAATCAACATCATACAATTACATGAAGGTTAGGTATAATAAGCTAGATCACATGGGAGTTATACATCCACTTATTATAATGATTTATCAAATATAACTATAAGATGGCAAAGGTAAGACTAAAAGTTAATGGTACTGGACTATTGAATTATCATCACTAGGACCCACATATAATACCATGTGATTTATTCTAATCCATTAGATGTTGAAGCATCCAATATTATTCATTGGATCAGGTTCATTGTTCAATGTTATCAATTGAAGTATAGGTCTAATCATTAGATCAATTGAACCAAGGAACCATTGGTTCAAGGTTTAATCAAATCTACAATTACATTCTTAACTAATCATATATGGTGATGACATGATCCACCATTAATTGTGATCATTATATCACCATTGGTTGTTAGATCAGTATTACATTTTGTTAACACCATCAAATATTAAGCTAATGTCATCATCGATTGATAACATCATTAGAATACTTCGTAAATGATAATTAAACGTGTAATTTGAGCCAAAACCTGACCTAAGGGGGTGACCATAGATTTTCATCATAAATTTGAAACCATTGATCATGAACATCAGTTTCCAAGATAGCAACACCATTGGTTGTTGAATGGTATGACCATTAGTTGTGTGATAGGGAAGGAAATAGCTTGACAACCCTAATTTGAACCATCAATTGTTTTATGTTTAGCACCATAGGTTGTTGCTATCAACCTTTCCCAGATCATGTTACACCTTATAAAGTTTGTACACATGTTTACAAGTTCATATAGAACTGGAACAAAATAGGGAACACCACTAAAATTCGTAATTCTAGAAAAGCATGGTTTCTCTATGCTTAAATCATCACATTAAAGCATAAACATGAACTAGCAAGCTTCTAACTAGCAATATAAGTGAAGAATGTTATATAACTCACCTCTATAGAGTAGGTCAGATCCCAAACAGCAAGAATATCGAGAAAATAGGGCAAGAAAACCTTGGATTCAGATATGAACTTGGCCAAATAAGCACTTCTCTCCACAAGGAAGCAAAACCCTAGAAAAAGAAATAAGAAGGATATATTTTTGAGTTCTAGATCCACTTTCACCATGGAACAACAAGGTTCCTACCTAGAGGAAGGTCTAAAGAAGGATAAGAGCAAGAGAAATGGAGAAGGAAGGAAGAAAACAAATTGCCTTGGTTAAAATCCCTAGAAGATGACCTTGGAAACCCTAGATAGGGCTAGATGGAGCTCTAGGAGACCTTCTTCTCCAAAAATGGGTTGTATTTTACCTTAGAGCACTTGGTTCCGCACAAAAACATAGTGGAGTCATTTCTCCAGGTCATAGTAAAGAAAAAGCAAGCATAGTTTTGTATTTGGGCAAGGAAGAGGTAAATATAGCCCATGGATAATGATGGAAGCAAGCATGAGGTGTAAAAGTATCTTCCCCATGTGTCTATGGCTTTAAACTGTTAAGAATATAAAAGAACACACACAAGCAGGTCCCCCACCGTCCTTATAGACCTGCTTAGATTTTCTTTGTCTAAATTCCCAGACAATCACATAATTCAGTAGTTGATAGCTACTAAAGGTAGCTCATCCATGAAGGGGTAAACCCTAAAATACCCTTAGAGAAAAACACCTTCTAACAATGACTCAAAACACTCAAGAATGATAATATAACATCTAAGGAACATAATGTATGTGACAAATTGCAAATAAAATCCCTCAATTGGGTAAATTGCAGAAAAGTCCAAAATGTACAAAAAATTGCATAACTTGCTCAAACAATGTCCAAATTGGAAACTTAAGCTTTTCTTATGATTTAAAAACATATAAAAAGATTATATTAGGGTTCTAAGCATTCAAATATGGTAATTAATCTCATTCAACTCATTAAGCAAGTTCAAGGGCCTTACATTAATTATCTTATGCTAAGATGAATACAACTATATCCAAGCTCTATAATCCTATGAAATAGTGTCAAGCTCAAGATGACTACCAAAAAAGTTTATACTACTAGTATCTACAATTTGACATTGAGTGAATAGTCTCAACCTTCAATGTCAATGAGTATGGAGGAACCGTCAATTTCAAGCACCCCAATTGTGCACAAGTTGTATACCGATGTCCTGTCATAGATAATTTTTTAAATAGAATTGTTCAATGCTTATACTCTCCTATCATATGCACAACTACATCTTCTTAGTTGTAGGAAAATACTACATAAGAAATTGATTCTTCTACAATAACCATTTTGTAGGACTTTCAAAAATCACCACATGTTAAGTGGAACCATTCCACCATTAACAACTCAAAAACTCGATCAAGTTGATGAAGTTGAATCATCTATTAACTTTTTCTCCTCAAGTCAAGACTCTGATTTCTTTTCTTAGTGGTCTACAGTCCCCTGAGTTGATGTTTTATTTCTGAATACACAAGCTACTAAATCTAAGCAAAATATATCAGCTCAAGCCAAAAGTAAGCTCAAAAAGCAAAATTTCAAGCAACAATCACATATATAAAATATGATTTAAATATCAACAGAAAACAATCACATATCCCATAAATCTACCACCATCTAGTTCTTCTCTCAATATCCCCCTAATTTTCATTCTAACACCATGGAACTAGCTACACATGGATGCTTGGTCACATATGATGATTAAAATTAGACATAAATTCCATTTTAATAAGTACCACACAAGAACAACACAAGGGTGTTCAGAGGAGACAAGCACGAAGTAAATTTATATGCACCCCATTTCAACTTATCTGATTACACTTTTTATAACAACATCCTCGTCTTAAATGAAGAAAATTGTATCTTTTGAAATTATACATGCCAATAAGATATTGGGATGATATTTTCATTATTGAAAGCACTCACATTTATGTGGGAGGCATTGTGACTCTATGTTGCTCCAAAAGGATACATGTTGATTTCTATTTTTACAGCTATCTAGGTAACAATTACAAACAACATCACAACTCTCATGACTAGGAAACATTTTTAGAAATCATCGTATGTGTGTCCTTTCTCTAAGGCAAACCAAAAATACCTAGTTTAAATGATGCACTAGAAATACTAAATAAGTTCTAACATTATAATTTTGACAAATTACTTATGTCATAGAAATGCTTCTATTTTTAGAAATCGTCATTCATGTATCCTTTCTCTAAGGCAACCCTAAAATACCAAGTTTAAATGATGCACTAGAAATATTAAATAAGTTCTTACATTAGAATTTTGACAATATGCTTATGTCATAAAAAGTATTGGAGCACCATCATTTTCTATACACATATAGAAATTTATTCACATAACATATAACTCTTATAAAAGCCTTAACAAACATATAAATGAACTAAAAAATTCATCTAGATGCCCAATCATTGAATTTGTTACATAATGTCACAAACTTATTCACTAATGTATATCTAACTAACTTCTGGACAACTATGATTGAACTTGATCACAAGACTCCATATTAAAAGATTCAGTCAAAAGATTCTAATTTCTAGGTTCGGTGATGGATATGCACTATATATTACAACTTCAAGACGAAGACACTCAAGAAAGAATATAATCAACTTGAAACACATTACATTAGGGATATTATGAATTTGAATACAATTCAAGTACTTTGTTCCTTACAAAACTAATTATTCTAATTTATCTCACCTTCATGCTTATTCTTCATATTTTGTTGATTTTTTTCTTCAGTTTGTTATGATTTTCTTTTTAGAAACTTCATCATTTATATACAATATCATGCCAAGGAGTAACACATGACTATTTTGATCACTGAGTGCTATCCATTACTAACTAAAACAAACAATTTTGCTAAAATTTAAAACATTTTCACAAAACATATTATAATAAGTGTGTTAGATATAATCTTTTAGGAATGAAAACTATTAATAATATTATACTGAGATTCTATATATAGAAGTAAAACACTAATATCTCATGCTAATAGTTCCTCGACAAGGTGTTTCTAATATGGATTAATCTACTCTTGTTATCTAGAATAATTAATTCTCATGATAAAATAATTAGACATTGATCTTGAGAAATCTAGCTTTGGACCAACATCAAATGATTTTATAACCTTTTGAAAAATCAATTAAGTCTTTGTAGAAGCATGGAAATAAAAACAAAAGGGAACAACAACCTAACATGGAAATATAGCGTGTAGGGTTTTGGAGGTTTTGAAATACAGAATCCTCCCGATAGAAAACTCTAAGACAACAGATCCATAGTAGCCATGAAACGTTGAGGTATATTAAAAACATAAAAGACATATTAGATATACCTTGTCTTACACTAGTTCCCCAATAACTAGACACATGTTGTGTTGGTGAAGAACTCACACTTTTAAATATGGGTCCAATGTCATTGTTTTTGTTGTTGCACCCCGTCCTTGTAACATTTTGTAGAACTCATATTCTCCATGGATAACTTGTTCATCCTCAAGCTTCCGCACAAGGGCCTTGGCCTTTATGTTTTCCAAGCGAATGAAACAACTCTTGGTGCACCACCTTGTTTGCCAAGGGGAAGTGAAAGTGAAGTTGTCGACATGCTAACATCACTTTCTCCTCTCCTCCTCCTATCTTGTGTGTTGTCCTTGAGATGAGTTTCCCTTCCTTAAAGGGGAATAAACTCAAAAGAAACTTGTGTGTCACATCTCATAGATATCACCCCCTTTATAAAGAATAGGTTAGGCCCAAGGTTAAAAAACCAATTGTGTTACGAATTCACAAATAGATTTGTAATAGGAAAAATGTAAATTCATCCATTCGGTTGACTAGGATCCTACTCAACCAATTGGATAGTTTTGGCAACTCCAATTACATCTCAATCAATATCTAGGATTCCCATGTTGATCAACTTGCTGTTTCCCCTTCTCCAACTAGGAGTTGAACCTGACGATTACCTGACTGGTTCACTCGATCAGTTGATTACTTTCCAAAAAGGTGATTAGTCAATCAGCTAACACTTAGTTTCTCATTTGATCCAACTTATCCAGTCCGTCGATTGACTTGTTAAATTGACCGACTGGGTTGGAAATCAACCTTTATATAAGGAATCTTCTAATTATGTGTTTAATTGTGAGCTTATTTTACCTTTTGCATCCTTATATGTGTGACCCTGTAGGCTCCACATAAAGTTTGTAATGATGTCAGAGACCTCATAAGCAAAGAGCGGTATCTAGAAACGTGTTGCTTCACCCAACAATTAGAATAAGTTGAGTACAACTTTAACATGTAGGTAGCTAATGTTACCATGACTGGAATTTGTCACATATATCCAAGATGAACTCAAGGCATGGAATATTCATCCTTTAAGCATTTGATCTATGTCTCTTGAACCATATCAAACTATTGAGATTCACCAAGCCCAATATTATATATTGACTCAGATGAGCATGGCCATGTATTTCATAGTCTCTCTTATCAAGTGACCATGATATCACTCCAAGAGGAGGGACAAATTCCATCTACATCACTTACAATAATAAATATTTGCCATAGTGCACCCAATCGCTAAATGTATGGAAACCCTTATTCATAGTCACTTTGGGTAGTGTTAATAGACATAGAACAACATGTAATTAGTAGTGACATTAGATCTAAGGATAATAGTCACCATTGTCACATTGAGATATGACTCTAAAACCATAATGTGGATTTTATGTGTCATTATGAAAGTGGTTAGTACAAGTTATTCTTTAACAAGTATCAATGTATGTAAGTTCATAAAAAATCATGACTAAAGTGATGTAATCATAATTTCACATATAGACTAGTCTTATGCACTAGTGTGTCCAATGATACCCAAAATAATAGCTAACCAGGGTCATAACAAGAATGAATAATATAAGTATACATATGATCTCATGTTAGGATCCTCAAGCCAAACCATATGTCCTTGAATCAATACATTCTTAGGAAATTAATACATTTAATCATTTTCAATACTAAAACAAACATAATAAGTGTGATTTCCTATCATTAATAATCAACTCATATACAATGTATCCCTATTACAATCATCACATGATATCTCTCAAGGCATAAAACCAATTGTCATTCACTTGCATTAAATCCAATCACTTAGGAATCTCATACAAAGTGATCTAACATGGCCATCATGCTTTGTGGTAATAGTGCTTCCATCAACAAATCAACAACATTGGTTTTAGTTGACACTCTACAAATATTTACATATCCTCACTCTAAAATCTCTCATGTGAGATGATATCACTGTGGTATATGCTTAGAATGTTCATTGATGCATTAATTTTTGGTTTCTTTTCATAGGCTACAATTATCTATGCATTAATTGCATATATGTTCATTTTGAGATGATTTATGCATTATTTTCTATCATTAGCATGTGAATTATTGATGCATCACATATTTAGTAATTTCATCGAATCATGATAATTTATCATCTATAATTCGAACTTATTATGTTTTACCCTTGTTTTAGTCAAATTCAACAATGAGTGGATAACTTGGTGCCACCAACACATCTATTAGTGGTACCGACAGAGCACAAAGTTTTAATAGGGAAATCAAGAAATCTCAATGCTATTGAAAGTTCACTACGTGCTACCGAGGATGATGTCATTTCTATGGAAACTATGAGTCAATGCTACTAACTCAAGATCTAGGGAGCATCAAGAATCGAGAATAATTGCCTCAGTTCCACCAACTCGCTTGTTGGTGGTACTGACTTCAATCTTTAAGTTACATCAGAACTTGAAGATAGAAACTTGTGCTAACAATTTACAATGTCCGTAGTACTGGCATAGTTCAAGGGTTACAAGTCACTTGGCAAATAGGTTCCACTGAAACCCTATCGGTGGTACTAACAATACATATACGTTCAGATATGAGATTAAGTCATATCCAACGACTATGACTTAATGACGGTCAAAGCCCCACTTATGACCTAAGGGGAGTGTAGACAAAAAGGGATATCATATTTGTTTACGTTATAGCAGAGCACAAAGTCGAGAGAGGGGGATTCGAAGGAGATAGACATGGATCGAATTCTCCAGTCACTTTTAAAGGGAAAATTTGCAGCTAGAACGCCCCAGATCAAGGTGTTCAGTAGAGAGGATCGCCGAGATGACTTCTCCATGTGTTCTAAAATTCATTTTCTGATGTTTATCCTATTTTCTTCATCTTCCTCTCTTTGTATGATGATAGAAATCATGCAGGGCTAAACCCCACATTTCTTAGGACTTGATAGTAGCCTTATATTGCTTTATATTTGAATTCTATGAATTGATAATCTATTTCCTTCATTTTGGACGTGATGTTATGATCTACTATCAATTTTTCATGCGTGACAACCATAATGAAAGTAATAGACAACTGATTGATTTGGGAGAGGTATTGGGAGTTGGACAAATCACAGATCCACATAGCCTATATCATACCTCAGGAGAGGGCTTAAGGTTGTGAAAGAACAACCTAGAGATTCTATAACTCACCCAACTAATTCATAAACTGCTACAAGAGTGGGGTTTGTCTTATTTAAGTAGTATATTACATGGTGATACTTATTACATGTCTTTACTCCACATTTAAGGGACAATATTTACCATTGAAATGGAATTTGAATGGAATGTGTATTTTGGTGAAACCATAGTCTTGAGGAATCCATACATTCTTGATCACAACCATTTTTATTTTATATTTAATTCTTTGCTCTTATTTATCAAATAACCAATCAACATTTTTTTAAGCCTAGCTGATTAGGTCTGAGTAAGTAGTAGTCTTTAGTGAACATTTCCCTGAGTTTGACACTCGGGCCTCATAGGGCTATATTACAAGAGGCACACACTTGCATTATATACACATAGGTTTATCATGTCAAGTTTTTGGCACTATTATTGGGGAAGGAAACACTAGAACTATGAGTGATGCGACTGGCCACTCTAGGCCACTTTTCTTTCTTCAATTTTGGTCTTTTCTTTTGAACAAGAGCATAATTGACAAAAAAATTCTTTTGCCAATTCACTAGTATTCTATGTCTCAAATTTCCATTTATTTTTAGGTACTAGTTCCTGGTTCACACTCAAACCATGAACTACAAAGAGTCTACTTCAACAAGTGTATACTAGGGGAAGATTTTTTGTAAGGCATGAGAGTTTGGGGCTTCAAATGAGAAGCTCATCCAAACTCCACCACCACATCTAGAGCAAGAGCAGACAACAACTATGGACCCAAACGAAGATGACTATGCAGAGGATGTGACTAAAGAACAAATGGTCTGGGTGAAGATAAAGACATCATTATCAACTTCTTAATTAGGGCCAATAAACATCAAGTAGTTAATGTTAAAAGCTACAAGATATATCCAAGACTAGTGGTGCTCATAAAAACTCAATCATTCCATGGGAATATCTTAGAGGATCCTATGGCACATATCAACAACTTTGTGGAGAGTTGTGACATGGTGAAACTCGACAGAGTTCCAACTGCAATGATCTATCTGAAGATTTTGTCATATTCATTGTGAGACAAAGCTAAGGCGTGGATCCTAAGTCTAACACCAGACTCTATAGAAACCTGAGATGATAGACACGTTCTTTAGAAGAGATATTTCCCTCCATAGAAGACAAATGAATTGGTGGGAAAATCCACAACTTCAAGCGAATGAATTTGTGGGGAAAATCCACAACTTCAAGCAACATGCCAATGAGTCATATTCAAAAGCTTGGGAGATATTTTAGAACATGCTCAGGAAAGTCTCTCATCATGGGATTGATCTATATGGGCAAGTGAAGACATTGTATTATGGCATACACAAAGAGGAGAGGACTAGTCTTGACAGTTCAAGGATATAATTCTTCCTAAATAACAAGGGTACATGATGTCATGATATCTTGAAGAACATGGACAAGAACCAATCCTAGGGAGAGGAGAGAGAAGCACCTACAAAAATCAAGAGTTATATGGAATTAAGAGAGATCATGGAACTTAAGGCTTAAATGGAGAGATTCACAAGGAAGTTTGATCATAAATTTGGCACCCCCTCTGAAGTGAAGAGGAGGACTGCATGTTTGTGTGCAGCAGAATAATAGGAGAAATAACAAATATTCATGGCTTTGAGATCCTAAATTCTCTTGGAAGGTTCCAAACAATTTCTAGCAGGATGCATCTCAATATCAGGGAGACAACCCTTCACAACAATATTAGTAGGATAGGGGTCCTAGTAAGATGGACATGATTGTAGACATTCCATTGAGACTTGTGAGTTAGAACAAGGCTTTACTAGACAATACAAATGGGAGTACAAAAATTAGGGGGATCATATCGGAAACATTGAAAATCAAATCTCTCAATTAGGAGTAGAGGTGGCATCCATAAAGAAACCTATACAGTATGGATTTCTTGTGAGCATAGACACAAATCATCAACATCATCAAGTAATTTACATATCTATTTTCAAGAAAACATAGCATGTTACTGAGGTGAAACCAAATCAACACACCTCAAAGGCTGAATGTGTGTATGTGACAAAAGTTTTATTTCCCAACAGCCTATACAGAATACCATGAGGATGTAGAACACAGTGCATTATCCACACATATGCCCCTCACTCAATACAATGTCTAGAAAAAGCAACAAGGACACCCCATCTACAACCAGTTCTGCAACACAAGGAACTTCTAGGTTCCACCATTGTATGTCCATGCTCCCAGTTATAGAAAATGTGTCCTTTCAACAAGAACATGTGAAGGTTCTACTTCATAATGTAGTAGTCACAACCAACAAGGAAGCACCCACAATTGAGAAGGAGTATCCATTGGTCACCCAATCCATAAGAGATGTGCCTGATTTTATCCTAGGAGGTAGCGTTGATGCAAGCTTAGAGGATGATATCCCTAATGTGTCATACATTCCTCTACACAAGCATTAAAAGAAGCCACATGTGCCATTCTTAGATAGGCTAAAGACAAGAAAGGAGGATAATCATTTTATGAAATTCCTAAACATCTTTTGAAATCCCCACAATAACATCCCACTTGTTGTGGCGATAGAAAAAAATCCTTGCATATGAACATTTTTGAAGGATATCATCAACAAGGAAAGACGGATAAAATAACATATGTCTTTCTTGTTGATGAAGTGGTTAGTGCTCTGATCCAAGTTAGACTTCCAACAAAGAGAAAGGACCTAGGATGCTTCTACACCCCTAATTCATTGGCAACAAACATATCCAACAAGAACAATGTTACTCTGGGGCGAGCATAAATCTCATGCCTCTCTTTACCTTTCTAAAGGTGGGATTGAAGATACCAATGAGTTTGTTCATTACAATCCAAGTGGTACATGGGTCAATTGTGAGGACATATAGGATATGTGAGAATGTTTTAGTAAAAGTTGACAAATTTATCTATCTTGTTGACTTTGTGGTCATGGATGTGCAAGAGTTGCAAGGATCCAAGATGCTGTTAGGAAGATTGTTCCAAGCTACGACCAATGTGATCATTGCCATGGGTAGAGGTTACTTGACATTGGGGATAGATGATGATAAAGTGGAGTTCATACTACCAAATGATTCTTCAAACCATCCCGTGACAACTCAAACTGAAAAAAAAACATCTTGTCAAGCCTATGACATTAAACAAGGGCACTTATGGGAGACAACCCATTTTCATTTTTATTATTTACTTTTTATTCAGGTCTTTTCCTTAGTCACAATTTTTATATATTATATTAGATTTTAGTTGATGCAAGAAAGCTACCTTGATGTGTTTTTTTCACTATGAAAAAACTTACAATGTCGGTACTGTCAACACCAACATCGGTAGAACCCACCAGCCATCTAGGAATCAACAAGGAACCTTGTATATTTTGGAACCACCAACAGCTAGGTCGGTGGAACTGACTCCTTATTAGTTGAATACTTTTAGAGAGACATAAATCTCGATAGCATCAACATCACCATCTATTGCATCAACATTTTTTGAGTAGAAATCATAGATCTACAGGAAAAGCTCGTCGACACCCCCAAGAGGCTTTTTTGTGCTACCGACGCATGTAGCTGAATGGACAAAGGACGTCATAGTTGGGTATTACCGAAACACATGTCGGTGGCACCGATGCAGAAGGTTAGATATGATCCACAGATGCTGCCAGGAACATTCCATCCACCACCACCATATTGAGCATCTGGTACCCCTTGTTCTACCTCTTAATTTGATTTTTGACTATGATGAAATAGTCAAGTTCAAGCTTAGGGGGGTGATGAAAATACTTTATATTGATTTATTTTCTATATTATTTAGTTTTTCTTGTTTCCAAGTAATAGGATCCACAATCTATCTAGTGTAATCATGGAGCTTAGTTTATCACGATTGCATCATATCATTAAAAGAATGTATTTCTTGCTCTTGCAATGAATAAAAAAAGCATCAAAGTGTTAGAATATTTTTTTTGAAGTTTAAAACAACACCAAATGGAGGAAATGTTTGGGTAAGTTACTTGAGGACACTTTATATGAATGTAAATCTTAAGTTATCCAAGACTTGTGTACGATGATGAGGTTTGAGCCCAAACTAACCAAACAAGTAACGAGATCTTAAATGAGATTTTTACAAAGAGACTCTAAGGTCACCCTATATACAAGTTGATAGGAGAGGGATATTTCATAGTTAAGAAAGGCATCATCTCTTCATCATGTGATTGCACCCAACTTTTATGACATATCATTCACCACCACAAGATTATCAAGTAATCCAAATTATTTCCTCATGACTTCATGGCATATCATAGTAGGTAGGAGGTTAGTTAGTTTCTTTTAAAGTGCATTAAAAAATATAGAGATGTGCCTATCATTTTATTAAGTTGAGAAATTTTAGTTGCATTACAAATTTCATGTAGATTGCATTCTCCTTTTGCATCATTTTGCATATTGTACAACATATATCTATTTAGATTTCTCCACAAATAAAGTGTGAAAGGATATACATCTGTATCCCTCCAAATGAAAAAAAGAGGGAAAGAAAGAAATGATGTATGGTAAAGGAAGTCCAAGAATCAACCATGAATCATGCTAAAATAAGAGGGCAAAAAAAATAAAGAAATCAAGAAAAGGATGCCTTGAACCGAGTTCAAATTTTCTTCAAGGAGAAAGTGAAAATAGCCTATATGCATGCATCCTATCACCCACACTCATCATTAGGATATAGGTATGTCACATTTTATTTATACATAAATAATTTGAATCTTACTTTTTATTCTTGTTCATAGCCACCTATTCCATTATCACCCATTGCTCTGCATGGTAGGTCATATATATGATTAATCTCTTCATTCCTGTACGAGGAATTGGTCCCAACATAGTTGTATCGGTAGATCAGAGCAATGTATATAGGGAATCACATGGCGCATCAAGATATTCCCTATTGATTATGATGTTAACTTCTCTATATTAATAGCAATTCATTGATCTAAGTGTGGAAATGTTTAATAAACATTTTTGGTCACTTCAGAGTAGTTATTTGTTCAATGGTTGGGAAGGGCCAGTTCGGGACTGTCAAGTGGGGGTAATTGAGAAAAGTAGTTCATAGAATTTGTTATATTGATGACTCTTTAAAATAGATCCAAAAATATCATTGCTCAAGGGTGAGCAACATTCAATCTTAGGAGATTTTGATGCATTGGTTTTCATTCACTTTTCACAAGCTATTTTTTGTGCATTAATTGCATATATGTTCATTTTTAGATAGGTTTATGCATGGTTTTCTATCATTAGAATGTGAATAATTTTTGCACAAAGTATTTAGTGATTTTCTAAATCATGATAATTTATCATCTATAATTAAGACTTATTATGTTTTTCTCTTTTTTTTCAGGAAAATTGGGCATCAAGTGGACAACTCAATTTCACCGACACATCAGCCGATGGTATCGACAATGCTACCAAGAGTTCACTTGATGCTACCAAGGATGGCGTTAATGCTACCAAAACTATGAGTTAGTGATAATGACTCAAGATCCAAGGAGCATCAAGAATCGATAATAATTGTCCACGTGCCACTGACTCGATTGTCCGTGGTACTGACTTCAACATTCAAGTTACATCAGAACTCAAAGATAACAACTTTGTGCTATCGATTCACAAGTTCACTAGTACTAATCCAGAATGAGGGCTACAATTTAGTTGGAAACTCAGAGCCACCAACACCCTGTCGGTGATACAAACAATGCACGATCAGTTTAGATATGAGATTAAGTCAGATTCAACGAATGTGATTTAATGACTACCAAATCCCCACTTATGACCTAAAGGGAGTGCAACCTAAAGGGGATATCACATTTTGTCATGTTTCACTAGAGCACAAAGCCAGGAAAGGAGGGGATGAAGGAGATAGCCATGGACCAGACGCTACAGACACTTCCAAAGGGCAGATTTGTGGCTGTAATATTGTAGATCAAGGTGTTTACCAGAGGGGATCACTGCGAGAAGTTCTTGAGGGGTTTTACATTGGCTTTCTAATGTTAGCTTGTTTTCTTCCTCTTCGTTTCTTTGTATGATGATGATAGTAATCATGTGGGGCTGAATTCCACATTCTTTAGGACCCCTGAGTAGCCCGATATTGCTTTATATTTAAATTCTATGAATTGATAATCTATTTTCTTCATTCTGGACATGAATTTATGATCTCCTATTGATTTATTTATACTTGATCACCATAATTAAAGTAATAGCCCACTAATATATTTAGGATAGAGATTAGGAGTTGGACATATCATAAATCCACATAGACTATATCACGCCTCAAAAGAGGGCTTAGGCTATGAAAGAACAATGTACAAATTTTGATAATGCACCTAACTAATTCCTAAACTGCTACGTGAGTGGGTTTTTTAGTTAGGTAGTGTGTCACAATGTGAGAGCAAGTAATACCTATCATAGGTCTTCAGTCTAGAGTTAATGATCAATAATTTTTAACAAAATAAAATATGAATGTAATGTATATCATGGTGAAACCATAGTCTCGAGGAATCCATACATTCTTGATCACAAATATTATTAATTTAGATTTAATTCTTTGCTCTCAGTTATAAAACAACCAACTAACCATTTTCTAGGCCTAGTTGATTAGGTTTCAGGAAGTAGTAGTCTTTGGTGAACATTTTCTAAGTTTGACACTCTGGCCTCATAGGCATGTATTATATGACATGTACACTTGCATTTTACACACATAGTTTTAGCGTGTCATTGATGCGTTCTAAGTTCCTTGGAATGTGAGTTGGATCCATTGGATGTGGAAATATAATCAACTTTTGTTACATTGGATGTGGCAATATACTCATCTTTTATTGTAGAATCAACCATCATCCCTTTCTTGGAACTTTTTCATGTTATACCTCTAGCTTTCACAAAAAACATAAATCTTGGTTGTGATCATTCATGTTCCATGTCGGTTTGGAAGAATGCATTAGTGTAACCTTCTACACTGAAGTCTTATTCACCTTTGCATATTAAGAATTGGTCCTTTCTTCTGGTCAGTTTTTAATATCTATCTAATGACCTTTACCTGGATATGATCGATGTCCGTTCATCATGATCAAAGCATATGAGGCAAATGGATGTGTACATAACATTGCTTAAATGATAGATGCAATTGTATATGTAGATCAAATCTCATGCATGCATGCTCTCTCTTTCAAGAAGGACATTGGACTTACATAGACATATTTCAAGAAACATGGATAAGTTTCCTCTCTTAGGATCATGCATACTAAATCATGTCAATACCTTGTCAATGTATGTACTTTGGATTAGGACAAGAAGCCTTCTATATCTATATATGTGGATATTAGTTCCTAGAATATACAATGCTTTTCCAAAGTCCTTCACAAAGAAGGTATTTCCAACCAGGTCTTAACCAATTGTAGATTAGGTATGTCATTTCCCATAAATAATATCTCATTCACATCCAACATGAGAGGTACATTTGTTCTCTTGATAACCTTCTTGTCAAAATAAGTTTCATCTTCATTTTTATAAAGAAAAACTCTTTGTGTATCTCATCAAAATAAATATTCCAGCTTCTAGATACTTGTTTCAATATGTAAATTGACCTTTGTATCTTATAGACTTTATTGGCTTCATTTAGAACTATAAAACATCTAGGTTGTGTCATGTACACATCCTTATGAAGATTCTTGTTAAGGAAAGTAGTTCTAACGTCATTTTCCAAATGTCATACATCATGATATGATACAATGGCAAGCATGATTTTAATGGATTCAACTATGACAACTTGATTTTTTTTGTTATAGTAAACACCTTGAACTAATCTCAGTCCTTTTGCAACCAATCACCCTTAATAAGTTTGTACATTACCATCCACATCAACCTTTTTCTTGAAGACCTATTTGCACGTTATGGGTTTTACCCCTTCAAGTGTATCCACAAAAGTACATACTTTGTTGGAGTACATTGAATTCACCTAAGATCTCATGGCTTCAAGACATTTGCTAGAATATGGTCTGTCAATGGCCTCATTGTAGGTTGTTGGCCCATCATCATGCATGACCAACACATGTGTCCTATTAGACCTTTAATGTTCTTGTGCTACATGAGGAATATGAGATTCCACAACAACTTGTGATTATTTCGTTCCTGATCTACCCCCATAGATGCAATGTTATCATATTGTCCTCAAAACATCATTGTGATATACTTTCCTCTAAATGTTCCTTTAGAAATTAATTTCTTTTGAAGGAATACAATAGTTTTCTCAAAAAACACTTTATTGTTAGATGGAATATAGAAGTATGAAACCTTAGTTTCTTTAGGATGTCCAATAAAGAAATTTTTTATTTGATTTTTGTCTAAGCTTTCCAGAGAACTATATCTAGACACAAGATTCACATCCTCAAATCTTTGTAAAAGACATATTGGAACATTTTCCATTCCATATCTTAGATTGAGTCTTTTGAAATGATTTAGAAGGTATATGGTTAAGTGTAAATGTGGAAATTTCAAGAGTATATCCCCATAAGGAAGCCTAAAAATATTAAACTCTTTATTGAGTGTACCATGTTCAATCCTTCTTTCTGACACACCATTATTTTGTGTTGTTATAGGTGGATTCAACTATAAAAAAATATCATAGTCTCTCAAGAGGGCTCAAACTCATGGATTAGAAATTCTCCACCATGATCCTATCACAATACTCTAGCACTCTTATCAAGTTGGGTTTTTACATCAGTCATGAAATCCTTACACTTATCAAGTGATTTTAACTTGTATTTCATAAGATACCCATATCTACTGAAATCATTAGTAAATACGATGAAGTACTGGACCTATAAAATTTGTATGAAATGGTCCACACACATCAATATGTATGCATCCTAATAAGTCACTCACTCTCTCATTATTTCCAATAAAAGGCCATCTTTCCCAATAAATAAGACTCCCATGTCTCTACTGATTTAAAATCATAAGAATCTAGATAACAATATTCATGGAGTCTCAATATGTGTTTCTCATTTGTGTGACCTAGGGAACAAAGTTTTAGGTATTTTGTTTTAGTCATATAGTTTTATTTTTGATAAATATGTTATATGAACTTCTCTCAATATCAGAGAGACAATAAGACATTGACACACTTCCTTACGTGATCTCATCTCTTGAAATAGAAATCTGGCCATTCTTTATAATAAAAAAAACATTCTTATCCAAACAAGATACATATGTATCTATTTATTTTGGTACATAATAGTAATTTTCTTACTCGATTACAAGCCTAGTAGGTAGATAATAAATTTAAAAACCATTCTTGTCCAAACATGATACATATGTTTCTATTTATTCTAGGTACATAATAGTAGTTTTCTTACTCTACTATAAGCACAGTCGTTAGATATAAATAGTATGAGTCTACAAATGTGACACTGACTTGTGCTCCATTAGCAAATCATTATTCCACATCTCCCTTCAACAAGTGTCTACTTCTTTTAAGATCTTGCATATGAGAATATATGTGATATCCACATCCGATATCCAATAACCAAGACGATAAAGTAGATAAGTTTATCTCAATAATAGTACACCTGATCTAGATATCTCTGTCTTGTTCTTTGTATTATTTACTTCCTCTAATATAGAGAGGATAATTTCCTTTCTAATGTCCAAGCTTGTGACAATGGTGACAATTTCCTTCCTTGCCCACTCCTCTTTTAGCATTAAGTGTAGAAGATTTGGGATTTTATATAGTTTTAGATTGTTTAGATTTGTCTTTTCCCTTTGACTTTCTCTTTCATTTTTTGACCACCAACACAAATTTAGGCTTCTATTTCTTCATCTGAGCCTTAGTTGTTGTCAACAAGCTAAGAAATTCTAAAAATATTTGACAAAATCATTCATGTTGTAATTCATGACAAACTGGCTGTAGGATTCTAGCAGTGATTGAAAGATCATGTCAATAGCCAAGTCATGTCCTGAGGTAAATCCTAGTGTTTTTAGACTTCCCGCATATCAAGTAAAATTGAGTACATCTGACCCCACCGGATCACCTTCAGTCATGTTGCACATGAATAGGGACTTTGATACATAATAACACTCTTATCTTGCTTACTATTAGAACATATTCCTCATATGTGTGGGCATCACTAAAGAACACATGCTCTCATGTTTCTTCTGAAACTAATGGTTCACGTAGCATAACATGAGACACTTGATATCAATCGAATCATTGATATGATTATAATAATGTTCCTTTCTTCCTTAGGCACATAATGAATTGTTTCTACTGGTATCAATATCTCAATGGCATAAAACTCATGTGTGAATCCAATTCTCAATGCCATCTACCAGTTGAGGAGGTTATCCCATCCTTTCATCTATTATACAAAAAAGATAAATATTTTCACAAATCAATCAATTTGATTTGATGATATTAATTTGGCCATTTTAATACAACTTGACCATTATTTTGATCAAATTAATAGCCCTCACTATAAATTTAGTATATTACATCAAGCAATCTTCTAGTTAGCCAAGATCCATGTATCATTAAGTCACAACTAATTTTGGTCGATCTCTCACACTTAACTATTTATGTAGGTAACAATTACCAATTGCATCCAATGTAATTCTTAGATATATGGTGGCACAATTCATTGTCATAAATAATCTCATGAAGTATATGTCATCTTTATGCCTCTAGGTACTTAGTCTTATCAAGATCACCATAGTAGGTCAAACTCAAAGGACAATACAATACGGTATGCACACTAATTTGGTAGACCCACATACCTATTATCACACTTCCCCAAGATATCTAATGCACTACGCTTTCACATGCCCACACTTAGTCAATTGAGATTTTCATGTGTATTGCAAAATGTAAGGAATCTCAAACATAATATCATATTGAGATAGGTATAATATCCATATGTATATAATCACCATCACATATAGATAATTATTAGTATATTATACAATAATAGTCACCACATATGATTAAACATTATATGGAAAGTAGTACAACATATTGAGCCAACAAAAGTTTCATACTAACATCCAATAAATGGACATATAATGTAACCCAAAGTCTACCTTTATAGTTTTCAAGTAAACTAACTGGAAAGCCAGTGGATCAACATAAATCCATATCTAGATAGCTCTTGAGTTGTTGATGGAGTCATGACTTCAACTTCATCATGAGTCCACCAAACACCTTCCTTGTTAATGTCGGCTCCTGGTCATGTCCTTAACTCCTTCATTGTCCACATGTTATGAAATTACATTATTCTTTTCTAATTACAAGAATTAAAATTTATATGGAGAAGTAGAGAGATCCATAGCATAAGGGCCATATACATGTTATATTGTATGGTCAAGTATAAAAAACCAAACATTATATGTTTCTAATAAAAAAATGCACCATAGAGACCTAGTTTCCACATAAATATCGACAAAATAGAATGATTTTAGAGGTGTCTCATTAGTTTATGTAGTATAGATATATCATATCATATATGATAGTTGGTGATTAACATGGATATACATTGCCCAACCTATCAACGATAATGTTTTTTGGTTCAAAACCCAACATAAATACAAGGTGTGCAACATTGGATCTGATATAACTATTGGGTTTTCTAGGAGGGGCACATTGGAAATGTTAAAAAAAATTCACAAAAAACCATTTGCCAACACATCTATTGTAGTAATAAATCATCAATATATTATAGACATAGAACAGGTATGAGATATACCTTGACACACACTAGTTGTCTAACAATTACACATGTCTTATTTTTATGTAGAACTCATACTTTTGGATCTAGATCCAAAATCATTGTTGTTTTTGTTGTTGCATTGTCCTTGCATTAGCACCTTGTAGAACTAACCTCTTTGGAGAAGTTGTTTTCCCCCAAGCCTTTGTAAAAGCACCTCAACCTCTATGTAGTCCATGCCGATGTAGGAGGTCTTGGTGTGGTGCACCACCATGGCCACAAAGGGGGGGTGTGGAAGTAGAGTTCTATGTGGTAGCATTGCTTGATCCTCTCCTCTTCCTATCTTGAGTGTTGTCTTAGGTTGAGCTTCTCTCTCTCTAAGAGGAAGAAATTCAAAGGAAACTTGTTTGTACCATCCTTTAGATAACACCTCTTTATATAAGATAAGTTACGGTAAGCGTTTCACACAAACTCAATCACGTTCCTAATCTTGACTCACAAATAGACTTGTAATTAGAAAACTTAAATTGTGGCTAATCAATCTACAGTGACTCCCATTCCATTGGTTGGATAGTTTTGACAACTCCAATTTTAGTTCAATAGATCATTTGAGATGCCCAATTTGACAAAGTTGATATTTTCCCTTTTCTGACTCTGAGTTGAGAAGTTGATGATTGATGGGATCAGTCAATTGGTTAGTTTCTTTCCTAAGAGGGATCATTCAATCAACTAACACTAAGTTCATCAACTGACCCAACTTATGTAGTTGAGCAAATGATTTGTTCAATCAATTGACTGGGTTGGAAATCAATTTTTACATAATTTAGAACCATTCTGTTTATGTCTTTGATGTTGAACTTATTTTCCATTTTCATCCTTATGTGTATGAAACCACAAGTTCCACATTATGTTGGTAGTGATGTTAGGGACCTCAAAAGCAAAGAGTAGTTTTTGGCAACACGTCCTTTGCTATCCATGTAATTGGAATAACTTGAGAAAAGCTTTAATCTTTAATTGATAATGTTACCATGACTGTACAATCCTTCTACCACAATATCAAAATTGAACTCGAGGTATGGGGGTGGTCATTCTTTTGACATTCAATACATGTTCTAGAACTAGAGTAGACTATTGAGATTCATTGAGCACAATATGATATATTGACTCACATGAGCGTAGTCATGCATTTCATAGTCTCTCCTATCATATGTCTAGGACATCGAGGGGGGAAATCTATGTAAATTACTCACAATAATCCACATGTGTCATAGTTCACCAAATCATTACATGTATGGAGACCCTTCTTCAAAGCCACATTGGGTGTGCAAAATTATGAAAAACATGTGGTTAATGTATTCACAATCACCACTGTCACATTGTGATATGAGTCTAACTTCTATGACATGGCTTCCATATGTCAATCTCAATCTAAGTTTGTCCAGTACAACTTGCTCACAAACAAGTATATATCTATATGAATTGATATCCAATATCATGGCTAAAGAGATGTAGTCATCATTCAGCAAACACACCGGGTGTATGTATTACTGTTGTCCTATGATATACACAATAATAACTTACTAGGGAGATAACTAGAATGAATACTCTAAATACACATACTATCTCATGTACAACTCCTCAAACCATACCATATGTCATTAAATCAAAACATTCTTAGGATATTATTACATTTATTCATTATCTCAGTACTGAAACAAACATAATCAATGGATTTTCCTATCATTTATCCATATTATAATTATCAAATGTTTCCTATTAGGTTATGTTACCAATATAGTGTAATTATAGAAGGAAGTGTTTGTCTTCTTTGAGGTGAGTTCCAACACCCTATACAACAATGTTGCTAAATGAAAATTCTCGATAAAAATGTAAGGCATGTGTTTTGTAGCATTACATCATTTATCCTTTGACCATAGGACACAAATAATTTCATCCAAATGGAAGAGTCACTATGTTACACATAGATGGTACACCCAAGCAAATAAAGGTTAATGTGGAATCAATCTTTGATTGCTTGCCTAGAAATCCCTAAACTTATATTGGAAATATTGGATGATCCTATTATCTATATTCAATAGATGCAAATTTCAGACTAATAAGATGAGTTTAGGTATCTTGATGGGGGAAGTGATGACTTAAATATTATTGAGAATTTTACAACATGTATGCAACTACAAAAATCCAGAAAGGTGGAAGGTATTTGAGATTTTCTTCTTTAAAAATTGATTGAGAAACTTTCATGTTTCCTCTTTCCAAGGAGGAAATGGTTACATTTAATAAGCTATTTCTTACTTATAATGGATTAATTTTATTGGTAGAAAGAATTTTTTTTGTAGAGTGGTCTACAACATCCATTTTTTGGATGTTCTCTTAGATATATATGGTCTCAAACTACCCAAAATGCATATAAATGTCATCTATTATCACCCAAACCATAATATTCTCTATGTTATTGTAGGGAATATATGAAAACAAAAACTTCCATAAAATTCAAATGTATTTATGAACAATTTTTAAATATATAAATCCTTCCACTACAAGGCCTCTGTTGATCCTGTCATTGGCACATGACCAAACATGGTGCACTCGACAAACATCTAGATAGAGAGGTCCCATCAAATTTGATTGAGAGCCCTCGAACATGATACCTTGTTTCTCAAATTAGCAATTTAGCATAAATATCTCCTAAAAGAAGACCAATGCCAAAATAACCACTTTGTTGGGTTTTTCCACAAGAATATGGTCCTTAAATGAATAAATTGATCTAATAAGAAGGCTCACATGTAACTTCCAAAGACTTAGGCAGCCAATATAATACTTTGTATCAACTCACATTGAAGACTTGCTATGAAAGACACTAGCTCCTTCACCTCAAATCCATTTTACCAAGAGTGATTAACTTGAAGGTTACATGTAGGTGACATAAAAGACACAAATACCCTTCACTTAAATTTCACAACTACAAATAAAAACCCCTCACCACCATTTTGGGGGTTTGATACTTCATCCCATAGTATATTGTTCTTTTTAATTCAACATACCACAGTCGTCGTCCACCTCCCTCCTATGATCGAAAAACTTTACACATATACCTTCCATATAGTCTAATAATGACTACCTCTTTGACCCTAACCTTCCCCACTAATCAACTTCTATTACACATTGTAGAGATATGATAGTGGTCTAGATTCCAAATAGTAGTACTATAATCAATAGATAGATTTATGTTCTTCTTATTATGACACCTCTTTCTCCTCTATTTTCTTATTTTACATTTTAGATATGGAGGTCCCCCCAACCTCTATAACATCCTCCCATTCGTGAATTTCTAAGTACCATCTCTGGACAGATATATGACAATTTATAGTGTTATTTTACACTATAATTATTTGATATAGGTATATATATATATATATATATATATATATATATATTCTCTTTCCAAAATTGACGTCTCTCTAAAATGACAATGACATTTAAAAATTCATGTTTACCCCCAAGAAAGGAGGAGATCAATATATATATATATATATATTCTCTTTCCAAAATTGACGTCTCTCTAAAATGACAATGACATTGACAGATTCATGTTTACCCCTAAGAAAGGAGGAGATCCCGTCTGATCTCCAAAGGGGAAAGTCATGTAGATTGTTTTATTTTTTGACCTTAGCTAGTAGGTATTGATGGTTAGACATGAAAGAGGTGTTTTCCACTAGATCTATGGATTCTAATGAAACAATGCATCATGTTTTTCTTCAATCAATTTTGATTATCATTAATATTTATTTTTGGGTTATTTTAAGGAAAAAATCATGATATATAAAAAGTGAAATATATGTTCTTGATAGAGTTGACATGCTTGTGTTTGAAAAAAATGCAAAAATTTTGTACTATAATGAACCTTTCCAGGTTGCATCCATCGATTAAATCAATTTATGAAACATGAATTGATATGGGCGAGTGGAGTGGGATCTTGATGTCCCACTACCACCCATTGAGTAGGTAGAAGTAGATCAATTCAGACACTTTGACCATGTTGCATGGTCGACGGTCAAGTCAATGCACCCTGGAGTAGTCCATGTATCCCATTTTTTGTTGAAGTGTAGAAGGTTCATGTCAATATGGGTAGAATAGTGGTCCAAGTGGGGGTGTTTATGAGTTCTTTGATTGGGTTTTGGGTGGGGATGGGGTCAAAGTGAGATGTTTTGAAGGTTGAAGTGAGATGTTCTGTGGGTATAAGTGACCATCTAGATCTAGAGGTTTAAGTAGAATGTATAATTGTAGGAACTGGACTTTTTTTGGGATGATTTGTAATTTATACATCAACCTAAATTCCTATGTTGATTCCCTTTATCCCTTGAGCTTTATTAAATTGTATTGTATCTAGAGAGGTTGTGTTGGACCAAGGAGAAAGTGACTCTTAGAGAAAGCCTCCCGCATGTTGGTGATTCTTCAAGTCTATTGAATATTACAACTTGGAATCACCATCTCATCTTGTTAGAGATGAAATCCATGTAAGTTTCTTATATTATTCATTTTTGTTTTACATTTTCCTATCCTCTTTATCTCCTTGGATGGAGTCTTCATTTTTCATGATGTAGATCTTTCTTCTCCACGTAATATCCCTTGTTTTCTCCTTCTTTGGCCTAATTGGAGCTAGTGAATGCAACGTTGGACATTGAGAGCTATTTGATGGAGATTTAGAGCTAGGGGTTCATGCTCGTCCTTTCTAGAAGCTTGTTCTTTGGGAAAGTGAATTAATCCCACTTAAACATTATACAAGATATGGCTTAATACATGGAAAACTAAAGATCTAATCACTCATCCATGTTACATTTTTACGTTTTTGAATGAAATCAATGGATTCCTTAGAAATATGATTTTTTGTTGTTGTATATGAAAACCTTACTCCTAGTGTATATTCTTAATGTGTTTGACACCCCCAAAACATATTTTTAGTGAGTTACATTCCTCCATGTTTTATATTTTTCCAAGGGATTCCCTAATTGTGCATTTTACTTCTTGCTAAAAATGTGAATGAGGAATGAATGAAATTTTATCCTCTTTCTTACTAAATTTATGTGTTGTACATAAAATAAGAAAAATGACAATATCTAAAAATGGGATCATTTTGTGTAAGATAAAAGTGGCATTGAATTGCATGATTTTGAGTAATACTGACTTAATGATGAATCTAGGATTTTATATTGCATGAGAATAATAGAATGTAAGTATAAGGAAGCATGATTAAGGGTTATATTTGGAGTTATCAAATTTAAATTTACAGTGGTAACATATAAGAGGTTATTCTAAATGGAACTTCTCATAATTAGGTCATCCCCTCCTCAAAGAGAAATATATGCATATATTTCTCTTCTGAATTAGTGTGATGTTAATATTATATGTTAGGGATAATGAAAGATACGTTCTATGGGACAAATCTTTATGTAGGGTTATATATAGGCTATTAGATTCTACATGTATGATTCCATAGGGTCAATGCCTTGGTTACAACATTATAAGGTTAATTCCATGGGTTGTTAGAAGGGGTCATCTGTGAGGGTTCATTGAATCTTTGTTATATAATAACATATGAGGATATTGAGTAGTTCAATGATATTCAAAGATTAATAATAGAACTATTCTTATATACTTCTGGTACAATGGATATTCAAACATGTTTCCATACATTGTACGTTTATTAATAAGATATTAGAAAAGAAATGTAACCACTTTAATTTCTTAAGTTCTTATGGGTTATTGATCATTTACAATGTATTATTATTCTTTAGTAATCTCTTATACTTGTAATTCGAAATGTCTATGCTTCTAACATGTTTTGCCTTTCTTTAAGTTATTATTGATGTTGATTTCTATATGAAAAGAATATGTACTACCACGTGCAATCCTCACATGATTAATGAATATGAAAGATGATTCAAGTAATATAAATTCCATACCTACTTAAAGATAATGTGGAGTATCTGACATAAAGTGTACGTGGCATATTGAATGAATTGCATGTAAGTTGAGAAATACATGAGATTGCAATTCTATAATATGCAGCTCTTTCTGTTCTATGTTCATGTTATTTAATGTCTAGTTTGTGATTACATTTTATTTTTTCTCTAAAAGACAATGATAAGACAAGTATCTCTGAATGAGTCTGGCTAAGGAAGATACTCTTCTATTAAATAGAATGTCATGAAAGATGAGCATTTGGATGGAATATTTAGTAAAACCCTAATAATGTAGTGTATGCCCTATTCATAATATAACTTCCTTAGTCCGGAAGTCAAAGAAGGGAAATAAATATTATTGTAGCAATCCAAGGTTCACGAGAAGGTAATGTGGATTGCCATGTATCAATCTAAGGTATGGTCCCCTAAGTTTCCTAATATCACTTGTTATGTGAGTGCATCTGAGGTCATATCTCTTATTTTTATATGGTAGAATAGCCAGCTTGATTGATGTGATGGTTTGTTATGATAATCATGCCAATTAATATGATACACGTTGTGACCTATGTATCTTGGGGCAGACAAGATGTTATGTACGTCTTTAGAGGATTAAATTGTTGAACCACGGACACCCCATAGACCTATTTTTATGAATAACATAATTCCTATAATTGTTGGTTCTAACAATGTTATTTATGTTTTTCAGAAACATATTAGTAAGAGCAATGCTAAATGGACTTCTATCATAGAAGTATCAATTATTTACACAAATTTTATTTTCCAATTTATTGTAAGACTTGTATTTGTCTATTTATGTTTATATTGTAAAATGATGATTGTTAATGAGCCATCAACCATAAATATATAGGACCCTAGGGAGCCCTGGGAAATAATAAATTCTATTAACAATTGTTCTAGATCCAAAAACTATTTTCTAGTGACTTATAATTTATTGGAAATTCTTATTCAAAGGTACACTTTAACTGAGGTGGTTTCGGTAGAAGTTATGGTAAATATGAGAGACTTTGCATTGCAATCCATACCATGATTAACTAGAAATTATAGAATTGAAAGATAACCCAATTATTAATTATGCTTGTTATATATTAATTTCTAGTGAATTATTTAGCATTCAAAATAAGTTATGGCACAGAAGTGTGGAGAATTTAATTATGAATCCACATAAATAAGAAAGAACCAAATTAGAGTTGAAACGGAGAAGCTACAACATTTTTAGTCTTAATTAGGATTTACATTGACTAACAACTGAAGGATTAGATCGAAGGTTTTACATATCCTTAGATTGAAGGTTTCTCTTAGACAACCAACAATTATGAAACAAAGGTTTTGATGAGTACACATATTGATGGTTTCTTGGAGACTTTAGGTAAATGCTTTATTATAGATCGACGAAAGTGTTTGTCAATAACTCTCAAATCAAAGTTTTATTTGGCCTAGCTGATCGAAAGTAGTTAGTAGTAGTTTTTTGAATTATGTTTCCCCACGTTTGATATCTGAGCCTCATTGGTATGTATTACTTCGATGTGTACGCTTGTGTTTTAAACATACATGTTTAGTCATGTCAAGTTTTTGGCGCCATTTCTGGGGAAATGACATATTCAAGCGATACGACTACTGTAATTGACCGCTCTAGGCCACCCTCTTTATTTTTCTTTTTATTCTTTCCAAAGCTATATTGCAAATATCTTTTTAATCAATTACTAGTATCTCATTCTCACATTAAACTTACAAATTTTAGGTACTAGTGCTGGTTCAAATGTGAACCATCGATTATAGTCTCACAACAAATCTACAGCCAGAAGGCACCACTATAGAAAAATTGCCCATTAGTGGTATTTATTCAAGTGGTTTTTATAAAAAAAGCCACTATCTTTCTAATATATAACCATTTTTAATTAAAATGCCTCTAAAGAACCTATTATAGAGTTTCTAAAAAGGACATAACATTAAAGGCATTTTATTGTTAATTAGTGGCAATCTTAAATTTCCATACCAAATTAGAAAGTAATTGCTAATGCAATATTTACTTCCCGCTCCATCAGTTTCCCTTCGCGCTCCAACAGATCACGAGTATTGTGAGGGAGATTGATATCTCCACTCTCTTCATGTCCCTGATTCCTCACTCTCCAACTAGACCAGCACACGTGTGGAGGAGATAAAGATTCATGGCCGATTGTAGCCCTCGGTGTTGGTGGACTGGTGGCGGCACGCAGAGTGCCAGTTGCCGACAGAAGGAGTGCCAAGTTGTTGCGGTTGCCAGCGGCGGAGTGACAAGTAGCCGACTGTGGATTGCCAAGTTGCTGGCATCGGAGTGAGACATTGTCGGTGAGTCCCAACATATGTATCTCTGATCCTCTTCCCCCACCATTTTCATACAGAGAGTCATCCGTTTGCCCCATTGTCACCAGATGAAAGCAGGAGTGCAACAGTTGGGAGAGGAGCACCATCCATTGGGAGAGGAGTGCCATAGGCTGGGAGAGGAGTGCAGCGGCTTTGTCCTCCACCACAATCCGCGCAAGGTATGTGGGTTGATCTTGGTCTGTTCAGTGATTGTAGTACTGGTGCATTATATAAAAAACTGTTCTAAAACACCATGTAAGCTTTAGTCAATTAGGCTTCTTAAGTATATCTGGATCATCCATGTTCCTTGTTAGTGTTAGCATCCCTCTTTAGAATAACATCTACAAAAGTATTATTCGTTCTCTCAATAAGAACCTTTTGGCAGGAAATAAACCTCTTCAAGGTTGTCCTTGTACATCTCAAGTCATTAGCCATATAGAGATGTCAATTATAACATACAATCCATTGAACTACTTTGATTTGTGATATACTACACGTTCAAATATAGAAACAAAGAAAAACTTGCTACTGGTAGGTCCTAACAATAATATATTATCTGTATTTTGTAGATCTTACAAATGAATACATCCATTGAATATCCATGAACATACAAAGTCTGTTCACATTGCTTTCTTTCACTTTTTTGGGAACTATGAGGAACAATGATGGATCCTAGGGTGGGAGATCTTAAAATTAACTAGAGCAATGATGAACTAGACGAACTGATTTGAGGCTAGGATTAGTAATAAATTATGTAATGCATGAGTGAAACATACAAAGGTGAATTTAAAATGAATTTTCTTAATAGTTACCAATGCAAATGTTGTAGAGTCTATCTTTAGTTTTAGTCTAACAACTTTTAAAAATTCCTTTTCCAAAAACTTATTAAGGAAGGGAAAGTTCGAACACTCTAGGTAATTATTCTTGTCGATATCCCCTACACTTTTTATACAAGGAAGTCCTATGTTCTCATACACACCCTTTTTTGCATCAATGGCTAGAGTATCTACAACAAGATGTAACATTTTACAAAGTTATCATTCTGACATGCACTTCATGCTTATATGTTGGTTTCAACTCATATTAAGAAGATTGTAAGATTAGAGGAAAAGAAAAGGTTAAAGGAATAGCTCGAAACTGCATTGTAGATGCATAGTTATAGTTAAACATAGTAGCACGAAAATAGATGAAATTCCCTGATTAACCAAACTTTTAGGGCCAATAAGTAGTCAGAATAGAATACCTTTTCATCCTAGGATAGAGCTAGTGCTTTAGAAAGGAGAGAGTAGCCTGCAAAAACTCCAATGTTGATTGTGCTCTTGGCATTTGTTGAGTTAAGTATGAGGATCACGAATGACCCTTCAATATGAGTTAAGCACATCATGGCCCTACATTTAGATTCTAGATAAAAGCATCATGTTAGATTCAAAAGACATTAAATTGACATACTAAGCTACAGACTTGCACTAAGTTTTACTTCCAATGACATCATGAATGGTGGGTATCAATTAAGTACAATAACCATTCCTCTAAAGTGAATTACATCTCACCCCTGCAATTATAAATGCTAGAACATCATCAAAATGTTCTGAATAGGTTCTTATATTGAAAAACTACATGCTCTTTATAAAAGAGAACTATCATACTGCTAATATATTAATATGGACTACTTGGTCGAGACTCAAGCATTCATTTGTAACCAAATAGCTTTATAAATGGCCGCCTCATGCACATCATGGCCCTACAATGAAAAACTGGTGTCTTTGCATGGACATGGCCATTGGAGGCTTCCTTAATATAATCAAGCCTTACCATTATAGTGCCTCAAACGTGAACATGATCCTACAAAACAATCATGACCCCCCATTAATGAAACCCCATCATCAAGTATAATTGCAAGCAATAGAGAAACAATAAACACTAAAACATTTATATAAATGCATGCCTACTGCATAAAGTTAGAAAAAATTAACAACATATATCTCAATCTCACATGACACTCTATCTTTACCTCTAATATCTACAACTACGAATCCTCCAGCTCCATACCTTTTACATGTCCTTAGTCGCCACCATGACAAACCATTAGAAGAAGCTCGTGTGTTGGTAACTACAGTGAGCTAATTTTTTTTATCATTCAGATATGTAGAGATTATATAATTTTTACATAACAGAGATGTTTCATCAATCATCATTGTTTGATAGATGGGCTCCTCCTCATCTGGTTGTTCCAACACTATGTGAATATGTAGTTCTTTTGTCTCTGCTATATATTAGAAATAGAAGGGAAAAAACATGTAAAAACTTCACACTTGTAAATCTACATTGAATGATACTAACTATATGCTTTCCCCAGTTGTAAATCTAAACTTACCTAGTAAATGGTCTTTTATCACGCAAGTACCAATAGTGTTTGACACCATACTAGATCTCTGATGCGGCATTTGGCAATTGTTGCTTAATTATATGTGAAGGTGTTTAATCTGCTTGTGATCCTTTTAAAACGCTTGCCTAAATCCGTTGAAGTGTGTTTAAATTGCACCTTACTTTTCTTGAGTTGGAATAGGATGTAGATGGAAATGCTTCCAGTGTGAACCCATCTTCATTTCAATGTATTTGTGTGAACAGAGTGTCACATCAACATCATTGGTTTGATTACGAGTCTTATTTCAAAACATAATTTGCCAAATAAAAGCCACACAATTCCTTTAATTTTACTAGAAACATGTGATGAAGTTTAATCAACATGTGATCTTGTCAGGCGTCTGCTAACACTAGCAAACCTCATAAAAAATTGTTCCTAAATTTGTTGGAGTGTTTTGAAATTGCATCTTACTTATCTTGAGTTGGAATAGGATGCAAATGGAGATGTTCTCAGTGTAGAACCATCTTCATTTCAATGTATTTGTGTGAACAAAGTTCCACATCAGTATCATTAGTTTGATTATGTGTCTCATTTGAAGACACAATTTGTCAAATAAAAGATAAACCATTCCTTCAATTTCACTGTATCTCTAAAGATTATGCAAAGTTGTATGATGTGCTTATCATTGTATTGAGTTTTACATGTTTGACTAGAGTACATGTGATGGATCAAACCTTGTAAAATTGCTCTTGAATTCATTGGCGTGTGCTAAAATTGCAGCATACTTATATTGAGTTGGAATAGGATGCAGTTGGAGATGCTTCCAGTATCGAACCATCTTCATTTCAATTATTTGTGTGAACAGAGCTCTGCATCAGTATCATGGGTTTGGTGATGGGTATCCACTCACCACTTTTTTTAGTGGTCTAGCTCTTACTAACAGGCTATCCATCAATGTAGATTTTGATGGAAACTTCTTGGGTTTAGATGTTGAAAACTTGGTTATGATAACTAACAATATGGATTCCCATCAATTTGGGTGGGATTAAATAAGAGGAGTGGTCAGAAATAGATCTTCATTACCAACTGCTAATCACACAATAATGAAGGATTAGTGAACATTGGAACAATTGCAAAGATATAGGACATGATCTCCTCTTTTAGATTTCTTTTCAAGCTATCATGTCCACCACAATAAAGTTGGTTATGACAAGAAAAAAAAGGTTAACTGAAGTTATACTACTTTTTCTGAAAATATATAACATCATTATATATACTTACAATTGTTGATACTTATATTTTTCAGTCTATGTCCACCCACAAAAGTCACTATGAAGTGGGACTCTATGCCAATGTTAATATTCCCTGATGAAGAACAATTGAACATCATCCTAGATGATCGTTCCTTAAACCAACTAACCATACCCAACCATTGGTGTTTTCTAAATGGAAGACACTACATGCCTGGTGAAGTGACCCTAACTTTTGGCAATTCTTCACATGTTATCGAGGTTGAGTATGATTTGGCGGGAAGTTTTGTATCAAAATCTGGTTGGTGTGATTGGAATAGAAAGATGCTAGTGGGCCATAGTGACAAGCTTTTTCTCTGTCCAGCTGGCCATAATACCATCAATGTTTGGATAACCAACATCAACAACGAGACCCCCGATCATCTATGGCGGTATCAATGCATGATGTAACAAACCAACTCGGACGAATATGATGATGAGATCCCTGTCAATTCAGATTCGTCTAAATAATCCGCGACACATCATCATCATCAAAAAGACCACAGTAGGTCCAATTAACAAATATAATTGTCCTGTCTTGTTTTGTATTTACACTTTTTGTCTTATAGTAATCAATCCTCATAGCTACTTTATTTTTTGAACTTCAGGAGAAGATCGCCACAATGAAAAGGCCTCTCAGTTACTGATGTGGGACCATATTGGTGTAGTATTTAGTTGTCTATCTATCTAGAATTGTCTGTATTAATAGTTATTTTAATTATGCACATGTTTAGGGGTACACCAACCCCTTTGTTTAGTTACTGTTTAGGGGTAAACCCCTATGTGTGGATGTAAAAAGAGATTAATAAATGGAACTAAAAGTTGCTACATGAATGCTTATAACTGTTTACATATGATTTCTGGTAAAAGAAGTATGATGATAAAGAAATGAATCTATGTTGTAGTTCGTAAAATTCAAGCACCTGTCCATAATGATGGTAGTAGCAGATGTTCCATCAATAGAAATAGAAGAAATTATAGACCAAAGTTATTTGGGATGTCCCCAAGCAATAAATGAAGTGTGTGTTCCCATGAATGTTCCAAATTCACAAAACCATCCTATCTAATGATACATTCGAAATCCAACAACAAAATAGAAATATGCATATCCTATTATGTTATAAATTAGTGATAAATTTCATTATAAACGTTCTTTTATCCTTATTATAACTATGCTCTTTTATCCTTATTATAAGTATTTCAAAAAATGCTTGGGCGCCCGCCTAGTTGGATAGGCTCACATGAACTTCATTTGCATGATTACACTAGTATTTTCTCATATTGTATAGTCTTTTTTGATATGACATACTTACTCATATATGTTATATGTTTTACTATTTTTATAGAATGGATAAATCTTGAATAGAAGAGGATGACCGAACGAGCAGTAAATACTTATGTGGAGTATCAAAATTTTTAGATTTCACTTTTGACCATTCATTGATTGGAGACAAGATTGTATGCCCATGTAGAAAGTGTGCTAATGTATACCAGGTCACCAAAAAGACTGCATTGATCCATCTATTATGGCATGGCTTCTTACCAAGCTATATTTCTTGGGCTTTTCATGGTGAAGATGCCGATGTTCAAATGGATGCTCCTACTAATCAAGGAGATTTCCTGAAAGCTGAAAATTTACAAGATATGTTGCATCATACTTTTCTGAGTTTCAGTGAAGACGGAAATATGGAAGGAGTGGAGCCATCTAGTGATCAACATTTCAATGTTGAAATTTTTTATATCTTGTTAAAGGATTCTGAGACAGAATTATACCCAGGGTGTAAGAAATATAGCAAACTTGCTTGCATCCTAGAATTCTATCACCTAGTTTGTCTTATTGACTTGAGTAAGAAAGCATCATCTATGTTTCTTATTTTCTTTAAGAAGATGCTACCAGAAGGAGAACAATTACCTAATTCATTTTATGAGCTAAAAAAGATGATTACGAGGTTGGGCTTAGATTATGTGAAGGTTCATGTTTGTCCAAATGGTTGCATGCTGTTTTGGAAGGATTCTGTTGATAAAGACGTCTGTGATACATGTGGAGCATAAAAATGGAAAATGATTACAATCCCAAATGATGATAACGAGCTTTCAAAAAAACCCAAGAGAATACCTGTCAAAGTGCTCAGACACTTTCCACTTATACCACACCTAATGCGGTTGTTCATGTCATCAAAAACCTCTTCCTTAATGAGGTGGCATGCAGAAGAATATGAAAAAGATGACAAGTTAAGACACCTGGTAGATTCACCTGCATGGAAAACATTTGATGTGATGCATCTAGAATTTGCTGCAAACACTAGAAACATTCAATTGGGACTTGCAATTGATGGATTTAATCCTTTTGGGACAATGAGTACTTCTTACAGTACATGGCCTGTTGTGATTATTCCATATAATTTACCTCCTTGGTTGTGCATGAAGCAACCATATTTTATATTGTCCCTACTCATTCCTGGACCAACTTCACCTGAAAATATAGATGTGTACTTGTGTCCATTGATTGATGAGTTGAAAGAACTATGGGGTACTGGTGTACATACATATGATGCTGGAACCAAGGAATTCTTTCTGATGCGTGCTTCTTTACTATGGACTATTAGTGATTTTACATGATATGCACATCTATCTGGTTGGAGTATTAAAGGCTACAAAGCATGTCCTTATTGTAATAAAGATGATGTCTCACATTGGTTGCCACATAGCCGTAAAGTTTGCCATAGAGGACACTGTAGGTTTTTGCCAACTAGCCACAAATTCTAAAAAGAAGAAAAGGCATTTGACAGTGAGTAAGAATTTAGGTGTGCACCTAAACCTCCTTCTGGAGCTCAAATCTTGTCACAATTGGAGAACGGAAGAACTATAATTGGTAACAAAAGGCCAAGAGGTAAAGATTCAATACACAATTGGGAAAGGAAAAGCATATTTTTTGAGCTACCATATTGGAAATCTAACATTGTAAGGCACAATCTCGATGTCATGCACATTGAGAAGAATATATGTGAGAGTATTGTTGGAACATTGCTAGGTTTGAAGGATAAAAGTAAGGACAACTTGAATGCAAGGAAGGATTTGGAGGATATGGGAATCAGATTTCTGCTTCATTCAAAAACTATTGGTAAATATACCATCCTACCTCTAGCTTGCTATACAATGAGAAAAAAATGAAAAAAATATTATTTTGCAACCTCCTAAAATCTGTCAAAGTTCCATATGGGTATCCGTCTAATATATCTAGATGTGCACAGAAAAAGGATTAGAAGATGCTACCAATGAAAAGTCACGATTATCATGTGCTCAGCAACAACTTCTGCCATTAGCTGTCACTGTGTCTTTGCCCAGTAAGAATGCTAAGTCATGTATTATTAATCTTTGTTGCTATTTTCAAAGGTTGTGCACTAAAGTCATAGATCCAAATGATTTTGCTGCATTGGAAAATGCAATAGCTGTGACACTTTGTGAGATGGAGAAGATATTCCCTCCATGTTTTTTTGACATAATGGTGCATCTATCAGTCCATCTCGCTTATGAAGCTAAGATAGCCGGCCCTATTCAGTATCGTTGGATGTATCCAATTGAAAGGTAACTTTTCATACATCATGATGACTTTACTTATTGGAATTTAATTTGTCATAATATTTTCCTCAACTTTGTTATCAGGTATCTGATGACCCTAAAAGGATATGTTTGTAATAAAAGATATCCAGAAGGATCAATAGCAGAAGGATATATAGCTGAAGAGTGTCTAACTTTTTGTTCAAGATACTTAGATGGAGTTGAAACAAAATTAAATCGACCAAATAGAAACGATACTGATGAAGCAAATTTGGAAAAAGAGCCAACACATGACAATGATGATTGGTCTATTTTCTCGACAGTAGGTCGTGGTATTGGTAAAATGGTAACATGTGTCTTGGATGAACATACATTGCAACAAGCCCATAAGCATGTACTATTCAATTGTGAAGCAATTGAACCCTGCATTAAGTAAGTTAGTGACAATTGTCTTCTATTAATAAAATGCTATAACATATTCCAATGACATATTGCACATATTTTGTATTCAGGAAGCACTATGATATCATTAGGCAAAAACATCCTCAGAAGTCCTTAAAGGAGGTTCAGAGAATACATAGTAACTCATTTGATGGATGGTTTAAGGAAGATGTAAGTTTAGTTGTGCTAATTAAATTTGTTATGATTCATGAATAAAGTCTAACAAACTTTTCTTTTCTTAGATTGAGACACTCCTAAGAACAAAGATGGTGGATGATAAAATCAAGTTTCTTTCTCAAGGTCCACATCAACTGGCCATTAAGTACAAGGGCTATGTTGTCAATGGTCACAGATTTCATACCAAGGCAAAAGATGCAAATCAAACAACACAAAATAGTGGAGTCTTTCTGGTAGCTAAGACTGATTTTTATTCTAAAACCACTGACCGCAATCCAATTACTAGAGATGTTACCTACTATGGTGTTTTGAAGTATGTTATTGTGCTCAATTATTATGAACACTTTAAGGTGGCATTATTTAAGTGTGATTGGGTGGACATCTACTCAAAGAGGGGAATCAAGCATGACGAACATGGGTTGACTCTTGTTAATTTGAGATGACTTCAAACTACATGAGAACCATCTATAGTGGCATCTCAAGTTGCACAAGTATTTTATGTAGAAGATGTCACTGCAAAAGGGTGGCATTTTGCTGTAAAGATTGCCCCACGAGATATGTTCAACATGGAAGAACAATCTTGTATTGAGAATGTCAAAGCTTATGTGTAAGGTGAAACTAGAGATGGGCCATCAATGACATTAGAGGATGAAGATACTGATTGTGACATAGTTAGATTGGATATGGAAGGAATTACTGTTGATAGTTCAACAATTGAAAAAAACCAATCCCAAATTCAACAAGATGATGAAAGTGTATCTCAAAGTGATGACGATGATAATTTTGAATGAGAAGATTACAAAATAGCAACAAATGTTTCTTTTAGTTTGTCGTTATTATTTGACTTATATAAGCCTTTTTTGGCTCGATGCATCTCTTTAATTTCTTGTCTCACATTGTGCTCTAGCCAGGTGTATGCATTTTGCATGTCTGCCATTCTTCTTAATCAAATTTATCCTTGTCTCTGTTGTTGTTTATAATTATATTTGATTAAATATTTGTGTCTTTCATTTTTAAATATTAATTATAAAATTGTTATTATGTTGTTCAATATTTTTTTAAATGTCTTCATTTATATGTGACTTGATATACTCAGGATGAGAGAACAGTACAGTGACAACTGCCATAACAAGACAGCCACAAGGAATGATAAAAACAACAACAATGACTCTTGTACAACGACTCATTTACCTAGCATTACTTGACATGGTTGTTGACAATCTTTGAACCTATCATCCTCAAATTGCTCCAAAATTTTTTTAGCTTCCCTTCCAGCTGAAATTGAAAATGATAGAGCAAAGAAATTCAATAAAATTGCTGCTAGCTATGCAAAAAATACCCAATCAGCCACGTCTCCCAAAGACTCTAATATGGTTGGTGGTTCAAAATCCTCTCAAACATGCACAACTAAAAAGGAGATGGGAACAAGGTTCCAAAATCAGCACAACAAAGAAAGTGGTGATAAAGTTACAAGATTAAGAAATTCATAGCTATCACGTGTGCCTATTGTCAATGCTTCCTTGTCTATTCATTCAAGAAGTGTAGAGAATAGAGCTGCCAATAACCAAAATTGCAATGCATTTCCTGATAACATAGATCAAAATGACATCTCTGATCACCATGTTGAGTCATTGAATGTTACACCAACACCTTCTGATGGCCTAGGTAATCATTTTATTCATATCATTACATTTATAGTGCTGCATTTAATGATATATAGTTTTTCATATATATTTTATCCTTTATGAATGAACGCTTAGGTCAAAAACATCGAGTATGTGGCTGAACACAATGTTTGAAAGTTTGGAAAAGAAAGCCCGACGATCCAATTCCTATTGAGAAAAATCAATTTGGACAACCAGTAGGTGAAAACCAATGTCACTTATCAAGTTTTCTGACAACCATTACAAGAGACCCCAATCTTCATCCACTAAACTATGAGGAATGGAGACAATTTCCAGCAAATACAAAAGATTCTATATGGAATTTTGTGAAGGTATATTATTAAATTTTATTTTTAAATGGTTAAATGAAGCTTCTAATTGATATCCTTTATGTCGGTAGAGTAAATTCACAATAGATTCAGATCTAAAGGAGTGGACAATGAATAGACTAGGAAAGAAATGTAAGGATCACAAGTGGAAGTTAAGGAGACTATACTTCCTAGAAGATATAGTCCATATGAACAACAACTTGAACAAGTTGTTCCCCACGTGGACAAGTCTCATTGGAAATTTCTTGTGGATTATTGGAGGAGTAATAAAGGAAAGGTAATATTTTTTTTCTATTGATTGATACTAAAATTACCTCATAGCTAATTACTATGCACAATATTGTAATATTGTTCACAGAGGAAGTCTATAACTAACAAGATAATCAGAAAATTTCAAAAGGTTAGCCACACAACAAGAACCAAGTCATTTGCATGTTTGAAATATGATGTAAGTTAGTAATTTTTGTGATCCATTTAGACAATTTGATGACATCCGTTTATTTGATGTTTACAATAACCTTGTTTGAATGATAAAGATGGAGAAGGAAACATGTGGAGAAGTGGTACCCATAATGTTTTTTGAGAGAACTCATCATAAAAAAGATGAGAGCATAGTTGATGTTGAATTTGCCAAAATTTTGGTACAAAAAATTCCTATCCTATAGTGCTATGTTACATATACTAATTGGAAAGAGGTATATATTTGGTATAAAATGCATCTCCTATGATTTGTTGTATGTAGGAAAAATTTTCTGAGGTAGGAGAAGAGCTGTGAAGAAAATAACCTGATGTTACTTTAGATGAAATTTATAGGCATGTTATGGGAGAAGAGAGACCAAGATATGTTCATGGTTATGGGCTTGGAGCATCACCTTCTAATATCTGGGGCAAGAATCATAAATCTCGAGAAGCCGAAGAAGTGTAAAGGAAGCATTTCCAGGATAAGCTTGAAGAGCAAAGGTTGGAATTTGATGCAGAACTTCAAGAACAAAAGGATGAATTCAACCATAAGTTAGAGGAGTTACTTGCCTTAACTAGAATAGGAAACAGTCAAGCACAACATGTTGGCACTGGCCAAGTATGAATACATTTTTTACCTGATGTGTAATATCAGTTATTTTCCATGCTGACTATTTTGGTCTTATGTTAAAAATAAAATAATTATGCAGACAAACTTTTCAAGGCAAACTCCACTCCAAATAAGACATTCATCATTTAATAAGGGACAAGTATGTTTGTATTTGTGTAAATTGCTCTTCATTTTACATTTATATAAATTTGTTATGTAAATTATATTTTGTTTCTAGGATGTGTATCTGCTAAGTTTCACAGATCCAGATGCTAGAATTGCATTCGGTCGAGTATCTGAGGTTGACCCCATGAAAAGTGTGGGAGGTGCAATATTAGGCACATCATTTGTTGCTATTTTTGTAGATGTTGCTTTGTTGGGCAATGATCCTCTAGTGAGACCTTATGATCAATATCAATCTATTGATGATGTTGTTGGCAACGTCATAGCATGGTCAAAAACACATATATTTCCAAGGTGAACATAAAGTATTGCTTATAATATTACATAATTGAAAACAAAAGTTGTATCTAAAGTCATTTCCATTTGCTGCAGGACATGAAGTTTAAAGATAACTGCATTCTTGGACACTGTCTAGAGAGATGCTGTATATAGTTGTTTTTCTTTAATCCAATTTTTTATGAGTACATGACGATCCAAATAATGGTGTTTCATGTCCATTGTCATAGACAATGTTGCCAAATGACAATCCTATTTTGTTTTGACCTGCTTTTAATTTTATTATGGAGAAACTTAGTATTTTGGACAATACACACACTATGATTGGTTTGTGGTTTTTAGCTATGAGTAGTGTTTGAGCTTCTTATGATGGATCATCTATGCATTTGTGGTTTTTTTTGCTTCAAAATCTAGTTCCACATAAAAATTACTCTTAAGGTAGTTATAGTTGTGTGATGGGGTCCGTTCTTGAGAGAGATGCCTTCACAGTTTGCTTCTTTGTGCCTCTTCCTGAAATCTACTACCTTTTGTAAGCAGGGTGGCAGAGAGAGAGCACACCTTTCTTGTTGTTTTTTTTGGGATGGTCTCAATTCAAAAAGGAAAAGAAAGTAGTTGTTTGTTTAATCAATAATTTTATAGCTGCTCTTGTATTTCGTGAATGGCAACATGCCTTCTTGAATTTGTATCAACATTGCTTTATTTTGTTCAATCCTCGGTCATACCAGCCATTCCATTACTTGTTATTTTTATTCTATCTTCTTTTTATCAAGATTATGGTGTTTCACTCCCTCTTCTTGTCCATTTAGTTGCCCACCTGCTACATGCTATCTTATCCCTCTTCAGTCACTATCAGCAATGTTCATGGATTAGAGATTATCAAGGCGTCTTTGAAATGCCATGAGTGGGCCTTTAGCTCTAAAATCACTCTAGATATTGATTGAAAAAGTCTTTACAAACTTCCTGGTGTACTTTGCACTATATGAACAATATGACATATTAATATATTCTATGACTGCAATGTACTTAACATTTTATTATATGGTTAACTTGTTTGTTGCTAAACCATTTTTGCTAACTACATTTTATTCTATGACTGAAATGTACTTAACATCAAGAATTCTTGGACATTACTGCTCTTGGTTGGATATGCCCTTATTTAACCATTTATTCATATATACTATCCTAAAGAATATTGAAATCAAAATGTTATGGGAATATACATTTACTGTTATATTCTCATTGAAGTTTCATTTTTCTTACATGCTGTATTACTGTTATAATTTATGTGTATGACATCATGATACACATAGATATAGGTAAATCTATGAACTTATTGAATATCAAGCTACATTTCATAACCATGTGTTCTGATTTACTATTTTTGACTCTCTTGTTAATGAACTCTTTAAATCAGATGTATGTACAGATGATGAATAACCTCTAACATGACAACAAAGTGCAGTGTAGATCATCAAATGGAGATTTGTAGATAAGGTGGAAGTCATGGATGATAGTGACAAGTTTGAGGTGAGGTTTATTTGGTTCAAATCATTTGGTGGTAATGGTGATAGTGTGCAGGTTGTTGATGAGAAACTAGGAAACAAAGTTGTTGGTATTTTTATAGTTGTGTAGTAGCTATGTTCTCATTGATGTATGATGGAGATCATCCTTTAGTTTGTGGATCCATTAAGAAGAAGGTTGGGAGAGTATATGGTAGTTGGATATTCTCAAAGTGGTGCATCAGAATCCCTATATTCCACTCTAACTATCACCATGAAAACTCTTTTATTATGCCAGTATTGACAATTTCTTTCAGGTTGAGTTTTTCCCCAACTTTGATAATTCACAAAAAGAACCATCTCTTTTGCCTGCACATGTTCCAACACTATTGTTGAATGGCTCTTCAGGGATTGCGGTATGAGTTCTATCTTGTAGACTGGTGCTATATTTTTCGACTTAATGTCTGGATAAGTATATTCCTGGTGCTTCCCATTTGCTGTAATGGATCATGTTGGAATGGCTATGAATATTCCTCCTCATAATTTGGGAGAACTTATAGATGCTCTTTCAGCATTGATACATAATCCTGATGCAATAGTAAGGTCTCTGTCATTTTTTCCTATTTATGATTTTTTTCACATAAAATTTTATTTCATCTTTGCTCTACTTAATACTTTTCTTGGCCTTTTGGCTAAGATTAAGTGTAGTATTAGTTCTTATCAGTTTAATATCTCATACGTGGGCCAGAGGCCCACATGATACAAAATTAAATCTTTGCTCTACTTATGTGTACTTATGGTTGACATCTATCACCACTTGATGTCTACATCACAGATGATGCTGTCTAGTTGCACACTCCTACATCATAAACGTGAACATGGATGGGATTATTTAAAGAAGTTGGACTTTATTTATGTGGATACTCTATTGTTAGTTCACTGATAGGCTTATTAAAAAAACCTAACTATATTTATGCATACATAGGGTGATGGAAGTTTTGAAGGGTATGTTTAGGGTATGGAAGAGGAGAGTAGGGGAAGATGAGGGGGTACAACAGTAGAATTTACAGTGAATGAGGAGATGATTTGGTAAATTATTGTCTTCAATTGGAGGCTAAGAATGCATAAGGCGAGATAATGTGCAGTGAGACCAAGCAATGTGTGGGGGAGAGAGATAAAGTTGCAATGGTTGTTTCCCCCACATGTAGGAAGCAATAGTGAGGTAGGGGTTAAGGACCCTCTATTGAATTCATGAAAAGAGGTGGGATATTCATCGGATCATGTACTACTAAAATTCAAAGAGGGAACCTCGCTACATGATAACTATTAATCCAAACTTCAATGAAAATCATGTGACCCAAGATTAAACCAATTAAACATAAGTAGTTATGTGTTTTCTATTAATTATATTGACTAAGCAATCTTTATTCAAATTGATATTTGACACTCCAAGTACCTCGCTAGGTCCTCTGTAACATCTAACCCTAACAATGTTGATAGTTGCTCTAGGCGCACTATGAGAAAAGAATACATGGGGTTTTACCATTGAAATTGATTGACTTGATGCACTCTCGAATTGCCTGAAGCATTCTAGAATAATCTCAATTTGATCTTGATTGTCTTGAGCAAATAGGCCATAACTATGTTGATATATGGAACTTCTTCCCATATGATTAATTTGATATGGTTAAATGAAAGAAATGTCAATGTTATAGGACATGTGACATGATCTATATGCAAAGGATAGAGTTAATTTTTATGAAGAATGCAGCCCAATGATCCTCTACTTATGATCAATTTCTCTTTAATATTTGGCAAAAAGGATTTTTTTTCCAATGTCTTTTTATATTATATAAAACAATAACATCAAAATCTTAGACCCTACTTTGTTTTGTCTTAAGAATTTATATTTATCTTTCTACCAAATGCACCTATATGCTGAATATATTCGTGGATATGTAGTATTTTGTTAATTTAATGATTCTCCCATGAGTTTCCTTGATTATCCATTCACATCCCTTAAAGTTTTCATTAACATGACAAGTCTGCTTCTATGGTTAGTTTGATGCCTTCTTGAATAACTTAACCATTGTTTTTAAGCAAAACATAGCAGTGTATTACTATACTTGGATCCTGATTCATCTTGTGCTATAGTTAGATGGGTTGCAGATACATTCGCAACTCAAGGCATCAATTAAGATGATGGCCTATCAAGTATGGCTATGAAAGAGTGACATTTGATTGTAAATGCTCAATATATATTTTTGTGGTTTATCATAATTCCGGCTTCCTTGAGTTGCCACAACTAACATTTATTTGCTTTCATAGTTCATATGCATAATTGGACTAGAAATTCTTGTAGATATGACGATATTCCCAGAAAATGTGAAAATGCATTGGAAAATGGATTAAGTAGTTTGGAGGTTAGACCTTTTAGTTATGGTGTACTCCCTAGGATTCATAAATAACCCAATTCTTTCACTTGGTATCTGTGTATTTGTTATCATGTAGTCTGTTATATTTAAGTTTGTGGTGATCCTCTCTCTGTAGTTGGCAATAAACAAGAAACATACTTCAAGCCATGTCTTGCAAGGCTGTGCTCAACCTTTTCAATGGTATGATGTTATCATTCTTGCTTTGATCCAACATTGTATAAGGAAACCCGTTTGATTGGGTTGGCAGTGTTGGCACATGTATTCTTCATTTTCAATATACCCAATCATCTAAACATCTAAATACAACTTTTAGACTGCAATGGTATGGTTTTATTTTATAGATGAGAATTCCTTATCTGGATTCTTTTCTTGGATACGACATCTTAGAACATGATCATTGTTCTGGAGGCTATTGACTAGGGAGAGAGAAACACTATAACTCCTGCCTACTAATGAGAAGTTCATATAGTTGACATGGGCTATGTCATATAATGAGATGACTTCATTTTACCACTGGCTACCCTTCTTCTTGACCCACTTCACATTAATACATTTGTGTAATAGAAGGTTGAAGATCTATATCTACATCTACAGATGGTGTGCGCTTAGTAGACGTAACATGCAGAGAAGGGTTGACATGTTTTATAACTTCATTCAAATTTGTTTTATACCCGAATTTCTCCTATATTCCATATTATCCTTGTGTTTTCTCTAATTTTAGAGCTAAAACCTGAGAAAGAGCATGCATGAATGACGTTTGAGATGCCCTTGGAGGAAGCTATCAAAGGAAAATGAAATTGCAAAGAAAGAAAGAAAGGTTTTCTTGGCCATTCGTCAGTTAGTCTTTTGGTGGATTTGACATGGCTGTTGCAGCTGCTCTGTATTAGTCCATTTGTTGCACCATAGGTTTAGAATCTACAACTCTTCCAGTTCTGGAGATCAATGTATCTATCATCTCTGCCTTTTGGTTGGGGCACACTTCTGGCCTAGTAGATGAAACTGGAAATCCCACATGTGGTCTTTTTGGGACTGCTGTTGCAACTATGGGGATGTTGAGTACTACTGCATATGTATTGACTATGGATATGTTTGGACCTATTGTTGATAATGCATGTGGCATTGTTGAGATGAGACGATAGGTAAATTATTTGCCCTTGTTATTTGCTACTTTACACTAAACAAGCCCTTATTATTTGCTGCTTTACACTAAACAAGAACCTTCAAGTTCATAAGAACATACAATCTAACACCACCTTCAAGCGTTGCCTAAAAGCCTAAATTGCAATATATTAATTATATATTTTCTATTTCAAGCTCACACCTTCCTCATAAGTGAGATGATATGATTTCTATGGGTATATATATGCTTGATGGGAGAGGAGAGAAGAAAATGGGAAGAACTCGACCATGAGAAGAATATGAATGTAACCTTCATTTGCAGCTTCAAAAGACTCAAGATCTAATGCTGAGATGATTCTTATTGTGAAAGATCTAGAAGAAATGCTGGATGGGAGAAATAGAGAAACAACATGTGCAAATTGTAGACATGCATCCGTAGAACATGAGTTTGTTGAGGTATGTCTCAGATGCCCGACTGGCAGATGTGCTCTAAGATGAACATAAATTGGAACATCAAGAATGTTTTGGAACTATATCCAAGAACGAAGATGACAAAGAACTTGATTTGTTGGCAAACGAGAGAAGCGATGTGGGTGTAACTTGTTCTTTCGAACAAAGAATTGTAGCCTTGAGTGTGGAGGTGTTGTATTCATTCTAAGGGGTAAGGTAAAATGTCCTCCCCATATAATTGTCATTTGATTATTAATAAAAAATAATCATACTTTTGGAAAACTGAGCTCGGATGAAATTGTCATTCAATTAGAAAACTTGATAATGAACTGAAACTTGAATGATTAAAAGCCATAAAAATATAGTAATAAAGAACTAGTATGTCATTAGTGTCTTTTTTTATATGCCATTATACTAAAAAAGAATCATTTCATACACCAACATAATACAAAATAGTGGCATTTGTATAAAAGCCAATTGATGGATAATGGCTTTTTTATAAATGCCAAATGATATTTTAGTGGCCTTTATTTGGCATTTATTGGAAGCCACTAAAGCCAAACATTTATTGACATTTACAACTTACGCCACTATCTTTCTAGTCATATTGGTACTAGAGGCATTTTTTTAAGTGTCAACAAATGCCACTAAATATGTTTAGTGGCGTTTATTTGTTTTCAGTGGCATTTCTAAAAGGCCACTAATGTGAATGTTTGCTGTAGTGTATGGGTGACGCAGAAGAAGAACAAACCATATGGGAGAGGATCAAAACGTCATCCTCAATAGCTCAACTTGGGCCAATAAGGCATCAAGCCATAAATGTAGGTAGCTACAAGATAGATCCTGGGTTGGTGGCGTTAGTCAAGCAACACTCTTTCCATGGCCACAATACTGAGGATCCGATGACACATATCAAAAATTTTGTGGAAAGCTGCGACATGGTAAAAATTGACAGAGTGTTGGTGACAGTCATTTACCTAAAGATTTTCCATCATCGTTGGAAAATAATGCTAAGTCTTGGTTCTACAACCTCAAGCTTGAGTCAATAGAAACCTAGGAACAAATGATAGATGCTTTCATTGAGTGTTAATTTGCACCCCAGAAGATGAATGAGTTGACCAAGAAGATAATCAACTTCAAGAAATCGACAAAAAAGTCATACTCAGAAGCATGAGAGAGATTTCAAAACATACAAAACAAGGTCCCTCATCATGGGATCGACTTATATGGCCAGATGAAAATTTTATATTATGGGTTGCATCAGGGAGAAAGGACCATACTTGAATTTGTAGGGACAACCTTCTTCCTCAACAACAAGCCTTCTAGATGCCATGAGATCCTGAAGAACATGGCTAAGAATCAATCTTGGGATGAAGAGAGAGAATGCACAACATCCGTTAATAGCATCAGAGAGTCCAAAGTTATTGCATAGTTGAATGATAAGTTGGATATTCTTGTGAGGAAGCTTGAGCAGAAATCCCACACTTCATGTGGAAGTGAAGATGAAGATTGCATGTTTGTGCGGCAACAACATAAGCAGGACAGGGGCCCTAGCAGGATTGATCACATTGAAGACATGCTAGGCAAGCTGGTCACTCAACATGAAACTATTATTGGCCAGATGAAGAGGGAGCTAAAAAACCAAGGAGCACAAATCTACAGTATTGAATATCAAATTTCTCAACTAGCGACAGAGGTGGCTTCCTTGAAGAAGCCTAGTCAACATGGAGTCCAAGCAAATACAGAGACGTCAAACCATCAAGTAAAATATGTCTCTATTGTCAAGAAGGTGGATCGAGATTTTATTGAGTTACCAAAGCAACATACTTCATATCATGTGCATGCATATGTGCCTAAATTTCCATATCCCAATAGTTTATATGGACGACAAGGGGGTGCAAATTTCTAGTGCATTGTGCTCGTGCATGCACCTCAAAAGACCCCATTCCTGAAAAGGTGCCCACACAGAAGGAGTCAGTGAAGGTTCTACTCCACAGTCGGATAGTCATAGTTAATAAAGAAGCACCTAGAAAGAGAAGCCACCAGTCATTCCACTTGAAGTAGATAAGCTAATTTCTATTCTAGGTGGTGGTGCTGAAGTGAGCTTATGGAAGGAAGTTCATAAAGTGCCATATGTTCCCCCACATAGGTGAGAAGAGAAATTCAATGTGACATCCTTGGATACTCTAAAGTTGAGGAAAAAGGAAACACAATTCAAAAAGTTCTTTGACATATTCCAAAATCTCCACATCAATTTACCACTAGTGGAGGCTATTGAGAAAATTCCTATTTATGGGAGATTTTTGTAAGATATCATCAATAAAAAGTAGATGATTGAAGATACAGATATTGTACATGTTGATGAGGTGATGAATGCACTGATCAAGGGGAAGCTGCCAAGGAAGAGGAAGGATCTAGGATGTTTCTAGATCCCATGTTCTATAGGTGGAAAACATTTCAAGAAGGCACTATGTTATTCGGGAGCGAGCATTACTCTTATGCCTCCAACCACCTTCCAAAAGTTAGGATTGAAGGAACCAATAAGAACAGCCATGGCAATCGAGTTGGAAGATGGTTCTATTGTGAGGCCATACATGATATGCAATGATGTGTTGGTTAAAGTCGACAAGTTATCTATCCAGTTGAATTTGTGGTGATGGATATGAAGGAAATGAAAGGATCTGAGATATTGTTAGGAAGGCCATTCCAAGATATGGACGATGCGATCACTGTCATTGGGAGAGGATATTTGACACTCATGATAGACGATGATAGAGTGGAGTTTATATTACTAGATGATCCTTCACCGCCATCCCATGACAATTCAAGCTGAAGAAAATCAACTTATCGAGCCTAGGAAATTAAACAAGGGTGCTTCTTGGGAGGCGAACCAATTTTATTTTTGTTATTTACTATTTGTTTAGGTATTTTTCTTATTTAATTTCATATTTTTCATGTTATATTTTAGTTTATGTAAAAAAGTACCTTGATACTCTTGTTTGGTGTGCAAACAAGGTCAAAGTCAGTACTTCTGACACCCAGGTCGGTACTACCGACTCCTTATCAGTTAAAATTTTGAAAAGTCAATACTACCGACACCAAAGTCGATACTACTGAGTTTTCTCAATAAAAATCATAGACTCCTGGACCAAAGTTGGTACTACTGAGTCCAAAGTCAGTAATACTGAATTTTTCAGCAAAAGTGACAAGAGCTACAAGAAAAAAAAGTTGTCAATACCACCGACACACATGTGGGTGGGTACCCATTTTTAAAGCTCAAAGAAGGAGAGATATTGTCATATCTTGATGGAAAAAAGACACAAATTAGTGGCAAAAACAAAAGGGATATATGTTAGCGCAACTTGATTCAAAGAACCACCAATAATCCACCATCACACCCTTTAGAGCAACTGGTACCCCCGTTCCACTTCTATGTTTGAATTTTGACTATGAGGTCATAGTCAAGATCAAGCTTAGGGGGGTGTTGGAACGGATTTATCTTCCCTTTTACTTGTTTTTAGCTTTTATTTTTGTAATTTGTAGGATTCACAATCTATCTAGTGTAATGTGGAGTTTAAATTGTGTTTATTCCTTGCAATTATCATGCGTGATTTCAAGTTTGCAGTGGAAATTGAAAATCTTTTTGTGGGATTAGTTGTGAGTACATGAGTAATCTCACCTAGAAGAAGTGTATGGGCAAGTAAGCTTAAGGATATTTAATATGAATGGACATCTTAATTATTCATTAAATGTGGATGAAGATGAGATTTGAGCCTAAATTGATCAAATAGTTAACGCGATCTTAAATGGAAATTTGAGAAAGAAACCCTATGGTCACCCTGTACACAAGTCATTAGAGAGGGACATATCATAAATTCATTAAAGGCATTGTCTCTTAATTATGTGATTGCATTCATCTTCCATTCATTTTGACCCACCACCTTGAGATGATCAAGTAGTCAAAATTATTTCCCCTTATTTTCATTGTATGGCATAGTAGGTAACATGATAGTTAGTTTGCTTTATAAAATGAGAATATATATATACATTAATGTGCACAAACATTTTTTGTGTATATAATTTTAGTTGCATAAACAATTACATGTAGATAACATACGTTCTATATCATTTATTTACATATCATGTGGGTACCAGTTTCCTTCAAATTTGAGTGCATGGATATACATTCATACCCTTCGAAAAAAAATCGAATGATATGTAGTGAAGCCCAAGCATAATTGTTCCATCATGCTACAATAGTGGGCTAAAACATGAAAGAAAAAAATGTTAATGTTTTGAAGGAAGATGGAGTAAGGATTCCATAACTCTTCACAAAGATGGAAACATTCACATAATGCATTCTTATCTTTTTAATTCAAGTTCGTCAAATTGACGAAATCTTTTGATTCATGCATCATTTCACCCAGTAATATTAGGCATTAGGATTCATGGACTTTTCATTCTCTTAACCATATATGTTCATCATGTTTTATTTTTGCATAAATAATTTGGATGTACTCATGATTCTTCATTTTCTACCCATTTCATACCATCCATTGCTCTTATCGGTAATCCACTTAAATGATTATTCTCCTCATCCATTCTTATAAGGAAAACTACTTCCAAGTAGTTGGTAGTTAGAAAAGAGAAATGTAGAATTGGGAATCACATAATGAACCAAGCGAATTCCTAATTGGTTATGATGTTAAGTGCTCTCTTGATAGTGTTCATTGATTTAAGAGTGGATAGCTTTTATGGAAATTTTTGCTCGCTATAGAGCAGTTAATTATTCAGTGGTCAATAAAGGTCGATTTGGGACCGCCAGGTGGGGATGGTTGGGAAATGAAATTTATGGTTTATGTCCCTTTTGTTGACTTGTCTCAAACAGATACGAGGGTGTGTTTCTCGAGGATGAGCAACATTTAAGCTTAGGGGAGTTTGATGCACTATTTATTTGCCATTTTCACATGCTATTTTATATTGATTATTGTGAACTATTTGTTCATTTTCATATTAATTTTCACATGATTCACTCTCATTATCCTGTGATACATATTTGCATCAAATAAATATAATTTTAATGTTTTTGAATTATTTATTATATTTTAAGAGTTTATGTTTGGATTTAATGAATTTCAGGTGATTTTACAAGAATCTACACATCACGATATTACCGACTTCACTGTCGGTGGTAGCGACACTTGCTCAGAGATGAAAAGAAATTAATCAAGAAAACTCAGTACTATCGAATCTCAGGTCGGTAGTACTGACAAAAGCACAGTGACCACAACTATTCGAAGGAGTCAGTAGTATTGACACCCTGTCGATAGTACCGACCCGACAAAATCAAGCAAATCTGAAATTAAGTTTAATCTGGCGGTTGACAATTTATTTTTGCTCTAAGTCACTTATGACTTAGGGGAAGTGCGGCCAGACCTATGGATCAGATTCTATTCCATTTCATGATGGCTAAGACATAGGAGAGGAGAACAAGGAGGAGAACTGCACATTTGGGAGGTTCTAGGCACATTCAGTGGACAAAATTTGTGGCTTGGGGATCTATTCGTCAGCGTAGAGCGTCCTAGTCACATTTCTCCTGGGGGTTCATCATTTTTTCTATGTTCTCCATGTTTCTCCTTCTTCTAGTATGATTTTATCCATGGAGACCATGAGGGGCTAATCCTGGTGTTCTCTTGGACCAGGGAGTAGCCCAATTATACACAATGTATGGATCTTTTGCATTAGTATATTGTTTTCTCCTTATTTTTGGGCATGTTATTATGAAATCATATTAAATTATCTATGTTGCACACCATAGGTGATTAATTAGATCCTTGATTGCTTCGAGAGGGGGATTAAGGATTAGAAATCCATAGTAACACACATTTTATACCGCTTTTTGAGAGAAAGCCTACGAGCGTGAAGGGAAATAACCCAGAGTAGTTCATTAAAGCACCTATCTAATAACACAATCGATACAAGAGTGAGATTGATATTAGGATAGATAGTGGATTACTCCATGAAAGTAGGTAATTCTAGCTATAGATCTCTTTGTCCAGAATCAGGAGGAACATATTTTAATGTTAGAGTAAAAATTGTAGTGTCAATCATGGTGAAACCACAGTCCTAAGCAATTTCTTCTCATTGTGATCACAAATCAGTAAATTAGTTTCTTTTCTTGCAATTAGTTTAATAACTCCCAAATCAAAGTTTTTTTCAACCTATCTGATAGAAAGTAATTAGTAGTAGTTTCTTGAATTGCGTTTCCCCATATTCGATATTCGGGCCTCGTTGTCCTGTATTACTTCGACGTGTATACTAGCATTTTACACATACATGTTTAGTCGTGTCAATGACCCATATCTTTAAAGGACAAAAAGGCCAAGAATCACAAGCTTTAATTTCACCCCCAATATCCTAGTCAAGCAACTCAGATCACCAGTCAAGTGACTTAGATCATCAGTCGATCGACTCAGATCCCCAATCGACCGACTCAAATCACTAATTGACCGACTCAAATCACCGATTGACTGATTCACGCCCAGACTCAACCAAATCACCACTGCCAATAGCCATTCTATAGTTTCATGAAACCAATACAAACATTAAAGACAATTGACCAACTCAGATCCCGAGTTGATCGACTCATGCCTAGATCCAGTCAGAATTCAAATAACAAGTCTATTATTGCAGTCAAACTTCAATAAAAAAAAGTGAAAAAGCCAATTGACTGATTGGACCCCTTGTTGATTGACTCACACTCTGCTACCAAGAAATTTTTAGGGTTTTGCTTGTCATTTTCCCCTATAAAAGGAGGGGGGACTCCAAAGAAAAAGTCATCAAATTTTCTATCCCACAGAGCCCCCTATGGACATGTTCTTATTCTCTTTCTATTACATTTGAGTAGTTCCTTATGGAGGCATGGGGACTAGCCCCATAGCCTATTATTATTTTATGTAATCTACTCCAATCTTTAGTAAAAGAATGCTTTCCTTTCATTTCTGCTTGATTGTAGGTTGAGTTAATATACTCTTGTAGGGTGATGTGATCTTGGATCCCTACAAGAATGAACTTATAATCCCTTAATTGTGTTTTTTTATCTTGTTATTTATCCAACCTTATATTGTTTTCTGGTATAGTGATTATATTCTTGTGGGGGTGCTAAGATCTTGGATCCTCATACTAAGACAATATCCGCTGATGGAGTTTGTTATCCTTCTACCCATTGACTTGTTTCATTATAGTTTGTGATGACATGATCATCTGACCCACAAGTTTGAATGTCAGAATAGAAATCACATGTCTCTCTATGAGATCTTAGACAGAGACATGTTGGACGGCTAGACAAGGATCTGCAAATGTTGAAATCAATGGGTTTGTAGAAGTTTGACCCTTATGAGATTGTGCTCTGAAAGGACACAAATACATGATATTGATTTGATTACTAATCTTAGGAGTTGTTTCATTGAGTAAAATATTTGCTATTGGTGGTGACCCCCGGATCCCCAGTTCTCTCTATCATTTGATTTGTTGGTTTTAATTCTACATCTTTACTTTCCGTCTTAGTATAATCAACTGTGGCAATATGGATTTTTACTTTCTTATTATTGAGATTGGTTTTGGATTTCAAACCCCTTTTTCCGTCCCTTGGATTGATACCTTACGACTAGAAAGTTGATTTGTTGCTTGTAAAGAGTTGTATTCCTTTCTAGAAGGTTAAATTGTAGGACTTTTCCTAGTGATTTTATGTGCAAACAACACACATCAAATTTGGAGTCATTATCGTAGATGACACACATTATTTTTTAAACTTGATCATTTGTGTATTTAGGATCTTTTCTTTCTTTTAATTTACAATTCTAGTTTAGTTTTGTAATTTTTAGTTTGTCTATAAATTTAATCTTATTTTATAATTCCTTAGCGTGTTTGTAATTTTTAGACTTGTTCTATAATTTTGTTCCTTCATTCTTTCTCCTACCAAGCTCCATTTTGGTAATGATTCTCCTCTTTTATTGAGTTTCTATACTGATAGTATTTCTTCCTAGTTTTTTTTATAACTTTTAATTTTTCTGTAATTTTTACTTTTGTTATAATCTATTTGGTTATTTTGTAATTTTTCTTTTTTTTTACTTTCATGATTTTTAGTCTTGTTCTATAATTTCTTTTCTTAGATTTTTTTTAAATTTATTTTCTGACTGAGACCCATTGTGTTAGTGTATCCCCTCCTTCTATTGAGTTTCCATTATAGTATTACTACTTTCTAGTTTTTTTGTTGCATTTTTTAGTCTTGTTTATAATTTTCTTAGCTTATCTTTACAATTTTTAATTCTCTGGTAATTTCTAGTTCATCAGTTTTAGTTCATAATTTGTAGTTTTTAATTTTTTCTAGTTAGATCTTTTTCATTTCATTCTATCTTAGATTCCTTTTTGTAAATTATTTCTTTCAAAGAAAATCTTTATAAATGGAGTGGTCAATGTATTATGGTTCAAAATGTCAATTGTGTGGTTATTACAACCATACTCACTAGATTGTCTGAATGTGTCCCCTCATATTATGATGGAACCTTGTAACATCAAGACTTCCAACCGAAGTGGATATGATGAAAATTACTATCCAAAAACCTCAAAAGACTATTATGAGGAACAATGCTACACATATCAATATGAGGGATGCTATGACCAAAAATGTTATGGGGGATATGGCGAGGATAACAAAATTTTTTTTTAGGGGTATGAACCTTATTGTATCCAATATACACCTCAATAGGAGGAATAAATTAATTCCCCAAAAAGGATAGTAGCAAAGCAACAAGAAATACTAAAAAATCAATAAGTCGTGTTAGCTACTTTATTAGAGGCCCAATCAAAGAGCCCCCAGGAGAAGTTAGATCAACCTAAGATGATTTTCTTGATGATGATGATGATCTAATGTTTAGGTCATTTATGTCAGATCCTACCCGAATATAACAAACTAAGGAGTCACAACCTTCATGTGATGAGTTTATTGGTATTTGATCCTTACACTAGAGTCTTTATTACTTGAGTATGAAAAATTGCAGTAAGAGACTCATCCATTTCTTGAAGCTCCATCAACTCCTCCTATCACTTACATAAATCCAGATGTTATCAATGACTAATCTTCTCGGTTTGAACCTTTTATGGATAATAAACGGGCACCCTTCCACGATAAATTAGTAGATATTTATGGAAAAAATATTCCTCACCAAGAACCTTATAATCCACCACAGCTAGTTTCTTTTTTATATATGCTTGATCTAGATGGGGAGCCACCACCACTTGAAGGAATTCACATGCCCCCACTCTTCAATGATTATAATGATAACCCTCCTCAATCCACATGCCACTTAGGTACATTTCTCATGGAGGAACTTGAGCCACATTCTAAATTAATAAGGAAACTCACTAATGTCATTAATGTTGATTGCATGATTTTTTAGGAGAGAAAAAATATTTATGATGTTGATTTAAATCCAATTTTTGATTTCACATCAGCAGAACTTGTCCTATACGTAGATCAATATGATGGGTGAAACCAGAGCTAAATCCTTCGCTTGATCATTCACAACTAACACTACATGTGCTACCAGCCCGGTCCCCAATCCATATTCATCACCAACACATCCTTCACTGTTGAAGGAAGATTTATGGATCCTATTGAAGGGACTATGAGGTGAAAGGTGATATGAAAACCCCTTTGAGCTTCCACGACCAACCAACCATTGGGTGCACTATGAAGCTCCACTAATCAAGATTCCATCCCTCAAACACATTTTATTTAGTTGGTCGTTCTTCAAGCTACCAAGTCCCCATAGAGATCTCTACACTTTTCTCCTCTCCATTTCAAATTTAAGTTTAGCTTGATATGAGCAAAATTTTAAGTTTGGGCTGGAGATGGGTGGTACTTACTCATTCCACCCACTCTATCTTAAATTTCTTACAATTTCTATTATGTTATATAGCTTAGTCTTAATATTTTAAAAAAAATCCTTTAGTTTTGGCCCTTATCTAGTAGGCCACAATGATTTGCATATTATCAATATACCCCCTTGAATGGTGCAACTTATTTTGTAACATGATTTACAAACCTGCCATTGGTAGAAATTATCATGTCACCTAAGATTTTAATTAGCACCATTCATTAAAAAAGATAGCAAGCTATGATGGAATTATAGGATTAAAAAACAATGCTTCCTTATCTAAAGTTATAGATTAACTTGAAAAATTTCTTGATTTTGTATAACTCAGAATTAGTTGGTCTAATGTATGATAGTCTCAATACACTTAAATACATAAAAAATGAGTTGCACGTGAATAATATTTTCTACACTTCTTCCATCGCCTTCTTATCTCTCCATCTACAAAAGAAAAAATAAAATAAAAATCTAAATGCCTAAATCCTAAGTTCGGGGCTACACCCTTCCCCCTTTTCTGCTTCTTCCATACCCTTGTAATTAATTGGGATGTAAAAATAGATACCAATGAGCACAAAAATAATAAAAAAATCATTAATATATATGTAATACATAAATAAAAATATTTCAAGTTGAACAAAGGAGAGATCATTCTTCTTCCGTACCTCCCTTCACTCTATTCTATACCCATGGGAACAGTACATAAACCCCAACCAATCAAAATAAGTCATGTTCTTGTGTAATGACTTGTAAGAATATGCAGGAGTGCTAAATACAAATGGAATATGAAATATATTTTATTGTGGGTCTTCAAATGGAACCAAGATATGAAATAAACTTGAAGTAAAGAATATAAAAATTATTTTCTGTGAGTCCAGGAAGTCAAGGTTGCTTGGTCATATAAGGTAGAAGGACTTAAGTGGTGTTGTGCGAGTGAGGATGATGAATCAAAAGTATTATGTGGCAGTGTTTTAAATTCAATGTTGCTTGACGAGCAACATTCAAGTCTAGGGTATTTTGATGAGTGCAAACTCATCATCTTTATTTGCACATTTTAGATATTTATTTTATTAAGTATTGAATACTTTTAGCATAAATTAGCTTAGTTTAGTTTTCTTCCGTTTAGTTGGAGTTTTTACTTGATTTAATTGGGTTTTCCAGGATAAATGACCAATCTCTTCAAAGCCCAAAAAGGTCAAGAATTAGAGGCTTTAGTTTTCATCCCCAATTTACCAGTTGAATGACTTAGATCACCAGTAGACTGACTCAAATTACCAGTCAACTGACTCAAATCACCAGTCGACTGATTCATTTCACCAATCGATCGACTCGCACCCTGACTGAGCCAAATTTCCATCGCCAACAACCATTCTAGGGTTTTTTTGAACCGACATAGACATTAAAGCCAATCAACCAACTCAAATACCCACTCAAATCCTGAGTTGATTGACTCACTCTCAGATCCAGTCAAAATTCAAAATAAGAAGGCCATTATTGCAGTCAAACTTTGATCAAAGAAGCGATAAAGCCAATTGACCAACTAGATCCCCAATCAATCAAGCCACGTGCCACTACTAAGCCATTTTTAGGGTTTTTATCCATCCTTTCCCCCTATAAAAGAAGGGGGGACTTCAAAAGACAAAGGTATCATATTTTCTATCCCCCTAGAGCCCCCTTGGGCATGTTCTTGCTCCCTTTTTATTATGTCTGAGTAGTTCCCTACTAAGGCAAGAGGACTAGACCAATATACTGATAACATCAATCTTGATGCACTTTTTTTGCCTTTTTAATGAATGGAATTATCTAATTCAGTGTCTAAGATGTCCAAGTTCGTTTATTTTATCTCCAATTTACTAAAAACCTAGTTTTAATTGAGTTTTGTTTTTATTTGAAGGAATTTAGTGCAAGAATGACAAAATCAATGGGTAACCATCGGCATTCAAAATTTTAGCACTCAAAGACTCAATGAATACCTAAAAACCATCGACAAATCGGCTTGACAGTTCAAAAGAATCAACAATGTTTTTTCGACTCTCATCGATAACACGATCGAGTTCAGCCACATCGAGTATGAGAATCAACAAACTTATTGAGGAAGCATTGACAATGCCCTAACTAGCTCTCATCAAAAGTTCAACTCATCGGCGTTTGCATCGATAGATCATTTCAAAACCATTAATGACACCTTTGATAGAGACATACCTCGATGCCTTAATCAAGTGACCAGATGTCGATCAACCTGTCGATAGATTTTTTTCGATCCCACAAAGGTCAACACCCTCAAAGATCGATAAAGACTTGTGAAGGAATCATTTCATAGACCATCAAGATCGATAATGAGAACACAAAAGGTAGATATCATGTAGACCAATCAGAGATCTACAAGGCACACATCAAATACTATAAATAGACCCCCAAGGTGTCACTTCAGATGATCTTGGAACATCAGAGTCAAAAAGATGAAAAGATGCCACCAAGTTTAGAGACCAAGGATAAGATATGTTGACCAATCTAGATCTATTGAACTCTCTTTTGGTGGCCCAATCCACTTCCATCGATAGGTCAACAGACCTACTTGCATCAAGTCCAGATTAGAAGAAAGAGTAGAGCCATCGACCAATGGCTATAGATAGCTAGACATCAACCTCTTGTTCAACAAGCCGAAAGGTTGGTAACTCAATCACTGGATCTACCTTTGCATCGACATATTTCCCTTCTTTTGTTTATTATGATTTATTCAAGTTGTAATTTGTCTCTTTATTGTGCCATGCATGGATAAACTCCATAACTTGGGTTGGGAGTATCCGTCAGGCCCTTCCATCCATGATTCATTCTTCTATTTTATGGCTTATGTTCTTACAAGTTTTTTCATATACTCTTATTTTACGGAATTTCTTGATGATTAGCTACTCTCTTTCGTTGTTTGATGTGAATATTATTTAAGAGAATGATTTTAATAAAGATCTATAGTACAAGCTAGTAACAAGACACAAAAGTGAGGAGTTACTATAATAAAAGTCATACATTTTTTCTTGGTCTTTTGGTTATTATCTTGAGAGAGAGAACCCCTTAGATAAAAATCTACTTGCATCTCAAGAGAAGGAAGGAAGAAATATCTTTTATGACAATTTGCAAAATGAGTTAAGAATATATATAATCTAGAAGTGAAGGTTTTAAATGGTTACAGTTGGTCTCATTGGTGAAACCCAATCCAAGTCTCTTTTATCATTATTTTACAATTTATCTTAATTTTCTTTCCTTTTGATTTTCTATAACCTTAGATTTATTTCTCGATTAGATTAATTCATTCCTTGATTGGGTCACCATTGACTAGATTAAGCTAAGACCTCTTTGTTTTTATTCTATTATTCTCCTTATCCCTATTTTTGACCCTACACTACTAGAATAGACTTTGTATTGAGTTGAGGACATCTCTTAAAGTCAGGTATAAATTTAAAGTCTGATATCTTTTACTAAGCAATCATGTTTATGCTTTTAACCCACTAAAAAAGAGAGATCAATAACCTATTCTTATTTGATGAAATAGATTCCACTGTTTAGTAAAAGAATACTTTCCTTCTGATTCTGCTTGATTATTGGTTGAATTGATATACTTTTGTGGGGTGATGTGATCTTAGATTCCCATAAGAATGAACCGATAATCTCTTACTTGTGATTGTTATCATTTTATCCATCTAATCTCATATTTTGTTGATAGAATGATTATATTCTTGTGGGGGTGCCGAGATTTGGATCCTCATAAGAGTGAACCCATGATCTCTTGATGATATTCGTTGATGAAGTCTCTGATCCTTCTACCCATTGACTTGTTTTGTTATAACTTATAGTGATGTGATCATCTGACCAATAAGTTCGAACGTCAAAATGGAAATCACATGTCTGTCAATGAGATCTTGGACATGAAGATGTTGGACGGTTGTATGAGGATATGCAAATGCCAAGAACAATGGGTTTGTGGAAAGTCTGCCCCTTATAAGATTATGCTTCGAAAGGACACAAATTCACATGGTCCTGATTTGATAACTAATCTTAAAAGTTGATTCATTGAGTAAAATTTTGTCTATTGGTGGTGATCCTCTAGGACCCCAGTTCCCTCTATCATTTGATAAATTACTTCTAATTTTGCATCTTTACCATCTGTCTTAGCATGATCAAACTGTCACAATTTGGATTTTTACTTTCTTATTCTTGCGGTTGGATTTGGATTATACCCCCTTTTTCTGTCCCTTGAATCGATACCTAAATACTAGAAAGTCGACTCATTTCTTGCAAAGAGTTGATTACCTTTTTGGAAGGTTAAACTGTAGGAATTTTCCTAGCGATTTGGTGTGTGAAACACATGCATAAAGCTTCCATATCATTTTCCAAGGACCTACTTTGTGTCTTACTTTATCTTTCCTTGAGAAAAATAAGTAGTTTTTGTAGTAAACTTTCTAGGTACATGTGGATTCCATATCAATCTATCTTATAGATCATTATGTATGGGTGTAGGAAGACTTATGATATTGTATATCATTTTATGATAAATAGTGATTGAAGAAATCAATGCCTCAATGGCCTTGTAAAGTTATCGTGGGGGAATTTTGAATCTCGCAAATAACCATAAATAGGTCGAATATCTACTTTCAACAGTGGACCATAATTTGTCACCCATATGTCATCCCACATAGATATATTTTCTCCATTTAGAATTATCTTTCTATATAGAGTAGCAACCACAAGTTTTGTTTGGTTAGTAGATCTAAAAAATAGAGTGCTTCCTTAACCAATTGGTTTTTGTAAGATCAATAATTATTTTTTATACCTCCCATGTTGACCTTCTACCTATGAAAAGGTCCCAAGATGACTTCATGATCAAGGAATTCTTCTAGTCAGATAGTGATGGAATTCCTAGTCCTCCATAACTTTTGGTCGTAGTGATTGTTCCCAAGTAAAAAGTAATAATGAACTGCATTCTTATCCATGATTCTATATAAAAAAGTATTGTTTTATCAAACCTATTGCATAGGACATAGGTATAATGCACTTTTGCATGCAATTATTGGGCAAAGTGGCAAGCATAATTGCAGATATACATATTTCTCCTATAAAGGAGAATATTCCAACCATTGATTCTAATGTACACTTCATCTAGATTACCATCCTATGTTGCTTTCATAATACGACCATTCAACACTAGAACACCTAGATATTTTCCAAGTTTATCAGTCATCACTTTGCTAGTTTTTGTACAAATTGAATTTCACACTGCCGAGGGCATAATTGGAAAGAAATGGTTTTCTCTACAAATAAGCATTGACTTGAAGCCTTATCAAACAATTAGAAGCATTTCATAATGATGTCTATATTTTTAATTCATCTCTTAAAAAGAGGATTATCTTTTCAACATATATAATGTGTGATAATGACAACCACTGCTGAGATATTTAAGAAGTTTCCAGGATTTTATAGAACCTTATCCTCAATGAGTTGGCTTAGTCTATTCAAGCACATCATAAACAAATACAAGATAAAGGTCTCCTTTTATGAGTCCTCTTGTAGCTTTCAAGCTCATTATCTTATCACTAAATCAAAGTAGACAAATTCTTCCTTCAAATAAAGAGTTCATAATGTAATTAGAAATTGTAATAGCGAAACCTAGCTTTCTAATTTTGTCATGTACAAAAGACCATGACATTATGTCATAACCTTTGGTAAGCCCAACCTTAATTTCCATGTAAAAAGTTGATCCTAACATGTTCATGTTGTGCATGAGTTACTCAAATAATGATAAAAGTATGTATACTATGTCTTCCAAGAACAAAACTACTCTATGTGTATGAAATCCAAGTCGCTATATACAATTTTAGTCTATCAACAATGGTTTTTTAGATATGTTTAAGGCATGTATTGTTTAATGAAATTAGTATTAGATAGTTGAATGAAGTGGTAATCTTCCTCTTTGGAATAATGTTATCATTGCATGGCATATCTTTCAGGAAGTGCAAGTGTGACACCCCCTCCTCCTATTATCCCAATTAAAGGGAGACCAAGAGGGCAGGAATTTCCATCCAAATTTCTAGGATCCAGATTTAAGAAATGACTAACAATAATAAATAATCTTATTTGTAAACTTTGTTTGACTAATAATTGAAATATAAATGCTACTTGAAGGAGTTGCATTAATTTTCAAAAGGAAATACTACATAATAAGTAACATCAGTAGTATCTCATCTATCTAATCTTCCTAGTGACTTAAGCTTAATGATCTTTGATACATTTGTATGGACGTCCATATCTTCAATCTTTATGTAAGTTAGATAACTTAAAACACTGATAAAAATTACACAATCACTATATTTCAATATTTTGTATGTGAGTGCAAACAATATGTCTACATACATATATGGATAGAAACATATATTACATAACAATCAATTACTTGCACATATCAATTTTTATTTTCAGTTTTCTTTTTATTCCCATATTTTCATGATCCCTTGGGTGTATTTATTTCTATGCCTATCATTGAACTTACATGAGTATTCCTAGGTAAGTTTAATACTGGGTTCCAATATCTTATGTGATATACATATGGCATTATAGATGAAATATAATTGAAATAAGTAACCAAGAAGTTTAACATCAGATTGGTCATTGAAATACCATCAGAAATCCTCAAAAATCAATTTGAACAAGTATACATAAATTAACCACATACCTTCTCCTCAAAGAATCCATACAACATTAATCCATGCACTTCAAGTTGTATGCAATCCAACCAATCAAGCAATCAATCTGAAATTATGCATAACACTAGTGTGTCACCTTTGCATTTGTAAAGACCCAATCTTTACGGATCAAATCCTTATAAAATTGTATCAAAAAGTATAAAAAAATCTTTTTACAATCACACTTTACATCAGAGTCATGGAAGCTTATACATAGTATTACAAAATTAAGAATAGGCATAAGTCCTATCTACTATTCAACAGGGTAAAAATCTTGCACGTCTCTTCTAGGTTTTCTTTCTACCACATGCCCATGAATTCTCAGAGGGAATAAAACCACACATGGGACCCAAGAAGGGAAACATAAGTCAGGAAGGTTGGTACTAAATCCAATTATTGAGCTATTTAAGAGAAAGATTTATGTAATCATATATAGACAAGTTTACTTGGGAACTATCATAATAACAAGAAGATGGTCTAGTAACTTGCTAGTTTAAAAAAGGACAACAATTTAAAGTGATTATTGGAAACAACAAAGAGATTCTTAAAACTAATCTCAAGATATTCAATTATTCAAAATGAAATGATTTATCGGTTTGCACAAGTAATCTATTTTTTTTTCTTTTCCAGGGCTAGGTGCCTAGTGTTCTCCCCTCTATGAGAGAATGACATGTTCACATGTAGTGGTAACTAGCGTCGAGGGACCTCTAATTGTCCATTGTCCACTGTTTAGGTTTGGGGGATATGACCCAGTGAATCTAGTGAGTCAAAGCTCTTACCCAATATTCAAATTTTTGTGTCAATATCAAAACCAACCAATATTTCAATTATTCAGAAATGTTCAACATCCATTTTAGTTGTGGTGACCTTCAACATAAGGGAAAGCTAATAAGATATTGATTCAACACTTCCATAAAATTATATGAATGAAATTCAAGGGGGATATTAATAGTTCATTAATAGAATCGAGAATTCAGTACATGTTCCAATCAAGAATTTCCATATCGATGTCTCCACAAGAATCAAATATGATAATCTATCACAAATCAAGCAAAAGAGAATGTACTTGGGTTATTTGATGTTTCCTGACTTGGAAGTCAACAATTTTGTTCTTTCTGAGTTATTTAGTATGGGATTACTATTCCATATTATATTCATTTTCATAATTACTATATTTTAGTTTAGATTTTATACTTAATTATATACCTATTTTCTCTATGTTAGTCCCTCAATTGTTATTTTCTCTCCATATTATCATACACTTCCAAATTATCCCCTGGTAACATGATGAATAGTAATATCATTATTTCTAACTAATATACTTAGGAATGATTTATGTAATCAAATATGTTCATCCCATATATTTTCTTTTTATATCTTAAGTCCTTGTTTATCACAATGTTCTTTTGTTGGTAATACAGAGTCCAGTATGACTGTCAATCTGAGGTCGATATACATAATAAATCATTTTTAAGATAATATTTTGTTTATATATATATATATATATATATATATATATAGAGAGAGAGAGAGAGAGAGTCAGGCTAGAATACACTCGAGTGTACGGATCACACGAATACACTCAAGTGTGTTTGCATATCAAGACTATTTTTTTTAAATGTAAACCATTGATCTTCACCGTCATACTATAACTAGGCTACATACAAATTTTGAGCCCATTTGGATGAGTGTAAGTCACTCATCCAAGGGAAACAAAATCGACGCACGAAACTAATTTGAAATGCATAATTTTTGTGGTCTTCATAACATGAGCTATACATATCCAAATGTGCTCAAATTTTGTGTATGAGTTGTTCACAAGATGTTTAAGAAGATCAATGGATTAGATTTTCAAAAAAAAATATTGCATCATGAAAAACTACTTGAGTGTATTCAGCTCCGGATACACTCGAGTGTATTCTAGCCTGAATCTCTCTCTCTCTCTCTATATATATATATATATATATATATAGAGAGAGAGAGAGTTTTGAATTTATAAAAAGGATATAATTATTATTTAGATATTTTAAATAATGAATATTAAAACGCATGACTTATGAAGACTATTACACGTGTACCTAGACCATCATGACACGTATACAACTGGAACATCAAATAATCAATATAATTAAGGCATATATTAATACTATATTTCAGATTTCATATTTGGTTGTCTTGCTTCACCATCATATATATCCATATTACTATGTGGTTACTCAACTAAGTAGTTGCAATAATATAATGACATTCTAGATAAGTATTATCCTTTTACTTTTGTGAATTAGTTTTCTAGAATAAGAAACAATATGAAGATGTTTCTGATTGAAGATGTTGGACACAATTTTCTGGTGTATACTGAAGAGTCCTCAAGTTGAGTTCATATATTGTACATGATCTTTGTTCATAGTGAAATTAGTTTGAGGACTTGGTTGGAGAGGTCAATTACTTGTAGTCATAAGGCTTGGTTGAGAAGTAAAGTAGTTGGGGATGGATCTCCAAACTTTGAGTTCAGTTGTAGATGACTACAAACTTATGCATTGTAGTTGGGGTGTGGTAGGTTCACGATGGTGTTTAAGTGTCATTGTCAGACAGTACAGTTGTCGAGACCAAATCTAGGTGTTGGAGAATCCACATGACTGGCGATCATTGGGAGATATTAGATGATTGGGTGTGGTAAGTGGTCTGAACCAAACAACAATGGTGTCGATATTGCGGCTCACACATTGCAGATTGTGTGATGTTGGGGTTGTGGCATACAAATGATTTACATGACTGAAACACTGGCAAGGTCTAAAGAGGCGGTGATGCCTGAAGAGTAGGCAGTGCTTGGAGTTGGCAATGATCAAAGTTGGTGAGGTGGTGATTGGAAGGTTGTGTGAGTTTGTAGGTCATCAGGCATCCTCCTAAATGAGGCGATTAGGTTTAGGAAAGGTCAATAAGTTCCATATATAGGTTGTTATTGCCGATGAGGGTTACAACTCCTGCTATGTTCCAATAAGAATACTTTATGATGAAGGATGGGTGGAGGTATGTAAAATTTGATATGTTACAACATTCATATGATTTTGTTTAGGGTCTAGACTTGATCCTAGTGTCTTATTTTAGGGTTGTATTTGGGTTAGGTTCCCAAACACTAAGTTTATTATGTTAATGATCCCCTTACTTTATGCCCACACCCTAGCTCATGTATGCAGACTACTAGCAATTAGAACATTTCCCCTCACCAATGACCGAGCTGATCATGTGCCTCATTACTTTAAAGAGGTCATTCTTCCACCATGGTAGATGAAATAGCTACTAAATTTGAATCCCTTACTCTGAGAATGGAAGAATATGTGGTGGACTTTAGAAGAGAAAATGTGGAGATGCCTGGGGACCAACATATTTAGTTGTAGAGGCAAGACTCCTGACTAGGACCATAAAACTTTGCGGCTCTAAAACACACAATGAAGAAAACATGGAGACTCCTAAGGAAGGTGACTTTCAAGAAGATCAAACACAACATAGTTATCATCCAATTCACCCACAGAAGGATAAGGAGAAAGTTCTAGAGGGAGACCCATGGAGTTTTGACAACTAGTCATTAATTCTGAAGGAGCTTGAACACGCCATTTGACCCTTTAACATCAAATTCAAACAATACCCTTTCTGGATACAACTAGATAACATCTCAGTAGGTTACCTCCATGATGAGGCAGATTGCAAGATTGTTGGAAACATTTTGAACCTCTTGGAAGTGGAACACGAAGGAAGATGTTAAGAGCAAGGAGGGTCTGGGTTGAACTTAATATAGACTAACACCTAAAAATCATCCAAAAGATGAGGAATCAAATAGGGTAAGTAGTCTAAGTGGATATCTGATGCAAATGTTTTCCAAACTTTTACTTCAAATGCATACATATAGGGCATATGATGATAGACTTGTAGTGGGTGGAAAAGAATACAAAATAAGGTGAAAATTGAGGAGCGTGGTTGAGGGTTTCTTCACATAAGAACACTAGGGCCAAGATAGAAGCTATTAGCTACAAAGTAGTCAAGATGTGCCTTTATGCTAACAAGTTCAAAGCATATGAATTGGAAAGAACCAACAAAAAGAGTAAATCAATTAGAAAAATAAGGGCAAAGGAGAAGACAGACAAAGGTGTGGTGGTCACATGTCCTAGAGAGAAGAACATGAAAGATGTCCAGCAAACAAGGAGTCGTATTAAAGCCAAAGAGATAAAATCTTCTAGGGTATAGGATACTACAGACATTAATAAAGATAAGGGAGATCACATAGATATCCAAAAACCAGACATGGAGGTACAAACTGTAGGAAAATATGACAATAGATAAGGTAGTAGAAACAAAATTTTACTTTCCATATTCCCCTAACATAGTAGATTGTGCCATCAACTATGCAATGGGAAAGAGGGGTTTTAAGGTTTATACCTAGTCCTGGAACAAGTCCAACAACAATCCTTTGTAGTAGTTTGCACCTTTCTTCAAGTTGCACCCGAGCGGATGTCAACGACGACCTCCTGGATGATCACCATGGACGTCAGTTGACTTCATACTCCCAGTGGGGGACAATGGCCTCCTCACCTCTGTAGTAATCCACACACGCCACTGGGAACTCCTATCATTCTAGATTAACATGCTTGAAGGAGTTGTCTCTCCTATTCAGTGTGCTAGCGCCAACTTGCTCTCCCAATTGTCTCTCCCTTGATGTCCCTCCATTTTATGGGTAAGGCTTCCTTAGGATCTCTAGGTTACCACAACCAAAGTGGAAACCAATCGTTAGAGCTTATTGTTATGTCTCTAGAAGACCTCTAGTACCCCTCTATTTATAGGAGGGCCAAGGTCAGGGCTTCCAGTCTAAGCGGAAGTTAAAGAGACATAATTTCATGAATTTTTTTAAACTTGCAAATGTTGAACCGGTTGGTTCACCATTGAACCAATCGATTCACACATGAAACGATCAAATCAACATTTGAACTGTTGTTTCATTATGTTTCCCAATCACAATTGTATTGGAAATTAATATTTTATTAATGCACAACATGACATCAACATCAATCCTTGATCCAATTGAATTAATCAACCAAATAGTCAGTTCACAACCTCAATAGGTTGGTTCACAGTTATGATTTGATCGGTTCACTTGTTGTAATGGTCATATCATGGATCTAATTATCAATGTAGGTTCAATTGACTTGACACTTGATTTGATTGGTTCAACACTTGAACCAGCTGGTTCACAGTTCAGTCAGTCACATTTTAGCCATTGTTGTTTAAATGGAAAACCTAACACTTTAGTAATCAAGTTTAAACTACATTCATGAATAAACTCCTATTCTAATGTATCCTGTGTGTGACCCTACATGTTCCAAGTTACATTAGCAGTGAATGCCCATAACTGATTTATGACATTACAAGCAATGAGTGGTATCTAGCAATATATCATCACTACCCAAGTAATTGGAAAGTTGGAGAACATCTTCAGCCTACAATCTATGATTGGTGTTATGATAATTGTATAGTTCCTTTGTCTCTGATATCTAGATTGAATTTGAGGCATGGAATTGTCATCCTCTTCAACATTAAATCCATGTTCCTAGAATTAGAGTAGAATGTATGAGATATATGTAGGCTCAATATCACATATTGACTCACATGATCATGGTCATGCATTTCTCAGTCTCTCTTATTAAGTGGTTGTGATATCATACTCTTGGAGGAGGGATAAATCCAATCTACATCACACAGAGTCATAGCCATGTGTCACAATGCACCTGAAAATCACCTTTATGGAAACCCTTATTCAAGGTCACGGTGGATGATGTCAAAGTACATCAAATGACATGTGATGAGTGTAGTGACTTCAGTTCTAAGAACCACAATCACCACCATCACAATGAAAAATGACTCTAACTACCAACCATGGTTTCCATGTGTCACTCTCAAGGTGGGTCTATCCGATGCACTATTCTCTTACAAGAATCTATGTATTTTTTTTGATATCATATATCACGGCTAATGAGATTTTGTCATCAACCAACACACACTCTAGTCTTAGGTATTGTTATCTATCAACCTTCCAAAATAACATTTGACTAGGGACATAACAAAAATGTATATACTCTTTACATTGTATGATCTCATCATTCAGGTCCTCAACCTAAAGACATATGTCATTGAGTAATATCATTCTTTATACATTTAATATGTTACATCATTATCTCATAGCTGAATAAAATAGAAAAAATTGAAAGATTGCCTTTATTACTAATTAATCATCATATGATTGTCTCTCTGGGAATGCATACCAACAAACTCCCACTTACACTTAGAGAATCACCCATGAACTTAATCCCAAGTGATCTAACATGACCTTCATGCTTATGCTGTGAAAGTAATTTTATCAAGGGGTATGTCACACTGCTCTCGGTTGGTACTATGCAAATCTTCACATCTCCTTATTGTATGATTTCTCATATGAGATGGAACTGCCTTTTTATATCTGTGGAACGTTGAAGCAACATGGGTTCCTTATCTTGCACAATAGCTCCATTGTTATCACAATATAGATCAATTGCATCGCTGATACTTGGAACCACCCCAAGTGCTAAGACAAACTTCTTGATCCAAATATCCTCCTTTGCTGCATTGGATGCAACAATATACTCAACCTCTATTGTAGAAAGCACAAATGTCTCTAGCTTGGAACTCGTCCATCTCAGAACTCCATTTTTTAGGCAAAACACAAATCCAGACAGTGATTTGTAGTCATCTTTGTTAGTTTGGAAGCTTGCATCAATGTAACCCTTTACCACCAACCTTTACTCACCACCATAGACAAGGAACTGATACTTAGTTCTTCTCAAGTACTTAAGGATATTCTTCATAGAAGTCCAATGATCTTCACTAAGATCTGACTAATATATGTTCATCATGCTTAAGGCATATGAGACATCTAGATGAGTGTATACCATTGCATACATGATCGATCAAATTGTAGATGCATATGGAATCTTACTCATGCGCTCCCTTTCTTCACAAGAATTGGGACATTGAGCTCTAGAGATGCTAATACCATTAGACATGGGCAGGTGGCCTCTCTTTGAGTTCTCAAAGATGAACCTATTCAACACTTTGTCAAGGGTATGTGCTATGAGTTAGTCCAAGAATCCTTCTAGAACTATTTCTATAGATCTTGATTCCTATACTATAGGATGCTTCACCTAAGTCTGTCATAGATAATGTATTTCCTAGCCAGGTCCATACCATGTGTAAAGTAGGGATGCCATTCCCCTTTAATAGTATGTCATCCACAAACAATATGAGGAATAAAATCATGCTCCTACTAACCTTCTTATAAACACATGGTTCATCTTCATTCTAACTAAAGCCAAACTCTTTGACTATTTCATCAAATCAAAGATTCCAACTTTGAGATACTTGCTTCACTCCATAGATTGAACTTTGTAGCTTATAGACTTTATTTGCATCCTTTCGATTTTATAGACCCTCATGTTGTGTCATGTACACATCCTTAAGAAGATTCTCATTAAGGAATGTGGTTTTAACATCCATCTAGCAAATCTCATAGTCATGATAAGTTGTGATGCAAAACATGATCCTAATCTTAATCATGGCAACTAGAGAAAAGGTTTTGTCATATTCAACACCTTGAACTTGCCTGAAACCCTTTGTAACCAATTGACCTTTGTAAGTTTGTACATTACCATCCATGTTAGTCTTCTTCTTGAAGACCCACTTGCACCATATGGGTTTTACCCCTTTAGGTGGATCCACTAAGGCCCATACCTTGTTGGTATACATGGATTCCAGCTCAGATATCATGGCCACAAGCCATTTCTTAGACTCTGGTCCCTTAACAACTTCTAGGTAGGCAGTTGGCTCATCATCAATGATTGACTCATCACCTTCTTGAGTCAGTAGATAACCAAATCTATCTAGCTCAAGGCATGTCCTACTAGATCTGTGTGGTTAATGTGAGACATCAGGAATTTATATTCCATAATAGTTTGTGACTCTCTATGTTCCTCTTGTACCTCTATTCGTTCATTGCTTTCTTGTTAGTCTCAAACTTCTTTGGGTTCTACTTTACTCCCACTAATTACTTTAGAAATAAATTCCTTTTCTAGGAATGCAGCATACCTAGAAATAAACATTTTGCTGTCAGTTGAGATACACAAGTAGTATCCTTTTATTTCTTTAGGATATCCAACAAAGTCACATTTATCTAGTCTAGGGCCAAGCTTTTCAGGAAACATTTTTTTTGACATAGATTCACATCCCCAAACCCTCATAAAAGACATTTTGAGATGCTTCCTAGTCCATATCTCATATGGTGTCTTTTGAACCGATTTAGATGGTACATAATTTAGTGTGCATAACCCCAGAAGGATGTTGGAAGATCAGCTAAATTCATTAATGATCACACGATATCTAGAAATGTGTAATTCCTTCTTTCTAATACACCATTGTTCTATCATGTTCCAGGTGGAGTCCATTGTGATATGATACCATGGTCTCGAGAAGGTCCTCAAACTCATGGATTAAGTATCTCCACCTCGATCAGAATGAAGTGCCTTAATACTTTTACCAAGTTGGTTAGTAATTCATTCATGAAATCCTTTAACTTTTCAAGAGTTACTGACTTATGTTTCATCAAGTAAACATAACCATACCTACTGAAATCATCAATGAAGGCAATGAAGTACTGATAAGCACCTCTAGAATTTTTTCTAAAAGGGCCACATACATCAATATGTATGAGTCTTGATAGATCACTAGCCATCTCACTGTTTCCAGTGAAGGGAGTCTTTGTCATCTTGCCCAAAAAATAGGACTCACGAGTCTCTATTGATTCAAAATCAAAAGAGTCTAGATAACCATCTTTATGGAGTCCAGAGATGTGATTCTCATTAATATGCCCTAGACGACAATACCAAAGATGTGTTTTGTTTGAGTTATCTAGTTTTAACCTTTTCGTATTTTTGTTATAAACATTGGTATTACGATCTAATAAATAAAGACCATAGGATATTGGGGCACTTCCATAAATGATCTCATCTTTTGAAATAGAAGATTGACCATTCTTTATATGAAATTCATATCCATCCTTATCCATAGAAGATATAGAAATAATGTTTCTATTTATGGTAGGTATAAAATAGTATTTCTTTAACTCTATTAAAAGCCTTGTGAGAAGAGATAAATTGTAGGTTCCAACTGCAATGACAACAACTCTTGCTCCATTTGCAACGCGCAGTTCAAGCTCACCCTTCTGTAAAGGCTTACTTCTTTCCAGATCCTGCATATTTGAGCATATGTGAGATCCACATATGATATCTCGTACCCAAGATGAAGAAGTATAGAAGTTTATATCAATAACGTATATAACTAAAGTAGAGATCTATATTCCCTCTTTCTTCTTCCTTCATTCCTCCAAGTAAAGAGGACAATTTCTCTTCTAGTGTCCAGGCTGATGATAGTGGTGACAATTGCCTCCATTGGTTACTCCTCCCTTTGCTTTGAGTATAGAAGACTTGGGAATCTGGCTAGCTTTAGAACTCTTCTTAGCTTTACCTTTTCCCTTGTACTTCCCTTATCATCATCACATACTTGGGCTTTTCTTTTTTCATTTGCACTTCAACTATTCTCAACATGACAAGTAGTTCTGACAATGGCTCATCAGAATTATTCATATTTTAGTTCAGGACAAACTAGTTGTATGATTCTATAAATGACTGTAGAATCACACATGTGTCCAACTCTTGACCCAAGGTAAATCCAAGTCTAAAAAGGTTCTCCACATCCCCAATAAGATTGCGCACATGGGGACCTAATGGATCTCCTTTTGCCATGTTGCATTTGAACAACACTTTGGAGACATCATATCTCTCTTGTCTTGCCTGATCTTGGTACATGTTCTTAAGATCTGTGACCCTGTCAATGAAATCCATGTTCTCATGTTGTCTCTACAACTCATAGTTCATTGAACATAACATCAGACAGTTGACATCTACAATATCTTCAGAGTGCTTCTTGTAAGCATTCTTGTCAGCCATAGAGCAAGTTCATATGGCTCTGGTGTTTCCAGGACATAGAGCTTACTCTCTTGTGTGAGAATCATTCTCACACATCATAAACCAATCATGGAAATTATTCCCATTTAACTTATCCTTCTCAAAGACAGATCGCAAGTAAAATGTGTTGTTTTTCGTCATTTTATTCTACAAGAGAAATTTTACAATTTGTCAAAACATTTTTTATTTGATTTGATTTAATAAATTTTGATGATGTTTAATTAGGCCTTTAATTAATTATCACTCTCACTATATTGTTAAAATTGATAAAGCTCACTTATCAATTTGGAATATTGCATCATACAATCTTCTAGTGAGCCAATATCCATATTTCATCAAATCATGAGTTAGCTTTGGCTGATCGCCCACAACTTGATGATTTAGGTAGGAAACTTTTGCCAATTTTATCTATATGCAATTATTGGATAGATGGTGTGCAAAAATATTTGTCACAATCCATATTTATGATTCTAGGTACTTAATCTCATTAAGACCACCTAGTTAAGCCTGACCCGAAAGCCAACAAGATAGAATGTGCACCCTGCTTTGGAAGATGTAGATACCTACCATCACACTTCCATGAGATGGATACACCACGCTTTGGTGTAACCTACACTTAGTTGATCAAGTTTTTCATGTGTGTTTCTTATGGAAAGCATCTAACACTTAAGATTATAATGAGGGATTTAATGTAAATACGTATACATATCCAATCACCTCATACTTATAGTATGTATCATTTACATGTTATCGCCATAATGAAAACATGCAAAAATTAACATGAGCAATGATTATGGCCATTCTATTGTAATTCCTTAGAGTGGTAAGGAATTACTACCACCTAAGGTCCACATCATATGTACCAACATGTTGTTGATGACAATTTGTGCTGGAACCAGTCTAGGTCGGCTGGCCTCCTTGTAAGTTAGTTAGTCTCATAGATTGGTTGTCTGGTCTCTAGTCTTTATGACATATGGACTCCTCCATCCAGTTGGTTGGGCCCTTTCTATTATCGCCCTCCTCAGTACTCCAGTCGGTCGGTTAGTCTCCTAAACCAGTCGATTCACCTAGTATAAGATGTCCTCTTTGCCATAATAGGAAATAAAACTATCCTAATCCTATTAACATATTACATTATAATTGGGAAATCTTGAGTTACATTTGAGGGGGCATAGGAAAGAAACAATTGATTCTTTTACATATGGAAAAGAAGCGAGAGGCTCAATATGCAATTGAGATATAAAAAAGAACAACAATCATCCAACCAAGCACAAAAGGTCTAGGGGTAAAGGCCATAACCATGCTTCCAATCACCAACAAAATGATTTTAAGGTGACACATTTTGTATACATATCATATATATATACATGTTTTGATTGATGAAACTAAAGATGGATTAAATAATGAAGTTGGACAGTGGAGAGAGGAATTGGAATCAAATGGAATGATGATTAGCAGGAGAAAAACTGAGTATATGCATTGCAATTTCAGCCAATCCCGTAGTTTAAATGATGGAGCCAAGTTGGACGGAGTAGATATAAAAAAATATGACAAATTCCATTACTTGGGTTCTATTATTCAAATAGATGGGGATGACCAAAATGACATTTGTTACAGAATCACTGCAAGATGGTTGAAATGGAGAATTACAATTGGAGTATTATGTGACTGAAATAAGGTTAAAAAGTAAGTTTTATAGAATAGCTATAAGGCCATCCATAAACTACATGAGTGAATGTTGGGTGGTGAAGAAATAAGGTCTGAACAAGATGATGTGGCTGAAATGTGTATGCTGAGATGGATGGATGGGAAGACAAGAAAAGATCACTTGAGAAATGTTTATATTAGGAATAAAGTGGGGTGGTGAGCATTGAGGACAAGTTGCGCAAGGGTCAACTCAGATGGTACGAACATGTGCAATGTAGACCGACTAATGTGCCTGTATGAAGCAATTCTATTAAGTCAAGCACAATAAATAGAAGAAGAGGAAGATCTAAATTAACATGGGATGAGCTTATAAAGAGATATTTTGAATCTCTATATCTCAACCAGAATATGGACCATGATGGAGCTTAATGGAAACAAGGATCCATGTAGTCGAACCCAACATAGTTGGGACTATTAGTAGTAAGGTGATGCTAGAAAAACTAATTATCTATTAAAATAATATTGATATTCCATTTTTGAGATGACTTATTATGTTATAAGTCAATGAATCTCACTTTGAAACCTATCCTTGGGCACTAATAGTTCTTTTGTTATGATATAGACATTTTTGTCTAGTATGAAACTAATGTTCCTTATCAAAGGTAAGCAATACCCAGAGATAAAATATGTACTCATACTAAGTTAAAACTAATTGGAATGTAGTAAAATATTTACTTGTACTAAGCTTAAATTTATTGGAATGTAGTTAGTCTCTTTGAATAGTGATAAAAAAAGTTTGACATGATCAAGCTTTTCAGTTCAAATATGGGAAGACAGCCACTTGTGATTTATTTTGAATAGACTTGTCAAACCATACAACCTAAAATTAAAAACTAATTGAAACCACACATGCTTTCTTTTAATATTTGATTAGGAAAAGCATAAAACTCCTAGGTTTTTTGAATTATTCTTGAAACTATTTCTCACACATCAACAAGAGAAATTATCATACTATTAATTCAGTAATTTATGTTTCTCGTAATTTGGTATTGAACAAACAACTTGTTGGTGTAGTAACATAAAATTTTAAAAATTCTTGTTTTGAGTAATTTATTTTGAGAAATTTTGTTTTCATATGATACTTTCATGTTGCAATTTTGAAACCCACAAAAAGATCATAAACATTTTTCACATTCGTTATATATCACAATATAAAAAATAATCACAAAAACAAAAATATGTTTTAAAGAAGAATCCTCATAGTAGACTGACATGATTAAACTCTTAATTATAAATGAGGTATAGATTTAGACATTATGTGGAAGCTTTAACTATAGACTTTTAATATAGTCCATTTGCTACACATCTATTATATTATATGTATTTTAGTTGACTAATAAATAAATCATGTTGCAATGTTATTGTAAATCATGGATAACCAAATTTAATTTATTTCATAACGAAACTGTGTATGTTTTCCTACTGTGTGAAAAGAAACGGTACAATTTTGGAACGTGAAAGCCTTCATGTCGCCAATATATTTTGCATAATATTGAAATGATAGATTTCATGTTAGGTAAAATCAACATAACATTTGTACTTATCCATTCCGTATATTGATCAAGTAAGAATCAGTTAAATTTGTATGACCTAGTAAAAATCAATGTTATGTTTCCACAAGTACATTTATGTCAAAATCATAGAGAAAAATGAAAAATTATGTCAGATATTATTTACATAAAACAAAGTTACAATTTTTAATATTCTTGCAAGAATCAATTCTTAGGAGATGGGAGATTAAGGATGTTTAGGTCCATAAATGAGAAGAACTTATGAACTATATTAAGGGAATTTAGTTGAATGACAGGTCGATGTACCCAAAATATTGTTAGTTTGTAATACTTAAATCTAATTGAAAAGTGAAAAAAAATGTGAATTTTTCTTAATAAATACCAAAGACTTGGAAAAATAGATCAAGTAGTACGGTTCAATAAATCCTAATGAAAGGTCTTGAGTCAACCCTAAGTGAGATCTATTTCTTGTAATTGTATGTCCATCGCGAAAAGGAGCCAAAAAAAAACAATTACTTTCAAAGACATTGATGAAGAGCAAAACATGCCTTCTAAATTTAAAAAGATTGTTTAAAATGTTTTAGAGACATTCATTTATTTTCCTGCACCATGACCGCATAACAAAACTGTATCTTGACATCAAGCCACGACGTAGATACAAGCACCGTTAGGACGATCACAACCATTATATGTGAGTTGTAGATTGTAGAGCCTAGTGAAATGGACTAAGGTCGGCTTTGACAAAGTAAAAGAATCTCATGTCTTGACGTAAGATCGACTATAGAACTTTATATCATTCCAACCAACAATTGCAGTCAGGATTTAAACTCATAGAAAAGTCACATGTGTCAGCGTAATTATTTAAACCTGTGTTGGGTAGCTTTTGTCAATGAGAAATGATACAGAATAGAAATGGAATCAGAAATGAAACTCCTTTTGACATTATGTGTGCTACACAACAAAAATGAAAAAAAAAATTATTTACTTTTTCCTTCTATTTCTGTATTGCAGCTCACATAATGTTAAAAAGAATCTCATTTCTAGTTCCCTTTCTAATCTGTCTCACAAACGGCTTCGTCGCTCCCCTCTTCCAGATTGGCTTTGTCGCCCCCGCTCGCCCGCTCCCAAGTGTCCCCCTCCCACTGCTCCCTCCATAGCAAGCTTCATCGACCCCTACCCCGCAAGGAAAACCCAGATATTTACTTTACCTAGCCGGTCGATTCTGGCCTCCCTCGCGCGACGCTGTCTAGTAGGTCAGACGTCTGATCACCATGGAGTACGTTTCTTTTGTTCCGTCACTTGCTGCTTGTCTAGGTTTGCACATGTATTTCTCTACAATATGAAGCTATGTAAGAAAATTGAGAGAAGTGACCGGGTCCAGATAACCACGCAAACTCTCTCCCCGCTCTCTCACTCTAGGGCCGCTAGGGTTCTTCCTTCATAGGCGGCTGGCTGGGGGGGAGGGGGTTTGACCGCCGCAAAGCGGTGCCCCGCTCCCCCTCGGCCTCTTTTCGCCCGTCATCATGAGGATCTTTTCTTTGGGAGGTGTGTGAGGGTGGTGTCTTTGGAGGCAACGGTCTTCTTCCTCTCTGTCGTTGAGTCCGGCTGCTACGAGTTTCTTATCCCCTTTCTCTTTTACTGCTTTCTGTTTAGATTGTTCTCTTTTTTATCTATCTAGCTGTTAATCAGCGCTGCTTTCTGTTCTCGTGGTAGATTTTTCTTTCTCGGTCAATTTTGTTGTGAAGTTTGTATGGCAGCAAGTGCGGGAAAAATATCATTTTGGAACACCGATTTGGTGCAGGTACTCTACCACATATACATACTCAGGTTAAAATATTCCTCATAGAAAGTTGTCTTAGCGAGCGAAGGAGAAGAGGAATCTATACATCATTGTCCTTATCAGATTCCGATATGAGTTTTTGTGGTGGTTTGTATCTGTTCTTGATCTTTGTGTGGTTTTTTAGTTTATTTTTCTCCTCATGTAGATGTCGTATGGCTCCTCCATAATAAAATTTGTCTGTTTAACTTCAAAAAAAAATGAAGCTATGTATCGATCGTTGCAGTCAGCATGAAGGGTGTCCAAGCATATCGTCATGGAATTTGGCTACGTCATTGTGGTGATTCGGAGGAAGCATGAACACACCGCATTGTGGTAATTGGGCACACTATCGCCGTCGAGGCTGCTGTGTCTCCACTTGATTCAAGTTGGGTTAATTCTTTTTCAATCTCAACAAGTTTGTCCGATCCTTCATTTATCCAAAAGCAGCACCGAAAAAATGATATCCCTTCATGCTTCATTTCGTATTCAATCCGATTCTTTCCATCCATCCATTTTATTTCCTATCTTAAGAACCAATCATGGCCTTTGAATATCTTCACTGCTAAATAAATTCAATTCACGATGATAAATAAACATGGTGATCATTCTTCTATAAAAAGTTAACGTATTGACTTAATAGGAAACCAAGAACTTAACAATGAACTGTCTACCTATTGTGTATAGTGACGTACCCGTTTAGTTCTGCAACGCAGGGGCGTTGCATCTGAGCGGCCAATGGTACGAGCACCGGCAAATGCAGTGTTCCTTTGCCGTCGAGGATTTAATTCCTATTACCATTGTATTGACGATCAAAATTTGATGGTAACACAGTACCATGCAAATTGCAAGGACATTTGTGATAGTGTGTTACTTTGATGATGTGCTTCCTTCCGGCTAAATCTGGATTTGGCAGGGATCCCAATCATTACATTGGTATTAATTCGCTGCATCATCTGAAGTCTGCCGAAGATTCGTTTTCTTTTTGAGTGCCTTATCAGCCAAAGTAGATTTGTCGTTCCCTCGGGAGTGTTCCCGTAGAGAAGACCTTCATCCAATAACCATGCTACGGCGCGAGAGTCTCGAATACGTCTAACCTCACGAAGACACTACTGTGCGGCAGACATGCCGAAACCTAATGATAAAAAAGATTAGAGAAGATCATAGGGGAGGTCGACGAGTCACGAATAGATAGTGAGCATCCTGTACGGTAATGGTCTCTTGAAAAGAAATCCAATAATGTTAAGAGTACGCATCGTAAACGAAATAAAAAAGTTGAATAATAATATGCCTCAATAGAAACGTGCATGATAAGGACATTTTTAAGAGGGACGGAGACGCGTTTTATTTGTTTGGTGCTTAGTATGGTATATATATATATATATATATATATATATATATATATATATATATATATATATATATATATATATATATATATATATATATATATATATATATATATATATATATATATATATATAGGAATTTGTTTGCTACCCGCGCGGGTATCTACAGCTTGCTACCTGTGTCACGTGTTTTAAGTGGAATTAGGTGAGTGAGTCTATTTACGATTCATGCCACCGTCTCTTCTTCGTTGATTTGGACTAGCGTCTCGTTAAGACCGCCCTGACGACTCCGATGGTCTTAGATGTTGTGGCAGCTGCCTGCTCCAACCCGTCCACGAGCTTCTGCGTCAGTGGTGCTATGCAAAACCAATCACTGATGATGTTTCCTTGACGTGTGAAGTAGGAAAAAGACATCCGAACTGCAACAATGTCGTGGATGGAGTTCATGACTAGCCAGCATACCGTTCTGGCTCCTTTCCCCACCATCGCAGTGTCGGCGAAACACTCCATTGACACTATACCAAAGCCAGCCGCAGCGGCGGTGGTGCCCATCCGCCGTCGACGTTCTGGCATGAGGACCTGTACGGGTCATGCAGATCCAGCAACGCCGGCACCTATCGGTCACCAGTGATCGACTCCAATGTCACAGACCCTTCCGTGGTGTCGTACAACCCCTGTCCTCCGTCGAGGAGGAGCTTCTCCTCTCAGTAGTGTCGGAGGACGCTGTGATGGGACCCGCAGAGAGCGGGTGTGAGGCTCCCGACGACGACCACAGTGACGAGGACGGGCTGCTAGTTGTCGGCGGCATGGATATGGACGACATGCTTGACGGCTTCGACGAGTGTTGCAGTGGCGGGAGCAGCTACGACGACGATGAAGACGCTCGGCGGCGGGGTTTTGATGTACCGGAGGAGGAGCACGAGAAGTCGTGTCCGACTTGGGAGACGAGCGCGGTAGCCGCTGGCTGGGCATTTCGCCGCAGCTTCCGGATGACTCTCCATTGCCCGTGAATTGGTGATTGTCGTTGCCTCCATACACACACTTGCATTGTTGGTGCATTCTCCATTGCAAAAGCACCGACACATCCTGATAGCTCTGGAGTCTGGATCACCGTCGTGACAGTCTTCCTGTGACCTCCTCTTCGCCGCCGCTACACAAGGCATACAGTAGATAAGGTGGATGTGCAGTCAAGGTACAAGCATTGGGCAGGCCACTAAATTTATTTCTGAGCAATATGGAAGGTCGGGTGGGGTCATCCATTGCTCCACGCAATCCTTCATATCCCTATTTCTGCCGTCAGGCTGCTGGTTAGTGGTGCTGCTAGCTTGATGGGCATGTTCTTTATAGGAGAGACATGTGGATTGGGGTTGCCCACAATCTGTCATCCATGTACCATGATGGGCATGGAATCCATATGACATATGACGTTTGCTTATTACAATATGACTATCCATATTACAAAACTATCACCTACATTACAGTTGGTTCTTACCTATTACAATGTGAATGTCCATATTACAGATGATACTTGCTTATTACAATATGACTATCCATATTACAAACTATCACCTACATTCTAGTTGACTCTTACCTATTACAATGTGACTGTCCATATTACAGATGACACTTGGCTATTACAATGTGAGATACCATATTACAAAACTGTCACCTACATTACGGTTGACTCTTGCCTATTACAATGTGATTGTCCATATTACAGATGGACTTGCTTATTACTATATGAGTATCCATATTAAAAAACGGTCACCTACATTACGGTTGGCTCTTGCATATTATAATGCAACTGTCCATATGACATGTGTCACTTGCTTATTACAATATGACTATCCATATTATAAAACTATTACCTACATTACAGTTGGCTCTTGCCTATTACAACGTGACTGTCCATATTACATATGACACTTGCTTATTACAATATGACTATCCATATTACAAACTATCACTTGCTTATTACAATATGACAATTCATATTATAAAATTATTACCTACATTACAGTTGGCTCTTGCCTATTACAACGTGACTGTCCATATTACAGATGATACTTGCTTATTATAATTTGACTATCCATATTACAAATTGTCACTTGCTTATTACAATATGACTATACATATTATAAAATTATTACCTACATTACAGTTGGCTCTTGCCTATTACAACGTGACTGTCCATATTACAGATGACACTTGCTTATTACAATATGATTATCTGTAATAACCCTGACCTGGGTTATGAGGTAACCCTGTTTGTTTTGGCTAAATAAGTTGCTTAGAATTTTAATATAATCCTCTAAGGTGCTTTGTTATCATGTGACACACTCATGTTTCAAGCTCTCAGAAGTCATTTAAATGGATTACATTTAATAATACAAGTTCATTTAGAAGTCAGAGTAAACACACAGACAAAGACATATATATTTATTACTTTTGATGAATCAATGTTACTTTTTGTGTCGCATAGTTATTAGTTAGTGTTGTATATTAACTAGTTACTTTCTATAGTGCATAGTTAGTTTTTATACCAAATAGCTACTTTCTATACAAAAAGTTATTTTCTATTACTTTTCATTATCGTTTTGTTCCTTTTTATGACAAAGTGTTACTTTTGATGTTAAATAGTTACTTTTTGTGTCATATAGTTACTTTTAGGGTGACATTGTTACAATCAATTATCATCAAATAAGGTGCATCTCTTTTTTGATTGCATATTAATTACTTATTTTTGATTGCATATTAATTACTTATTCGAAGTACTTTTAAAAATAAAGTATCTGACTCTTAGTGTTGAAGCTACAGTTCATACATTTACTAGGAATGAGAATAAAGATAGCCAGTTAACAGAGGAAGCAACGACTAGGCAGAATAAATCATATTATAAGGTTCACGAGTTTGTTCAGTTTAAAAGATGAGCCAACAAAAGAGTTCAAGGGGAATAGGTGGGGAGCAGGGAAAGTCTGAATCATTTAATATGTAAAAGCTGCTGACTTTATGCACGACGGAAACAAATGAAACCCTGTGAGACATGCAAAATACAGAGCATGCATAGGTACAGACGGAAATTAGCAAGGTAAATTAAGGCCACCCACTCCCCAACGAACAAAAAGACAATCTTCCCCGATCCGTGGAAGCTCACAGTAGTGCCAGTAAGGTCACCTAGTAGGCAGCACTCCCCCCGCCCTCATCTCCTCAAACTGGCCCATGACGTTTTAATATCATTTGCAGTTAGCATACACTGAAATCACGGTGTTCCAGGACACCACATCTCCGTCGGGACCTGATCAAAGAGCTTTGTTGTGCTTGCCATATGCTCGTTCTTCATGTAGGCAATGATAATGACATTCCAAGAGATCAATTTTTGGACGACATCTCATCGAACACCTTCAGGGCAATCATAAAGTCAGCCCCTGGAGCTAGCAAGCATGACAGACCAGGCAACCACATCCCACCTTGTGGTTCTGATGAAAAGTACACCAGCTACCCTAAGGTCATGTAGTTAGTGTTGAAATCGATGAGCATGTTCCTAATGAAGCCGGAAGACTCCCCTCCAGCTTGATAATCTGACCGTGGAACTGGCATCCTGAAACATAGATGAATGCAGAGTAGAGAAGTTCCCTCGGCAAGATGGATTTATGTCTCTACCACTAGTCGAGAAGGTCGAGGTAGCTGGGCATTCTTTTGCTCTCCCTGATAACAGGAGGAAGGCCCCCTCCGGCAGACTGGGCTTCAGATGCAGTGTTCCATGCTGGCTTGGCCAGCAAGATCAGCAGCGAGAGTCCCTCCTCCACCATCATCACTGCACCTGCGGGGGCGGTGTTGCAGACGGAGACGACACCCCCTCCGACGGCCAGCACAATCGAACTTAAAGGGCTCGACTTTAGAAGCAGTGTCCCGAGGACCCGCTTGGCAAACAAGATCGGTAGCGATAGGTCCTCCTCTACCATCGTGGCGGCGCATGTGGGGTGGTGTCGCTGACAGAGACGACCTGGCCCCCTCTGACCATCAGTCGTTGGACTGGAACCTCGTACAAGAGGATAGCATTGGTCGGAGGTGAAGAGTCCGAGTTTGTATAACAACAGAGGAGGAGTGGGAACCGGAGGTAGGAGCCCTATACTGCTGTCGGGGACAACGAACCGGTGTTGCAGGACAAGGACGAGACAGGGAGGATCTTGGAACATAACTAACTTGGTGCCACTCGTTGGATTGCGGCAATGCAGGACGGAGCAGTGAGGAGGTATGATGCGGCAAGGACAGTCTTAACTCGGCTGGTATTGTCATAGATGAGATGACGCGAAACAGAGATTAAGGAGGGAGACGGGAAATATTTACAAAGTGTGCCACCGCTACCTTGGAAACGGGTAGTTTAGTTTGGTACCTGCGCGGGCAACAAAAACACACTCTATATATATATAGAGAGAGAGGGGTGATCTTTGTTGACCGCACGGGTAACCAAAAGAAGCTACCCATCAAAGTGACACGGTGGCAGGATGGTAAATAATTCAAAATGAAAAAAGAGCGGAAGTTGGCGAGAAAACAAGCGGAAAGACAGAAGGTAAAAAAAAACCCCAAATCGACAGTTTAGTTCCTCGATGCTCTGTGTGATTGCTCAATTTTTACTGAAACCACCGTTGTCCAGCCAACCCCCACCCCCCAACTCCCCAGTCTCCAGTTGCTCCGACATCAGCGGAATTTTGGTCTCCGTCCGCTTCGCTTCTCCATCTATGTTCTCCTCTCTTTCGTTGCCTCTCGATTCTACAGCGCAACTGCTCCGCTCTTCAGACATGGTGAGGACGAAGAAGTCATCGCGGAAGAGCACAACAATGCCACCATGGAGAAAGAATATTAAGACCGTAACTAAAGACGAAGACGATTTCGTATTGAAGCACTACGAAGTCGACGAGCCGATGGCAAAATAACATGATGAAGCGGCAAAAGCACTGGCTGCGGAAGGGGAGAAAGAAGGAGCTACAACTCCTCCGAGGACTCTGAGAGGGAAGAAAGAAGAGGCTACAACTCCTCCAAAGAGACCATCTTCAGCAAAGAAAGGGAATGTCAGTAAAGAAGGTACTGGGACTGAAGAACCTCCACGTGATGAAGTGGAGAATGAAGAACGACGAGGTAATTTATGTTTGTATGTACATTATAACGAAACATAAAAAAGGATTTCGACTACAAAGTAACAATGTATGATAAAAAAGTAATTGGTATGACAAGTAGAGTAACTCGACAATGCCTAGAGTAACTACACGAACATTGGAGTAACTATACGTTAGGCCAAAGTAACTATCTTAAAGCATTTCATAAGAAAAAGTAACTCGTACACTAGATATAGCAGTTAAACTGGAAAGTATATTTTGTTAAACTAAAGAGTACAATTTTCGAGTAACTGTGTTTGTATGCAGGAGAAGATAGGATAGCGTCTGATGACAATACAAAAGAATATCCACAAAGGAATGGGGAAGGAAATGCTACTGCTGATGAAGAAGAATTGCAAAGAAGTAAAAGGAAACAAAAGGGGAAAGAAAAGGCTGAAGCAAGCAAGGAGAAAGAAAAAGCTACTGCTGATGAAGGATAAGTGCAAAAAGGTAAAAGGAAGCAGAAGGGGAAAGGAAAGGCTACTTATGAGGAAGGAGAAGAGGGAAGAAGGAAAGAGGAAAGAGAAGAGGAAAGGAAAGGCTGATGCAAGTAAGGATAAAGAAAAAGCTACTGATTAGGAAGGAGAAGAGGAAGGAGAAGGGAAAAGCAAAGGCTGATGAAGGTAAGCTTGTATAAATTTATAATTGTGTTAATTTGATGTTACTTTCAGAGGACACTTAATAACACTTACAATTTAAAAAGTTATTATTACAATAGAAATTAGCGTTAAAATGTGATCAACCTACCATGTATAGTAAATAGTGAAAAATATAAGAGTAACTGGACTGACTAAAAAGTAATAAGCAACAAAAAACCTAAGAGTGTTTTTTGATATGTTTGTAGTTGGCATTAAAAGGATATACCACATATGCTACATCAAGAGCTACATTACCATCAACAACAACATGGTTTTACAAAGAATCATATTAGAATGATGAGGTCAACGACCTTTGCAAACATGATAAAGATGCCAAATCTTACGATAGACGTAGTACTTTTGGAGGATTTAATAGCAAGATATGTGGAGGATGACAAATTCTTGTTGGCAAAGGGAGTGGAAAGAAGAATGACAATTGAGGATGTGGGGGTAATCCTAGGTATCCCTAGCAAAGGTATGGATATCATACCTAGGAAAAACTCTGGCATAGTGAGCTCAATTTATCAAGAATTCGCTAGGGCAACAAGTAGACATGGCAAGGAAGGTGAGACCTCGAAAAGGTTGAAGGAGAAGGATGTTCTGCACAAGGACAACTTGGCAAATATTTGGCAACAATATGCCAAGACAGACGACCCCTCTGACAATCAAAACATGTGTCGAGCGTGGATGTTTCACTTTCTTGCAACATTCCTACTCCCAGATACCAACTATTGCACCCCAATTTACATCATGCACTACTTAGATGATGTAACTTCCACGAGGCAAATGAATTGGGCAAAGCTGGTTCATGGGAGTATCTTCAAGAATATGAAGATGTTGAAGGAGAATGTTGAGCTGAGGAGGAGAGGGGAGAAGGGAAAGACCACACTCTACACGACAGGGTGTGTCATGTACCTATGTGTAAGTGAACAAATTTATTTTTGTCTAGATTATTACAATGATCCCTAGGGGCATTTACTTATGCATTATATTTTTCTCTGTTACATGCAGGTTTGGGCATATGAGATGATGAAAATGGCAAAGCCAACCTTCCTTGACGCCAAGCCAAGGATAAAAAAGTGGGCTGCGCTGGTCGAGAAAGTGATGGAAATAGGGACTGTAAACCCTAGAGATGTAAGGATATTTCTTCTTTGTTACAAAGCTAATATACAACATAATCCTATATGTTTGAATTGTGACACATTGTTTGATTTATTTGGACAAGTTTGTCAAAGGGTGAAGCTAGATCAGGGAGATGATTGGTGAGCTGCAAGAAGAGTAGATGACTTGCCCTATTACTTAGCAGAAAAAGGGGAAAAAGTAAGCCAACGACAGATAAGGCGCCAACAAAGCCAATCATCAACAAAGGAGTAACTGCTGAGAACTCCACCTTGGAGGGAAGAATCCACCGACTGGAGGAGGAGTTGAAGATGCAGAAGGAGATATGCACAAAGATAGTTGTTGAAGCATTTAGTGACCTGAAGAAGGAGAATAGGAGGCTAGAAAAATGAATAGCCAAACTAGAGGAAGAAAACAAAGTTCTGAAGAGGAAGGTGGGAGATGAAAGTTACAAAGCACGGTCACCTGCAAGTGGGTTCGAACAATTTGCTGAGGGGTTTGCCTCAGTAAATGTTGATGAACCCAAAGACAGGTCTGAGGTGCTTCGAAAGAAGGATATGGACATGCCAGACAATGAAGAGAAAGAATGTGTGGAGAAGGGATACACACCGAGAAAACCAAGCAAGATGGGGCTAAAGAAAGTATGTGGAACAGAAAGGATCTGAAGAAGAGAGTGATGATGAACAAACTAGTGCTGTAGAGAAAAAGCACAAAGAAATAGTTGTTGATGGCTCTGCCCAAGCAAGATGTGCACGAGATGCAGAAGAAAAATGTGAAGAAAAAAGGGAACATGCAAAGAAATCAAGCGAAGAAGAAGAAGGAAAGAAGGAAGAGCACAGAAAAAAGATGACAAAGAGAAAGAAGATGACATAGCCTATAATAGGGAGCATAGAGAAGAACATCAAAAAAAGGAGGGAGGAAAATGTAAGATTGGATTTATTTTTAAGTATATCAGTACTTGAGTATCTATATGAACATAAAGAGTAACTATTTGAATTAGTAGAGTAACTATGTGACATAGTAGAGTAAATGTAGGAATATAAAGAGTAACTATACGATTCATAGAGTAACTATGCAACATAAAAAGTAACTATATGATTGATAGAGTAACTATACGATTGATAGATTGACTATAAGAATGAAGATGTATTCTAACATTGAATGCACTTTGTTGTTGACAGCACAAGCTGACAAATTTCATAGGTTTTGAGCATTTCAAAACAAAGAAAACCAAATAAATTGTCCATCACTTCAAGGATAACATCGAAGAAATGTAAGAATTGGTTATTTTGTCAAGTGTACAAAATAAAACATTACTTATTCAATATCTAACTCATATGTATCACATCTATGAATGATTGGCAGGTCAAAACAAGAGTGGAAATTCAGCGATAATGTTTGATGCACGGGGAAGGACCTTGCTGACCTATTATACAAAGATCAAATGACGCAATCACCTATAAGAACCAAAATGTAGTGTAACTGTTTGAAACAATAATTTGGATTGCTAAATAAAAAAGCTTGTGGTTTTTTTTCCAGGTTTTGGACTGCTTTGTGCAGATGCTCAAGGAGAGCACAAGCAAGTGGAGGAAGAAGGGTTTGACATGGCACTGCAAGAGCACTTATGCTCCGGTAAGACAAAAAAACTTGGTATAAAAAATTACATCACATTACAAAATAGAAACACAAACTGAAACTTATTGATGTGCATTTTTAAATTCTACATTTGCAACAGAAACTGGCATTTGATGTTGAGAACATCACCCTAGACCAGATTGACATGCTATCTCCACTCTTAAACATTCTGTTGAAAGATTGGGCCACAATGGACTCGGTGTTCACCATACTAAACAACAACAGCCACTAGAACTTGTATGAAGCAAGCTTCAGGGATGGAGCACACCCGTCTTATAAGTCAATGAGTGGAAATAGCAAGTCAAAAAAAGAATTCATTAGATGGGTAAGTGATGAAAAAAGTAACTCTATTAGTAATGGGTTGAAAGTATTAATGTTTTTTTATTAATAATTAATAAAAGTTATGTTTTTTTCCTGCAGGTGGGTATTGTGCACAAATTCTTCAAGGGGGCACCAAAATAGGAAGCCAACTATCATAGTGGGAGCGGGAGTACCCACTGTGCCCACAACAGCAAGAAGACTCACTTGACTGTGGGGTCTTCGTGATGAAGTACCTTGAATGTCTGGTCAATGAAAAGCATATGGACTTCACTTACAAAGACATGTCAGCAATAAGGGGTGACATTTTTCAAAGAATGATGGCAAGGGGGCAACTGCAGCCAGTACAAAAAGATGAAAAGAATACAAGTGATGACACCAAAGAAGGTCCAACTGAACAACACAAGGAAGCAATAGATAAGGGTAAGAAAAAGCAAGAAGGAGAGAAGAAACAAGCAGCAGATACAGATGTGATGGAAGAAAAAGGCACAGAGGAAGAAGTTGTTTCAAGCCTCGACAGATGGATGAATTCGAGCTGAATACTAATTTATTAAGTGAAATGTTAAATTTGAACAATTTGGTTCTGGAGTTATGATATGTAACTACTATGAGATACATTTACTTATGTGTTGCAAGTCTGAAAATACATTTACTCTAAATCATATTATAAATAGGAGTATTTCTGGGTTTAATAGATAACGTTCTATGCTTTGTCTGTGGTATTCTTGCATGAATAGCTATTGTGGTTTTGTATGAAGATATATACTTTTAGTTAGCCTATCAAAATAAACTAACTCAAGAGGAAGAGTGATGATCTCGTAACCCATAAAGTAATTATAAGAACACTAAGGGTAACTATAAGAACACTAAGAGTAACTATAAGTACACTAAGAGTAACTGTAAGAACACTAAGAGTAACTGTGACAGCAGAGAAAAGTAAGCATGTGATTCAAAAAAGTAACTCTTATACTTTGTAAAAGTAACTCTAACAGAGGAAGGTAAAACACATATACCAAAAACAATGTGTATGGAATACAGAGTACATAGGGACATCTTATAAGTAACTATATGAACATGAAAGCAAGTGTTCTGTTCTAAAAAAAAGTATCTATATCAGAACTCACTGACAAATAAAAGAGATGAACTCGTCATCGATAAAGTAATTATAAGAACACCTAAAGTAATTGTAAGAGTACTATGAGTAACTGTGACAACATAAAAGTAACTATGTGCATTCAAAAAGTAACGGTTATACTTTGTAAAGTAACTCTTATGGAGGAAGGTAAGTCAAATAGATGAAACCAGCGTATGTGAATCACATAGTAACAAACTGACATTTTGTAAGTAAATGTACAAACATGAAAGTAATTGTTCTAATCCAAAAATGTAAGTATTTCAAAAGAAAGAGTATTCATTGGACACAAAGAGAGACAAATATTCTTCAAAGAGTAACATCTGATCAGAAAAGATTCTTTGTAACATAATCAATGTATACATACAACTTCTGGAGCTCAAGGTAACACAACAATAGATTCCAAACACAAGTCAAAATACAGGAAGGATTACAAATCAATTTCAAATTACTACACAAGAACAATCCATTACATATTTGAATATGCCTCACTCATGCACTAATAAACTACCAATACACTAAAAAATAGCCATCCATCAAGAGAAGTAGCAATAGTAGCAGCTCCCACCGCATGATATCAGAAAAAAGAGCAGCACACTTAGCAGCACCAGGATGCTTCCAATCAACAACAGCAACAGAAAGGAAGGATTAGCAGCACCAGCAGCTCAAAGAACAGAAATAGCAGCAGCAAAATAAGATAATGAATATACACATCCAACATCAACAGAACACACAAGTAGCACCAGAGATAATCGTTGAGTAGCAAACGCTTGTGTTTGTTGGACATATTATCTTGCAAGTTACCCACTTCATCACAAACGGGGCTCAAAAGCCCTCTAGACCTCTTAGAACGACTGATTTTACCCTACTTGTCACAAACCAGATCTTTGCCAACTAGATTCTTAGTTCCTCGTTCATACATATTATCGTCTTTCCTGATATTAAAACCAATCTTGCCATCATAATTAGAATAGAAGGAGATACCTTCATCTAAACTTCCAAACTGGAGACCAATTCTAGGGACTTGTGCTGGGGATACAGTGCAAGCAACAACAGAAGGAGAAGAAGGAGGATTATCATTATCACATTTGACATTGGCATTAGCAGCATCTGTGTCAAGACTGCGATCCATGACAACTGTGTGAGAGTAACTCTGCAGACAGAAGAGTAACCCTGAAACACAAAAGTGTAAGTCAGTGAGTCATAAGAGTAACCACATATCACAAAAGAGTAACTACATGAAACATAAAAAGCATGTATGACAGTTACTACTTAAAAACAAAAATCAAGATGCAAATTGGGTTTCCCACACAAAAGACAGAGATGAATACAAAATGACGTGAAGAGAAAATATTGAGTAGAACTGATTGAAGTGACGAAGAGTATACAAAATTACCTAGTTGTAGCTTGGACAACTACTGCTCCTGAAATGTAGTAAGATGGAGAACTTCTCCTCCCCTTACGACGTCAGTTCCAGTAGCAGATCTGGAGCAGAGATGTGACCTGGTGAATATCTATATCTTCTACGGATACTACGATGACGGTAAAGGAGATTCAGATCTATGCCATTAACCTTCATCCTCCTCTACACAACTGGGACAAGAAAGCCCATTCTAGCTGTTCAGATCCATAACTGTAGATAGGGGATTGAGATGCTAGAATGGAAATGCAGGATCGAAGGTCGACGTGGAGAAGGAATAGACAGATTTTGTTGAAGGCATCTAGGCATCCAGCGGCGGATGAACAGACTAGAATGATTGAGCAGGTCGACGAAGGAAGATGTCGCATGAAGATGGCGGCGGAAGAACACACGTGAAGGAAACATAATCCATTTTTTTAACTTTTGCCTTAATTACAAGTTATGCCACTACTGGTTATTCCATCCGCTAGTTATGCTGCCACTGTGATTAAGTTGCATATATTTACAACTAAATGCCACCACGCTACTTGGGCCGGGTAGCGAGAAGATTGTACCCGCGTGGGCAACGAACAAATAGCCATATATATAGGGATCATATGTGGTATCTAATCATATATGCACATTAATCATTTAAATATTCACATCACATGTAATAAATACATAATAAATCCAAAATTTAATCATATTGATTAAATCCCAAAACATAGTATTGGTGTGGCTCTGATACCAATGTAGGAAAATATGGAATCAGATAAGGCAGTGGAAATAAAATTTTACTTGCCATATTCCCCTAACACAGTAGATCACGTCAACAAATATGTAATGAGAAAGAGGGTTTGTAAGGTTTATACCTAGTCTTGGAGCAAATCTAGCGACAATCCCTTGTATTAGTATGCACCTTTCTTCAAGTTGCACCTGGACGGCTGTTGTGGCGGCCTCTTGGAAGATCACCATGGACAGAAGTTGACTTCATCCTCCTAGCATGTAGCAACGGCCTCCTCACCTCTTTAGTATTACACACGGACCATTGGGAACTCCTGTCATTCTAGATGAACGAACGTGAAGAAGTTGTCTCTCCTCGTCAATGTGGTAGTGCCAACTTTTTCTCCCAATTGTCTCTCCCTTATTGTCCCTTCCTTTGACAGGTAGGAGTTACTCAGGATCTCTTGGTTACCACAACCAAAGAGGAGAAAAATTGGCATAGCTTATTGTTGTGTATGTGGAAGGATCCCATTATCAACCAAATGGTTGGTTCACAACCTGAACTGGTCAATTCACAAATTTGAGTTGATTGGTTAACTTTCGAAATTGGTCGTCTAATGGATCTGATTGCCAATGTTGGTTCAATTGACCTGACACTTGAATCGATCGGTTCAACACTTTAACTGGTCGGTTCGCAATCCAGTCAGTCAACTTTTAGTCATCATTGTTTAAATTGAATACCTAACACTTTAGTAATCAAGTTTAAGCTACATTCATGAATAAAATCATGTTCCATGTGTATTCTCTATGTGTGACCCTATAGGTTCCAAATTACATTAGCAATGAATGTTTATACCTAATTTATGACATCACAAGAAATGAGTGGTATCTATTAAGACATCATTGCTACCCAAGTAATTGGAAAGGTGGAGAACAACTTCAACCTAGAATCTGTCATTGGTGTTATAGTGATTGTATGGTTCCTTTGTCTCTAATATCAAGATTGAACTTGAGGCATGGAATCATCATCCTCTTCAACGTCGAATCCCATGTTCCTTGAACTAGAGTAGATTGACTGAGATATATGTATGTTCATTATCACATATTGACTCACATGAGCAAGTCCATGTATTTCTTAGTCTCACTTATCAAGTGGCTAGAATATCATACTCCTTTAGGAGGGAAAATCCCATCTACATCACTCACAATCATCCCCATGTGTCACAATGCACTTGAGCATCACCATTGTGGAAACCCTTATTCAATGTCATGGTGAATGATGTCAAAGTACATCGAACGACATGTGATGAGTATAGTGATTTCAGGTCTAAGAACCACAATCACCACCATCACTATGAGATATGACTATGACTACCAATCGTGGTTTCCATGTGTAACTCTCAAGGTGGGTTTTTCCGATACTCTATTCTATAAAAAGTATCTATGCTTTTGGATTGAAATCACATATCATGATTAATGAGATTTTTTCATCAACCAACACACACTCTAGTCTTAAGTATTATTGTTGTCTATCAGCCTTCTACAATAACATCTGACTAGGGACATAACAAGAATGTATATATCTTGACATATGTATGATCTCATTATTCATGTCCTCAACCTGAAGGCATACATCATTGAGTAATATCATTCTTTATACAATTATCATGTTACATCATTATCTCATTACTTAATAAAACAAAATAAATTGGAAGGCTGCCTTTATTATTAATCAAATCATTTACAAGATATTCCATTACAATCATGATATCATTGTCTCTCTGGGCATACATACCAACACAAACTCTAAGAAAGGGTCTCGGCTTTGAGGAATTGAAGAACAAAGAAAAGGTATCAATCACAACCATTGAAGATCCACCCACCATATTCAATGTTAATAATAGGCAATTTGAATCCACATAAGACACTTGCAAAGTCAAAGCAAAGGACCATGAAGAAAAGTTCTAGATACATGACCAAAGAGATTCCAGAGAGAACTCATGCATAATAGATCACTGAAAATAAAAAGAAAGACATACACAAGTATTTTATTATTGAGTATAAAAGGAGGAGGAGCAAGAAGAAATCCTAAATAGAGAACAATATTAAACAACAACACGGTCATCAACAAAAGGGGAAGATATGTGGAAGAAACTATGAAATATAAAAGGTGTGAGGAAGGTACATATAGGGAATCTATTTAGGGTAGAATTGATAGTATATAAATAGTGTGCGAGGCCTACTCCCTAGTAGTGGTGATTGGCAAAGACCAACTCTATGAATACCATTGAAAATACTAAGTTGGAATTACTAAAACTTGGGCGGCATTAATACAATTTTAAACCATACAAAGAAATTGTTGGAGAAACTTCCAAATCTAGTCTTCAATATTGAGACTAAAGCTAGTGGGTTAATCTCAAGAAGACACAACAAAAGTGTGGCTACCTAAAAGAAGTTTGATTCAGCAACAAGGGGTGGTGTATAGGAATTGGGATTTGGTGGAGTGATCTTGATGTTAATATGGTTTCCTATTTTGACACCATGGATTGATAGAAGTGGCTGACTGAGATGGAGATTGGAAGGCATCCACATGTGGGATGAAAATAATGACAGGTTCAGATAATGGGAGTTGATTGAGAGGATCGATGAAGACAAAGATTTCCCCTTTCTACAAATAGGTGACTACAATGAAATCCTGACCCACAACAAAAAAGAAGGTTCCTTGATGCTCAAAGAAGCTAATAATGATATGAGGTTGAATAAAGGAAGAGTATGACAAGTGAATATATGATCTACTATGTGGAACATAGTGAGGATGTCAATAGACTCTAGGGTATTAATGAAAGCTACTAATTTCTCCAAGCTAAATCAAATGGAATGAATGATGGGGACTTCAATACACCATATTTTGACAAAACTGTGTCTCAACCAAAAACAAAGAACAATATAAATAAACTCAATGATGCTAATGCAACACTACAAATGGAAGTGATAGATATTGAGAACATTATCACTATTTCCTATAATAACATGTTCACTTTCCAACTCCGCCGTAAGTGTCGTGATGTCACTTCCTATGTCAATAAGTGTATTGATGATCAATGAACCAAGATCCATAGAAAGAACCTATAAAAGATGAGGTGTGACAGACTCCCCCCAATACACATCCCACTAAGGCCCCATGTCTAGATGGTTTTTGTGCATGTTTGTTTCCAAGTTTTCTTGAGTGTGGTGGGAGATGATGTTACTTTTAAGGAGTGGTGGAAGGGGACAAAAATTTTAGAGGTGACTAACACGACTAACATTTTCCTTATAATGAAGTGCAAAGATCTTGTCAATGTGAATGATTTTATACCTATAATCCTTTACAAGACTCTCTACAAAATTATTTTGGAAATGATGATAAATAGACTAAAACCCTTGCCTAACAATTTCATATCTCCGAACCAAAATGCTTTTGTATTGGGGAGGTTAATCATAAACAATGCACTCATTTCTTTTGAAACATGTCATGCTATGAAGAGGAGTACAAAAGGAAAAAAAGGGTTATATGGTCTTATAACTTGACATGAGTAAAGCATATGACCATGTGGAGTGGGATTTTATTGACTAGTCTTCATGCTTATGGCCTTTGGCACATTGTGGAAAAGGATCTTGGGGAATGCTATCACTTTGTGTCATTTTATTATTGTAAAATGGATATAGGAAAGGCCTTATAAAACCTCAAAGGGGGCTTTGCCAAGGTGACCAATTTCTAACTACATGTTTATACTTTGTGTAGATGTTTTCTCTTGTATGACAAACAAGTTAGTGCTTGATGGTACCATCCACATGGGTTAAAGCATGCATAGTAGGATCACATACTACTATAGAAAAGGCTTTCAATAATGGGTATAACACAAAGGTTTTGTTGGTTGTGTTGTAGTTAGCATATCTATTACAATAAGTCTATTTGCATGTTGTTTATTGTATATATTATTCAACACAAGTTATATACAACGAGCCAAACTCATTGTAGTACACATGATACTACAACATGTGCTAAACTATTGTAATTTATTATGATATTACAACACACTCAAACTTGATGTAAAAGACCATAATCACACAATAAGCTCTAACACATTGTAATAGTCACATATGATTACCAGTTGTAATACACCATAACTATACAACACACTCTAACACATTGTAATATACCATAATCACACAACATGCTTTCACCTATTGTAATAGACCACATTAACACAACAGGTGTATACACGAGTCACTGTATATTTACAACAAAGAATACATGTGGGGCATGATAAGAAATTGGTTCAATAGTTAGAGGTGTGCCTTACTTGCATGTGGTTTCAAGTTCGAAACCTATGTCTAGATGTATAATTTTTTTCCAACATGATGTATAAAAGACCCCTATTACAACAGGTGTGTTCAATGAACTACAACATGCATTAACTGTTGTATAAAATACATATATTACAACATGTGAAACACATGTTGTATAAATAATCCCACATAAGACCATGTGATCTAATACAACGGTTAACACCTATTGTAAAAAAAATGTTGTAAAAAGAATTTTTTGTAATATTGACACATGACAAACTTATATTCACTGATGACGGTGTGCTTTTCACAAAGGCAACCATTCTAGAAACTTCAGTGATGGTTGACATTACCATCTACTATGAAGAAGCTTCTAGGGAGAAAATTAGCTACATCAAGTTGGAGGTTGCTTTTAGAAAAAATATCACTGACACCATACGGTCAAATATTCTACAAATAAGACAAGTTGATGGACATGACACGTATTTGGGTCTACCAACCATCATAGAAGATAAAAAAAAGTGGAGTTACGATGTGTTCTAGAAAAGATATGGGGGAATCTCAAAGGTTTGAAGGAGAGATATCCCAGTCAACATGACTAGGAAATCCTTGTAAAATCATTCATACAAGCTATCCCATCCAACATGATGGGAATTTTCTAGCTTCCTAGTTACATTATAGATGATATTAAAAGGGTCATGGCACACTTTTTGTGGGGGGGGATTTTGAGAGCAAAAGAAAGATCCACTGGGAATCATGCAAAAGATTAAGCAAGCCCAAAGCTGAAGAGGGCTTGGGATAAGGGATCTAGAGACTTTTGGCACTTCCCTTCTCACAAAATAGGCCTAGAGAATCTAAATAAATCCAAAATCTATAGCCTATTTTGTTCTCCAATGCAAGTATTTCTAGATTTTTTATTTTTTGGAAGCATATATGGGTTTTTATCCCAACTTCACTTGAAGGAGCATTTGGAACGCTAAGCATATTCTCAATGAAGGTATGAGATGGAGCATAGGTGACTAGTGTAGGGTGAGGATCTAGGAGAATAAATGGTTTCTAGATACAAAAGAAAGCCATGACAATGTCTATTTTACTAACAAGCTTGTTGAAGCTAAAGTACAACAACTTATTGACAATGAACAAGGTGTTTGGAGAGTGGAAATGTTGGCTAGAAATTTATCAACTAAAGACCATAACACTAACTAGAATATTAACCTATGATTAGAGACAAAATATTCAAAATAGTAGTACCCATCAAATAAGAATTTGTTCACTGTGGAGTCAACATATCACCTTGGTACCAATAGTGAAGTACCAAAATGGTTGGGGCAAGATTTTAGAACACCTGACATATGGGACTTGATATAAAATCTTAAAGTTCCACCAAAAATCCATCGCTTCACATGGACCATGTGCTCAGACCACCTCCAACCAAGAAATGTCTATGTGATAAACACATCACTACTAACAATATATGTGGAGTATGTCACGAGGATACATAACCTGTCTATCACATCCTCTTTAATTGCTGGTTTGCAAAGAGCATCTTGTTTAGCTCCTTATTCAAGCTAATTATGAATACATGATGAGAGAAAATATGAGCCCCTTGCAGTATGGAAATCAAGGAATGATCCATGATGACCTATATATGCCTAGAGACAACACATCTCATACATGTTCATCATGAACCCCTTGGAGTATGGAAATCAAGGAATGAGCCATGTTCACAAAAGTGCAACCCAACCCAAGTCTTATGTTGCTAAAGACTTGGAAAAGTGGGTGCTAGAAAACAAAGGTATTAGGAGCATATTTACAAAAGGCCAACAATAGTGCAACCATAGTGCAATCTAGAAACCCCCTCCTATGGGGTTCTTAAAGATAAACACTGATGCAACTCTTTTGAATGGAGAATGGACTAGATTTAGTTTCATTTTCATAGACTACCAAGATGCCATTAAGCCCATAATCATGAGAACTACCAAATGAGGACTTTCATTTCTAAAAGTTTGTCCATATACCTCTCCTTATATACTTTGAAATATATGGGGGTGACACAAATCTAGGTGGAATCTGATGCTCTGAATGTCATGAACATTGATGATGAAGTTATTGGATCAGTAGTGAAAAAGCAATTTGATCGAGTGATAATGGAGCAAGAACATTGCTATCTTCTTTACAACACAAGGAGTATTGATTATTATAGATGGTGGCATTGTATACTTTTTTAGAATTTTTGTATTTTTTGCATGTTTTATAACATCTTCTTATATGTATTTATCAAATTTTGTAGAATACACATTAAGGATATACAACTGAAATATCTATGAATGACTCTTAGAGATCTTGAATTTAGGCACCATCGTGGTTTCCCTTTATTGTTTCAAAATCATAAAGAAATTTTGTACATTTTCATTCAACATAATACTATAATTAAAGTGACTTTTATAGATAAACTTGATTCCATTTAAATGTAGTTTTCTCATGCTAGAAACCACACATAGAGTGACATTTCTCAGTTTCTAAAAATACATTTATTCATATACTAGGATATTTCTTCCTTTTTCAACACCTAAAATCATATGTTGGGTTTTGTGGAAACCAAGTTTAGTCATCGTTTAGGAGAACAAAACTCAATAACTCATAATCTAGGAAAGATGGGACTTGATGTGACTGAATATGTATGTATGTTTGATGATTTTTCCAGTGTTGGCAACCTAAATTAGTTTTATAGATTAGATTAAGCAACATGTAAGGAGTGAGACTCGAGAGGGAATCCACTCCTTACTCAATTCGAGGAATAAACCCATCTAATCCAAACACACCTAACAAATATGCTAGAATATGCGTATTTTTTTATTTCTCAAAAGAATGGTACACAAGAATAGAGACATAATAAAATATCATGACTATATTTAGTTCTACATGATGACATAATAATCTCCCACTTGGTGTTTACATGAAAGAAACAACTTCATCACTAAGTAGAGGGATGTCCAAATTATCTTAGGTCTATTTCCCAAGAGTCAACTCTATTAGCTAAGTCTTGATCATGGTGTTGAGTCATCCATGTCTTTCACCTGAGGGGTTGGAATCATACCCCATAAAAGAATACAAAGTGGATGTTTTCAACAAAAAAATGCAAGTATGAGCATACAAATAAGGATTGAGAAATATAAGGGAAAAAGGACAACATTAAGCTTTATCGAGGCTTCCCAAACCAAGAGGGATAATAAACATACAAACATATATCAAAGAGAATATTTTAAGAATATAAACAATAAGAAGATTCATTGCCCAAATAAATTTTCATCAACAACATCACATATATATATATATATGTGCACGTAAATAATATTAGATTAAATCTATTTAAAGTAGGTAAAGGACACCATAAGATCTCAACCAAAAAGTTGATGGAGAAGTGCACCTTGGGAGGAATAAGTGTGCTCCTATATATAATGAGTGTAAAAACACACTTTGGGTGGAAAAAGCATTCCCTATATATGGATGTACTCATGTACTTCTTATAAATTAGTATAAGCCATGCAAAAAGGTAGAGGAAAGAAGTAAGTTTAGTCAATCTCATAAAAGGGGAGGAGAACATCCAACATTATCAAGTGGGTCAAATGATCCATAAACAAATATGCAATCAATATCCACAATTGAGATACATCATAAGACTATAAAAGGCCATTGCAAGATAAATAAGGTTTTGTTTAGCTCAATTACTCAAATTAGGATTACCATATCGAATAGGATGAACAAAGTACACTTTTAGAGTTCATAAGCATATCCAAAAGATTAGGAAGATCTCAATATCCATATCAACATATAGCTATTAAAATGAGTCAACCTCTTAGAAAAGACATAATTTAACATGGTAACATGTCTAAAGGACCAAGAGAGAGAGAGAATATAGGTGATTTCTCAATGTGATTTACAAGGGATGCAACATACCACATATCAAATCTACACATGTCTAAAGATATTCCTAGTTCCACATCATGGTCACAAGCCACCTAATAACATCATATATGAAATGAGGGTTGAGTCAACATTAATTACTTAAAATTCAAATGTCACCTTTTCATATTTAATGAATCAATTATCAAAATTATGTGATCTTATAGAATATGTTTCATTTAATAGAGTATTTAGTTTAGTTTATTTTTTTATGACTAAGAGAACCCATCCCAGGCAAAGTCGACATGGTAAACTCTCGAGGCATGAGAGGGTGTGGTCCGTTCATCCCCCTCTCGTGCCTAATCAGCATGAATTGCCATTTGCAAAGTGCCTTCGGTGAGGTTTGAACCCGAGTCCTTCATTGGGACTTACCGAGCTCTTACCACCCGAGCTACTATGGTCGGACGAGTATTTAATTTATTACTCTAACCAATATATTATTAGTTATGAATTTTAAAAATTCCAATCAATGGTAAAAATCATTAACAACCACTATTTATTAAATTGGAACTGTGTCACAAATCTTACACTATTGTATGGAGAATAATTTATTGATTTGAATATAGATTTTCTTTTATGTTTTCTCTGAGTTAGATATGATTTATTTTGAATTATCTAAGATAAACTGAATAATTGATTTGTTAAACAAATTGTCTTTGTCTAATTGCTAATATACCATCCCTTCAGGTCATTGAACCATCACAGGTGACATGCATAGAACGATAAAATTTGAAAATATAGTAGGCACGCCAACTAGCTAGACAAAATTTCAAAATGACAACAATGCCCTTGCCAAGTGTGAAAAAGAAAACCAATACAAGGGTATTTTGCAAAAATGTAGCGGGGTATCTTCTCCTCCCTCACAATCTTTCCAAGAAGCGATGGATGAGCATGTCCATGTGGCTTTCTCCCATGTGATGGTATCTCATGAAGATAGGAAAACAAGTTGGTAGAAACATGGGAAATGCTCGCAAGGTTCCTACAAAGCAAGAGAACCAGAGAACAAAGCAAGATACTATGTGAAACTTCAAACGGAGAAGCAATAGAGAATAACTGTGTATTAGGTCATGGTAAAGACGTAAAAAAGGGAAATCAAGGTTTATTAAACTTTAGGTGGGTTCAACCATTTATAATGATCCATGGGGTTCTACCACATCGAAACACTATGTTCTCAAGTTAACACATGGCTTGAAGGTCCCAAGCAATATGACTCAGGTGAGCAGCACCACATCAAGTTTGAGGAGGAAGATGAGGCCCTTGCAGTCCAAACAAGCACCTCCCTTAGCCTCAACTATCTCCAGGAAAGGTAAGAAGGAGGGTAATTAGATAATGGAGTTTATAAAAAAACAAAACAACTTGGGAACAACCCAAGGAATAAGGAGTTGATGGGACATTGAGGAGGGTCCTTCGGGTGAATTGAATCAGGGGATAAGTTCCATAGGAGATGAGGATGCGTCAGGGCTATATATATAAGGTATGTGAAGTGTGTAGATTCAAGAAACAAGGGTAAGGAAATTCAAAATAGGGTTTTTTTATCTAAAAGGAAATAGGAAGGAAGTCATATCAATTACATGCACAATCAAGCAAGGAATCCAACAGAGAAGAAATAGAAAAAAAAATCATCAAGAGATGAGGGAGTTATGTGGTTAGAGAAAGCAAGGTAAATGACTCTCACATACAAGTGAACTTTGTCTCCTACCCAATGTAGAATATACGTTGATCACCTTTCAAATTAGATCTAACGGTGGGCACGAGACGTGCATCACTTATAAATCTTGGAAACATTAAAGCATAATGTGACACTAGGTAATCCAAAAATTCCTTGTGAAATAAATAAAATTATAAACTTAGGGAAATAAATAATATAACCCAAATATTAAACATGTTAATGACATTTTAATGTATTTCTTTCCTATTTTCATCTAGGTATCTAGGAGTGTCCAATTGTGATGAAAATTGGCACCTAGACCCATTAGTGCATGAAGAATCAAAATTTTGCATTGTTTTTTCCTTTTGAAATCATTTGGTATTTTATTCATATTTTTAGATATTATCTTATATTTTCTTTCATAAATGTAGCTAAGGAAACTATGATTATTATATTAATGTTAAAGTTGTACCCAAGCTAATTGGGACCCAATAAATATAATTTTGGAGTGTATTTCAATTTGATGTTTCCTTTAATGAGTTCCAATACAGTTGGGGTTTAGCCTCATTATTTTTATGTTACTTTAATATTACATTATTATCATCAACATCCATTAATTAGTGTCATATTAACGCCACATTTCTATCAACATTGTTATGTTATATTATTATGCATGAATTAGGTCATTGTAGTCAAATAGTCATTAAGTCCATTAACATTAACTTAGAATGGCATAATTTCCCAATCCACTTACGTAAAAGCTCTGATTATTATTACTTTCTAGATATTTAGCACATTCTACCTCTCATTAGACATATTTTAGTCATTGTGTATGCATTAATTAAAAAGAAGTATATATGATTTGTTATACAAATTACCTATAAATGATGCATCATTTAGTTATTAGGATATATTATTCTATTATGAAACCTAGTGATGATAATGCATCATATGAGGTACCAAACATGGGTTGGTTAAGTTATTCAGGGTAAATGTTATCACCTTAAACATCATCAATATCTCCAAGCCTAGGATTAGATTCCATATAACCATTTCCCCATCATGTAAATGTTTATAGATCTAGGGTATGATTAGGGTTAAAAGTAACCTTAGCTAGGGTCTAGAATAGAGTTTCTCATTCCATGTGCATTAATGTTCACTAGGGTGCAAACAAGTAGTATTATGGTTTATATAAATCCTTATTTGGCAAAAATTTATGGTCCAAGAATACAAGCATCACATCCAATGGATTAGGGTTTCTAGAGTCAATATGTTAAGTTTCTATATGTTAGATAATGAAATATACTCATCCCAATCTTTCAATTGGGTCCCTGATTCAAAGAAATGATAATGATACATTTTGAAGTATAAACCCTAGACATGATCAAGGTAACCCCAATTCTTAAAGTAAACATAATATTTTATCATCGGTAGACTAGGTCATATTATATTAACTAAGATGAATTTTTTTTTGGTCGGTCAAAAAAACGTGTTACTAGGAAACCAAAACTTTGGGTACAAAAGTGCCCCTAAGGGAAAACCAGATCCTTAAATCTCCACGCAGGGAGATTAAAGAGGATCGAAAAAACATAGAAAACACCAGACTAGCAAGAAAACATAACCAAGATAAGCCTCCATCTAACTAGACTGAAACTACAAGAAAACAAGGAAAACCATACAAACATTGCAATAACCCCACCCACAAAGATGTAAGGATGATTCTCCTCATTACAGATAGAAACAGCAGAGAGAGACAGATCCAGTCTCTTGCTTAACGTATCCCAGCAGCTGGAAGCAACAAAAGATGAACATAAAAGGAAACCTGAGCTGCCACCCCCTGTCTCCTTTCCCGGATCATTCTGAAATCAGCAACCCTGATTCAAAACTCCTAACTACATCAGTAATGAGAGAGGTCATCAACCTGATCAAGAAAAATGACATGGGGTCACAACCTTGAACTGCCACAGAGAATCTCAAACCTGTCTGAAACACTCCTTAACTGAACACCCACAAAATTGTGCTGCAGAACAGTTATAGAAATCTGCATTCATCCAAGGAGAGAGACCCCACACACTAATCGGCTGAAACAGGCTGTGGACACCATCTAGGAACTGACCATGGCACCAAAGAAGCACCACTGAGAACTTGAGCACAAAGTGCTTCAACCGGAACCTGGGGAGGACCCAGATCGGCAAAACTGAGATGTATGAGAGTGAGTCAACAGGTCCTTCCATGAGCTGACCATCGACCAGTGTCCTTGAACCAGAATAGCTACCTTTCCTCCACTGGAGTTTGACTCATATCCTGAAAATGTGAACTCCAGGTAGATGTCCAGCTCCTCAACAACAATCGACGGTCAACAAATACCTGGACCCTGTGAGAACTGCCACACACAGCAGCAGGGAGGATCCGAAGGGGAGATGAGGACAGCCCCCCTTGACCCAACCCCACAAGAGTCACATGTACACACAGAACACTTCATCGAGCACCTCGAGTGCGATCAAACCTCAGCTGCAAAGGAACACCCACAATGGGGGAAAGAAAACTCAACCCCCAACCACCATAGAGCCATTGACGATGACCCCGTGAAAGGAGTTGGCGTTGCTGGATGTCGAGTATGAATTCCTGGCGTGCCACCCTTGGTCCCTGGCTGCTTCCAGCTGAGCAAGAAGGAAACAGATGTGAGGACCTGACCACCTTTGCCCTGAGGCACCCTCTGTGACCATACACCTGATTGCGACGAGGCACGAGCACAACCCATCCCCAAATCTCAGATCTGGGGCCGTAGAACCTGAGATGAGAGTCGTCGTAGCAATGGATCTAGGAAACACTAACAAGCAGCAAGCCCAGATCCGCCCTTTGTCATAGCCGCCAAGGACGTCGATGTCGGATGGTCTTCTCAAACGGGAGGTGTGAAGGGGAACGAGAGAGAGAGAGAGGCAAAATCCACTAAGATGAATTTTAGAAAGAGATGATTACTATATTCATGAGATTCGAGTTCACATATAATCATGATGAATCAAACTATAAGTTTTGAAAATATCTGATCAAACTAGGTCTTAAAACCTTTTGTTTCATATTCCAAATGTTCATTTTGACATGTATATTGAATATATTTATATCTATGGTTAATATTATTACTAAACTAATTAAGTTCTGGACAACCATAGCATGCCACATCACCCAGATAATACCTTACCCATGCACAACAAGGTGTAGTTTAAATAAGGGGAGAATTACCAAACTTCCCATGTGTTGCGATATATTTCTCATGCAATCTGAGGGTGGAGAGGTCAACCCCAAGGAGGATTCTTCTCTTGTTGACTACATGCACATCCAAATGCCATGGAATCAACCTTATGGTTGACCCTTGGCTAGAGGCCTCAGGTGCCAAACTAAGGATTCCATTGTCATTGTTAGGCTCTGTCATTCTCAATAAGTGATGGCTTAGAGGAAGAGGTGTCCCAAGCCAGGATCTAGGGTTTAAGGGTGTTAGTAGGTGATTGGAGAAAGAATATGGGGATTTACCATAATTCATGATAAAATAGAGGTTGGAGAAGATTTATGATGCTACCCCACCATTCATGTTGTCCTACATGGCTTAGAGCTACTTTTATGATGAACTACATGAAGCAATCAAGGACAATGGTCGAAGATGAATCTCAAGGTTTTCCTAGGAATTCTTGGCTATTAGGAGAGCCTTGGGGACTCCTCATGAAGTTTCTTGCCAAGCTAATTGTCTAGAGTCACCCCAAGTTGCTAGGATGTGATCATCGTTTCCATCTATGTAGGTGGAACCAATCAATGGGTTGCAAGAACTCTCATGGGAAATTGTGAAGGGATTTGAGTTATGGAAATCAAGGGTAATCTATCATAGTCCTTACATAAGACCTAGGTGGAGAGAGCAGACACTGATTAACTATGCTAGCTTTCCTCATTTGTCTGATATTTGGACATTATCCCAATTTAAGATGATAATGGTGAAGGTAGAGTTTGTTGGGTTTGTCTCACTTTCTGAAGTCACATGGACAAAGCCAAAGTGATTTGGTGGACTAGGGAAAGAGAACGAGTCTGAGGAAACAATTAAGTCACGTTGGAATCTCTGTTGGAGGTAGACGATAACATGGCTTGTGTGGGATCATCATCCGATAATGTCTAGTAGTGATTGCATAGCAATATCACACCTAAAATCAGGATGCCTTCAACTAAGGTCTGTCACGATATATCAAAGTCCAATTGAAATCCAATTAACCAACTATACTTGAATTATCATTATCTATTAAGACACATATAGAGTTCTAGAAGCATCCAATTTCCACTAAGATTCTATATTATCAACTGCAAAACAAATACATAGAATTTAAGGATTTTCAAAGACAATTGATTAAATTCTTGAAATACATCAAGGCAAATCAAATGCTCAAAAATCAAGGTTATTACAAAAATACCATGTATTTAATGTGACAATGCCTTCACATAAAATATGTAACTACACCATCTGACCCAATTGATTTATACTTGCCCATTCTCTCATGATTCCATGGTAATAGATTTGTAAAGATTCATTTTCATGGTTTCTAACTTAGTGAAGTAAAGCATGCATGTTATCCATGTATTTTTGATTGGGTACAAATGATGTGTGGAATTGATATCTAAGTGATACAAGGAAAATGAACAAAGAGAAGAGGGATCGATAGTCCAATTACCTTCATCATATTGTAGTGCAGTGATGTGATTTCGATGTCTTCTGACATAAGTCTGAAACAAATCTAGTATTGTCATCACCATTTCTTAGACATTGGACATGGAATTTTGTCACCAATTTTCGTATGCAACAATTAAGATATTGTGACAACTTGAATTTTATCTCTCCTTTCTTGTACCCTTCCTCTCTCATCAAGTGCCCTTATTACTCAGTTGGATATCAAATCAATAATTCTAGTGTGGTGATGCTCCAACCTAATCACATCAATGACCAATTTCATGATATGTGACTTTAATTTGAGAATTTAATTAAGTATCATGCTTTCACACATCACCTTCTTGAATCCAATGTTGAACCTCAATAATATGATCACCTATCTCTCTTATATATTTCATGATATGGAGATTACAATTTTGAATCTAAAGATGCAAAAATCACTCAAATCTGAGCAATGAATCTAAAGTTATGGCTTTTAGAAAATGATATGATCTTATGCCTTTTTGCTCCATTTTATAATTAGTTTCATCTCTTGGGTTGGTCCATACATGGGTCTAGTCAACGTGTGGTCCAGCCACCTACTTTCCCCTCCTTCCCCTTCCCCTTCCCATTCCTCTGTGAGGAAAAATTATAAGGTGTGGAGGCTCTTCCTCCTCCTCCAGCCAAATCTAGAAAATGGAGCAGTGATCTTACAATGGACCACAACACCCAAACCCTAGCCCCTTTGTTCCATTTAAATCTCTCATTTATTACTCTTACTCTTTTTACCTCTTACTCTTTTCCTCAGTTGCCATACTCGACAATTCTTTCGTGTATTCTCCCTTGTTCACCCTAGCCATTGGACAACCACAGGGAAACATGGGCTAAGCATCCTGCCTCCCCCCAGCCTTGGCAAGGAGGCCAACAATCGCTGGTGTGGCATCACCACCATGGGAGCCCAGGTTCTCCTTTTCCAGATCTCCTTTGTGCCTGCACCTATCCCTCTTCAACCTCCTCTAGCCTTTTTTACCATGGAGACCGCTGAAGGGAGAGGTTGATAGGCTGGCAGTTCTAGGCGACGGACTTCCCAGAGAGTGAAGCACCTCCCCACAAAAAAGGGCAAGCAAACCAGGGAAGACCTTAGGCCTCCCTACTCACCCCTCCCACTCACGAAGGTAGCACCAGAGGGTCTTGATGATATCCCCTGTTTGGAATAGAGTAGTATGTGAGATCGAGCGTGTGGGCGTCAGAAGGAGGCTTTGGATCAATTTGTTGATCCAGGTTGATCCACGATGGACCAAGCAATGGATGGATGAGATGTCACACGACATGGTGCCTCTAAATGGTGGGAGAGCAGCCACCAATCACGCGTTCTTGGTGTGAAGGACTGAGGAGCGTGAGAAGGCAGCCACCTATCGTGTGTGGGTTCCCCTTGGTGCCACATGGCGATGCGCCGTTGTCCACAAAGGTAAAACCTTGGAAAAAAATCCCCTTTCTCCTCTAATCTTGTGAAATCATAATAATTAGGTCCTATGTCCAAATATGACAAACCTATATATCATTTGAATTGGGAGAAAAAGATATACATCATAAAAGTGGTTACAGACCCTAAATCTTCTTCTAATCCCACAATGGTTCTAAAAATGCAACTTGTGACTACTTTGAATATGTTTAGTGCATGACTATGATTAATGATTGGTTCTTGATGCTCAATCTATCCTCATATCTCCAAACCATTAACTCAATTATTCTTTGAGCCTATTGAAGCTCCACATCACCCTTTTTTACTCTTAATGACACTTAATGCACACATATGTTGTTGTTTACACATTAGTGATATAATATATCCTAACTTGTTAACTTTGCATCTAATATGAACTCTAGTTTTATCTTAACTTGAAAATCAGTAGATTTATGCTACTTTATGTTACACACTTTCATCCTTTCTTTCCTTTTTCTATGGTTGTGTCATATGACACCTATCACTTTAAATATACACCTTCTATGTGAATGAATGGTTATACTTGATTCAAATGCTATGTTTGACCCTTTTGATACATTCCACCTTAGTGGATCTTGGTAACCACTAACATTATGATATTTGTGATATAGATGGATAAGGCCAAACCCTAGTGGGTTATGTATTGTTTGTGACCCTAATTCACCTAATGTTACCTATGTGAGTTGAATTATGCTCATGTGCTCTATTTCTTGATGTGGATATTATCTTGTGCCTTCCCTTATCAAATCAGGTATTTCCCTAATATTAATGACCCCGATCTATGTGGATGGTTCACTAAGTCACATGTGGAATCTATAAGTTATGTATCTCAAAATGTTGAATATATGATGACCCTTATGAGGCTATACCTAGGTGACCATACACCTTGATTTACCACCCTCCCGGGCATTCAGCCTCTGCCACGAGTGTGTGTGAGGGGGGAGAAATATTTCTCTCTTAATCCCATAGGTGACCATCTGCCCATGTCTGAGATTTCTAATATTGTCTTTACGTTGCTGATCTAAACCATCATATATGCTTGGTCCTCATGTCTTGATGAATCTTGACCATGTTCACCTTATTATGAGTCTTATGACCTAGTTATGTTCATAAGTGATACGAATCTTGAAATGTTCATATACAGTGGATGGATCATCAAAATGATATGAAACTTGAACCCCACCTTGGTAATGACCTCTAAATTATTAAAAGAGCATCTAATGTACTAATGAGAAACTTGAAAACCTAACTTGGCCAAAACCCTATGAAACTAGTTAGAGTTAATGATGAGAATCTAATACATGTATACAATCTTGTTCTTAATCAGGTGTTGCATATGGCTAGATGATCAAGAATAAGTTAAGTTAAGAATCTTTGAAATCAAGCACATGATTTAAATAATTACATCACTATGGCTTTATTTTTTGAAATGTGATACATATGTATGCTTGTTTACTAGATCAGATAATGCCATGTAGTACTCTAGTATTGCACTCGATGTTTGTCTCATGTCATTGTTTCAAAACTTGCAAACATAATATAGAAACTCCATTATATAAACCTTGGGCACCTGCCTCTATTCTAGGGGTAAGGACACAAGGCTGGGCATCCTACTTGACTTATCAAGAAAGGGTGGGCCATGTCAATAAAAGGGTTAGCTAATCTTAAGCACCCTTATGGACTCTTCGGATGGGAAGTAGTCAAAGGCCTTATGATATATGATGTTGTTGGTATAATTGGATTAAAATGGTATAAAACACAGGCTCTCGCTATGCTATATATGTAACTTGTTTATTATTGTTTGTTACTTCTACAACTCTTTTCAAGTTATGCAAATCTTATGTATATGTACCTTTTAGCCCTATACTCAACACCTCGTGTGTTTACCCATCTTGTTTCATGTATTTTTATAGGTTCAGAGATGAATAGAAGTTGATGGGAATGGTGAGCTATGTCAAGTATACTTGTAAGATCCCAAGTGTACATGAGCAGACTTGTACAATTTTACACTTCAATGTGTAATTGAATCTTGTAATAAAAATTTTGCTTAGTATATCTTATGTTAAGACTATGATTGGTGATTTTACCTTGTTGTTTGTTCATGTATGCTAAGCTTTACGCTTCCGTATTTTTGCTTTGTTGATACCATGCTAGGGACGGATGCCTAGGTTCTATCGCCATTAACTTTGTAGTAATTTGGAGTTAGGATTTGGGTAATAAATGGTTCTTCCACAGATGGTATCAGGGCATGAACAATAACTACACCAAACATTTCTCACATGAAGAACAAAATGAACTTTGCTTACATCTCAACCCTAGAAACTTAATGATTTGTCCTTTGTACACTAAGATGACGTAGCCTCTAGGTTAAAACTTGGGTGTTCTAGAACTAGGTGTAGGCTTTTGTAATCCGTAGAACCTTTCTTTTTGACTCCTCTATCCTATAGTTTGGGATGTAGGTTTATGAGGGTGAGAAAAGGGAGTTCTTATTACCATCCTAGACATATGTTTCTGGCATGTGCTTAGAGAAGCTACTTAGGTGTGCACCATGTTCTTGCTAGTTCTCTACGTTTCTTGGTCTTAGAGTGTCTAATGAGTGTGGAAACTCATTTTGCTTTTGGTTTTATTTGAATGGAGTATTGTGGTTTTCATCACTTGTTTAAACATTGAAGAAAACCTATTTCAAGTAATAGTACATATGTACATATGAAAATGTTACCACACGCAGAAAGGCAGCAAGTGTCCATGCAACCTAAGAGAAAGAGATGTAACATCAATCTAGATGAGAGTGTGTAAATGATTAGTTTTAGTCGTTAGAGTTGTATAGAGACATGATAAAGATTAGGCTAGTAAGTAACCTAGATGACCTAAGTTGTTATTTTTGTTGTTGTTGTTGTTGATGATGATGATGATGATGATGATGTAATGTTATGAGATGTTTCAAGATGATTCAAGTTATGTTTGATGACATGAGAAGAGTTTGACCATGCAACCCTAGCTAGACCTAGCATCATGTATAGTACATATGATTTGGTTGATGTGATAAATATAGCTAGTGAGTTGGCATGCTTGCTTGTGCCTAGTCTTGTACATGTTTACAATATGTGACATATGGTTTGATACCAATATGGGCTTTAATCTCTTTACAAAGGAGGACCTCTAGCATGGGAGATACAAAAAGGATGACCTATGGATATGGGTCAACCCCACATGGGAGAATGTCAGAGTACCTAACCTCCAAAACTTATGAAATGTTGAGAAATATGCAAGATGAAATAAATGATGATGAGTCCCTAACAAGACAACTTCTAAGTATATGAGTTGAGTCACCTAGTTTGTGGTCCCTTGAAAATGTTGAACCCTATATTTCCTATGAAAAGATATAACCCTAGAGAAATAGGTAATATAATATATGGTGTTTTCTATATAAGTGAGGGAAATGTCCAAAGACCCTAAGACGATGTACATGATGTGTGATCTTCACGATGAGCCTCATACTCGGGTTATTGGTTCTATGTGAAGGAATCTAGTGGTTGCCTTTGTTTTTAAAGTTGGGTAGAAATTTTGGTATGGGTATATGGTTGTGGTTAACATGTATTGTTGGACATATATAGGTCTTAGCATGAGTGACTCGAGCTTGTGGAACCCTTTCAGGATACAAGTGAGATATATACAAAACCTTGATGTCAATGATAATGTTGTCCCTCAACTTATGCATGATACATGAAATAATCTCACTTATGTTAAACTTGAATATGTATGATAAGTCACTTCTCAAGCTAGACATAATATGAAATCATACCATACACGAAATATGTAAATTTGGAATCATGAGTTTATTGCGATGATGTCTTGGAATCTTAAATTGAATAATCATGAATACGGCGTAGAATTTTAGATCCAAAGCAAGAAGTGATGAACATAATCAGGGAAAGCTAAACCATGCATGAAATCTAGTGTAATGATGGTATATACGTTCAATAACAATCTCATTTAGAAGTCATGATTATGAATGTGTTTGTTTGATAAATTGATGAATGAGATCCTGATAACATGAAAACATGAAAACCCTAATGTTATAGGGATATCAGATTTGAAACCCTAATGTTTAAAAGATGTCGTACTATGACAATAAACTATGTCATGCATGAATATATGAATATGGATGGGTATACAACTGAATGGAAACTTATGTGTACACCCCACGATGGAAAATGCCTTAACTTGTATAGGTGGTTAGTTTAAATATGATCAAAATATGGACTTTGACTCTTGTCTATGATCTTGGACGAATTTCGAGGACAAAATTTCTTTTAAGGAGGAAAGGATGTAACAACAAGACTTTTCTCTCTCCTATCTTGCACCCTTACTCTTTCATCAAGTGACATTCTTACTAAGTTGGATATCGAATCAATAGTTCTAGTGTGGTGATGCTCCAACCTAATCACATCAATGACCAATTTCATGATATATGACTTTAATTTTAGAATTTCATTAAGTATCATGCTTTCACACATCACCTTCTTACATCCAATGTTGAACCTAATTAATATGATCACCTAGCTCTCTTATATATTTCATGATGTGTAGATTTCAATTTTAAATTCAACGACACAAAAATCACCCCAACCTGAGCTATGAATCTAAAGTTATGGCTTTTAAAAAATGACATAATCTTATGCCTTTTTGCTCCCTTTTTTAATTGGTTTAATCTCTTGGGCCGCTCCATCCATGGGCCTAGTCAATGTGTGTCCCAACCACCTACTTGCCCCTCCTTCCCCTTCCTCTTTGGGGAAAATCATAAGGCGTGGAAGCTCTTCTTCCTCCTCCAGCAAAATCTAGAAAATGGAGTAGTGATCTTACGATGGACCACAACACCCAAACCCTAGCCCCTTTGCTCCATTTAAAGACCTCCTTTCTAACTCTTGCTCCTTTTGCATCTCACTCTCATCCTCAGTTTCCAACCTCCATAGTTTTTCCATGTATCCTCCCTTATTCACCTTAGTTGTTGACATAGCCGCAGGGCAACATGGGCTAAGCATCATGCCTCCCCTCAGTCTTGGCAAGGAGGCCAGTGCCTGGCTGCTAGTGTGGCATCACCACCATGGGAGCCTAAGATCTTATGTGCCTTGTCTCCTTCGTGCCTGCAACAACCCTCTTCAACCTCCTCCAACCTTTTTTTCCATGGAACTTCTTAAGGGAGAGGGCAATAGGCCAGTACTAGGTGATGGAATTCCCAAAGAGAAAAGCACCTCCCCACAAAAAGGGCAAGCGGATGAGCAAAGACCTTAGGCCTCCCTACTTGCCCCTTCCACTCATTAAGGCAGTGCCAGAGGTGATCGATGATATCCCTTATTTTGTGTCTATTCTGGGTGCTAGAATAGAGTAGACTATGAGATCGATCGGGTGGGCATCAGAAGGAGGCTTTGGATCAGGACGTTGATCTAGGTTGATCCATGATGGACCAACATCAGATGGTCAAGATAGCACAAGGCATGGTGCCTTTGAAGGGTGGGAGAGCAGCCACCAATTGCTCAGGTATGGTGTGAAAGACTGAGAAGTGGGAAAAGATGCCCCCCTATCATGCACAGGCTCCCCTTGGTGCTACATGGCGGTGCGCCATTGGCCACAAAGGTAAACCCTTGAGAACAAATCCCCTTTCTACTCAAATATTGAGAAAATCATAATAATTGGGCCCTAAGTCCAAATATGACAAGCATATATATCATTTTTATTGGGAGAAAAAGATCTACATAATGAAAGTGATTATAGACCATGAATCTTCTTATAATCCCTCAATGTTGCTAAATATGTAATCTTTGACTACTTTGAATATGTATAGTGCATGATTATGATTAATGATTGGATCTTTATTCTCAATCTACCCTCAAATCTCCAAACTAGTAATTCAGTTCTTCTTTTGGCCTATTGAATATCCACATCACCCCTTGTTACTCTTACTAACACTAAATGCATGAATATGTTGTTGCTTTCACATTAGTGTATAATATATCCTAACTTGTTAACTTTTCATCTAATATGAACTTTATTCTCATATTGACTTGAAAATCAGTAGATTTATGCTACTTTATGGCACACACTTTCACCCTTTCTTTCCTTTTGCTATGGTTGAGTCATGTGACACCTATCGCTTTGAATGTACACCTTCTAGGTGAATGAATGGTTATACTTAATTCAAATTTTATGTTTAACCTTTTTTATACATCACACCCAAGTGGATATTGAAAATTGGTAACATTATGATATTTGCAACCTAGATGTATAAGGCCAACCCCTAGTGGGTTATATGATGTTTGTGACCATAAATCGCCTAATGAGACATGTGTGACTTGAATTGTGCTCCTATGCTCTATTTATTGATTTGGATCTTATATTGTGCCTTCCCTTCTCAAATTAGGGATTTCCCTAATATTAATGACCCCTTTCTATGTGGATGGTTCACATGTGGAATCTATAATCTATGTATGTTGAAATGTTGAATATAATGATGACCCTTATGAGGCTAGACCTAGGTGACAATCCACCCCTATTTAATATTGCTAATATTGTCTTTTCCTTGCTGATCTAAACCATCGTCTATGCTTGGTCCTCATGTCTTGATGAATCTTGACCACGTTTACCCTATTATGATTCTTATGACATAGTTATGTACATAAGTGACATGAATCTTGAAATGTTCATAATCGATCATCAAAATAATACAAAACTTGAACCTCACCTTGGTGATGACCTCTAAATTAGTAAAAGACCATCTAATGTATTAATGAGCAACTTGAAAACCTAAATTGGCCAAAACCCTAAAATGAAATTAGTTAGGTTTAATGATGAGAATCTAATGCATGTATACAATCTTGTTCTTAATCAGGTGTTGCATATGGCTAGTTGATCAAGGATAAGTTAAGTTATGAATCGCTAAAATCAAGTACAAACTTTAAATAATTATAAATATGGCTTTCTTTTTTGAAAGATGATACATATGTATTCTTGTTTACTTGCTCAAATTTTTCCATGTAGTACTATAGTATTGTACTCAATGTTTGTCTAGTGCCATTTTTTTATAACTTGCAAACATAATATAGAAACACCATCATACAAACCTTGTGCACCTACCTATATTCTTGGGGTAAGGACACGAGGCTGGGCGTCCTACTTGAGTTGTCAAGATAGGGTTGACCATGTCGATAAAAGGGTTAGCTAATCTTGAGCACCCTTATGAACTCTTCTGACGGGCTCTCACTTTTCTAAATACTTAACTTGTTTATTCTTGTTCATTACTTCTACAACTCTTTCCAAATTATGTAAAGATTATGTATATGTATCTTTTAGCCCTATACTCAACACCTCGTGTGTTGACCAGTCTTGTTTCACATATTTTTATAGGTTCAGAGATGGCTAGAAGTTGATGGGCTTAGTGAGCTATGGCAGGTGTACTTGTAAGATCCCTAGTGTACATGAGTAGACTTGTACACTTTGACACTTCAATGTGTAATTGAATCTTGTACTAAAACAATGTTGCTTAATATATCTTGTTGAATGTTGAGACTATGATTGGTGATTTTACCTTGTTGTTTGTTCATGTATGCTAGGCTTTACGCTTCCACATTCACACTTCGTTGACACCATGCTAGGGACGGACGTCTAGGTCCTGTCGAAATTGACTTTGTAGTCATTTGGAGTTAGGATGGGTAATAAACAGTTCCCTAACAGAGATCTTCATTTTTTTTGTAAGACTAAACATTGGTCCTCTACCATTTCTCTATACATAATTGATTGAGAAGTTTGGACTCTGTCAATTTCATTTATTAATTGGGCCTCTAACTTCTATCCTTTGCTCAAGATTTATTGATCCCAATGTATCAGATTTGGTCTGATTTTATTAGTTGCATGTATAAAATTTCCTCAAATTTACTAATCCCAATGTATTAGATTTGGCCTAGTACTATTAGTCACATATATAAAATACCTTAAATGTACCAGTTTTTAGTAAGAAGTTTCTTGAAGTCATTATATGTTTTTCAAGCAGCCTTAGTCTTAAAGATATATTTGTACTCTTTCCTTTTATGTGTAGAAATAAAAAAAGGATTGTGGTTAAACATAATCCTAATAATATGACTCATTGTACAGTTAGAAAAGTTTTTAATCCATTCCACATTTACCAAATATTGATCTCGACATTAATAGAAGAGTCTTATTTTATATGTGAAGGGATTCTCTGAATATAAGAGGTATGAAAGTCCTTTCTTGTAGAAGAGTATCTTGAGAATTGTTTGTGATAATATAATATAATTATTATATATGTGTGTATAGTGGGGTATATAGAGTGTTAAAATATCCCACAACAATCCAATCTTTGTTAACTTGTGATTCAATACAAGTAATATGTTTCTATTGTAAACTTTGGATAACTAGATTTAGATGAGAATACATCATAGTTAAGAAATAGTATGATTTAAAAAATAATGCAATTACAATATGTGACTTTTGAGTATTTCAACACTATAGTTTGTAGCCTTCCAAAATTGCCATATAGATCCCCAAAAAAACCCTTGTTTCTACATAATCTGATCGATGGTAACCTAAATATTTGATTTTATATAGAAAAGTATTTGTAGGAATGCAAGATTTTAGAATAGTAATTAGGTTTGGAAGATTCACAAATATAATTATTTTAGGGAACTATGGGTTGTGCTAATCCCTATACCTCTTATGTTCCAACAGACTATATATAACATATATAAGAATATATTGAACTGGAAAGGAAGATATCATTTTTTTGTGACCATCAAGTTGAACAAATAATCCCCTTTCTTCCTTGTCTGAGTCTGAGTTTGATTAGGAATGATTTTTCATCTTTTTGCTGATGCATCTCGTTTCCCCTCCATTTTCTATTTCATAGTGAAATGTCATGCCAAGTTGAGTTAAAACTTTAATATGATGTTTATCAATGATAGGATATTCTTGTACATCAAGTAGTTCTATGATGATTGGTATGTCTTCTGCTTCATGAGACTGTCCATATGTTTTTCTATGATGTATGACAATGTTGGTACACTTGAGGATTCACTATTGTGTGTAACTCTTCCATAGACTCTGGATACCCCTCTATTGATTCCTTTGATTGATCTGAACTTTCTTAAATAATTTTCTTGAATGAAATACAATTAAACACCTTATAAGTAGATATTTTTTATTTTTCTAGATATTACTCCCAATAACGGGACTCGATGTAGTTCTTTTTGTAAAAATAGTATGTTCAGAGTGCATAACATCTTCTTCTTTTTCAAGAGTGGCATATTGATTGTTTTAACTATTAATTGTTGCTTGGTTTCATAATAATGTGAATATTCTTTTGTAATCATCGTTATGTATGGATGTTATGACCATAAAATATATTACATAGAGTGTTTGTATTCATTCCATGTGATGACTGCCTCATCTTTTCTTTGCTCCAGTTCTCCTATTTCTATAGAAATAATTGATAATGGGAAGTTTTGCAGATTATGTCTCATCTTTCCTCATTCATGGCATAGACCAGTTAAGGATTCTTTTTCCACTTGAAATTTTGATCCATTAATAATAGTTTCATGATGACTTGGATTGTAGTGTCAATCTTAATGGCCAACTAAGAAAGACAATCTCTTAAATTTAACTGTGATCATTAATCTTGACTAGTCTTCCAAGGGAATGTCCAATCTTCTCAACACCATTTTGTTGTAGAGATGTAGGAGGGATTTAGTGATTTCACCTAATTGATGATACACATTGGAAATTTGCTTTGAGGGTTGAAAATTTGCATTCCACTACCAAACTTTGAGGCAACAACCAAAGGTTGATTGAGTACCACCATTACTAATATCTTAGTAATCTACTTCACATAAAAGTTGTATATAAAATTGGTTATGTGTGAATTCATGTGCATTCCATATAGAAATAGGCTTCCACATATTATAAAATGCAATCCCAAATTGTTAGATAACCAATAGTATTTATAACTAATTTAACTATGACTCAGAAGTGCAATGGCTTACGTAGGACTGAGCAAGAATCCATTTTAGTGAATAGTTCTAGATAGACATTATCATGCACCGATGAGATGTCCTCCATATTATCCAGTAGAGGAATTTCACAAAAGATGGACAATCACTTTAAGAACCAATTTATATGATCATTCCATCTTTCAAAGAGATGTATTTTTGGTGTTGTTTTAGATTATTTCTCAAATTGGATGAAAATGGTGTGTATATGGAATCGTGAACATAGATAGATTTAGCATATGGTGAGAATATGTTAGTCCCCCATGAAAACTTTGATACTTGAGATTCAGTAAAACGTCATTAATTAGTATACTCGATACATCATTCTCCTTTATAGAATCAGTGCATATTTGATAGTTTGTAACAAAAACTTGGATGATCTCCTACCCATCTCGTCCCACCCATACCATGCATACCAATGGTATGGTGACCATAGCCTATGCAATAAGCTTTTCATTGCACCATCCCCAAATCATCCATTGTACAAATGTTCAAAATATCTTATGTTCTAAATTAAGAGAGAAACTTTTAGAAAGGTAAAGTAGAAGTGCAACATCCAATAGAGATGGAAATACATTTCCTATCTCTATGGTTGACATCAACTACATGTCACTCATACCTCCAATTGTATGTTGTACATATTCTATTAGTCAAGGACATGGTTTAATTTGTGCACTTACAAACTATTTGACCATATTTTCTTTTATTAAAGAAAGAATTGTATAAGAAATAAACATCATCATAAAGGGGCAGATATTGTTGACTTAAGGATTCCTTATGTGCCTATTTTGATGAATAACATATTTCCTATAATTTTCTCTTCTAACTGTGTTATTAAGTGTTTCAGAAAATGCGAGTTAGAGAAATGAAAAACTAACTTCTATCATCAAGAACCAATTATTTACATGATATTTTGTTTTCCAATGCATTGTAAACATTGTAAGTGTCTATTTATTTTTATTTTATAAAATACTTTTGTCATTGATCCCTCAACCTATTTTATCTTGTATAGTATCCACAAGAGATAGTAACTTTTTTAATCTATTTTTCTAGAGTCAAAAATAATTTACTAGTGATATTTAGGTCAAGGAAATTCTTGATCAGAGTCACATTTAAACAAGGTGGTCTTGTCTAAAGTTATAGTTCAATTGGAGGACTTTCACAATTTTTATTGGATTTTAGATGCATCTTGTTTGAACTTAAGTTAGACCACACCTCAGAAGATCAAACTAACAATATGATTGATGGGTAGTCAAATGGATATTTATTCAATTTTTTGCAGTTGTGCGAGCAACCTACACCTTACAATGACTTTATCTGAAGTATGAGTTTCACCAAAGTGTATCCTAATAGAATTTAAATTTGACCAACACAGTTTGAAAATGTACAATTGGCCTCATACATTCCATTTTTTACTTGGCCCACATATCTATTGACTAAGGATGCTCCTAGGCACTCCCCTGGATGAACCCTACTTCATTCCTATATATATGGACCATATACAGACATTTAATCACACACTTGAGAGATATAATATATTTCAAAAATTTTATGGTGATAATATTTGTTATGGATCTATATTCTTTCTCAAGTTGAGATCACCCATTTTCCAAAAGATTTCATGTCCTATGGGGAAGATCAATAGCAAAATCCTTTATCCTTACATTGTGTTGTTTCCATTTTTTCAACCTCTTTTTTTTGAAGTAGTATTCTAGTGGTGATTTGAGGTGAGTGAAGCAACAACCAGTCTAAAGTCATGAAATTGGTCTTCCTTCAGCCTGAAAAAGAGGATAGATGTGGTTCTCCTTTGGTGAGGTAAAGATAACAAGGTGGTGACTTTCCTTTGACCATGAAAAAATGAAGGTGTTGAGTTGGTTCCTTGGTTGCCCTACTAGGAAAAAGTGGTGATCACTCAGTATTAAGATCTAAAAGAGATAAATCTTGGTTTGATCTTTGTTTTTAGCTTTTAGATATATGATTGTATAATTGTATTTTCTCTCAACTATTCAATAACAATTGTTATCTAAAATGTCCTTCTTGAAAATCCAACTAAGCGTGTAGGAATCCTTTTTTGTTAACTGCATTAAATAATTTTTTTCATGTATTCCTTGTTCCCTCCTCCTTCCTTACTTTAGCTGCTTTATTATCAATCAAATGCTACTAGTACATTATTGTTGAAAATTTGCAAACTTTTCTTATGGTCTATTCACCTCCTCTAGACTATATTTTTGGAAACCTACTTTTTATACATACACCAACCAATAAGAGGTGGGATATTAATAATATTGGTACTCCTAATATCCTTTACAACAAGATTAAAAACTTCATAGTCATAAGCAAATACTTTGTATGGAACACTTAAAATTAACCTAAAAAGTAGTCCAAAATATATTTTAAATGAGTATGGAATAATGATGTTTCCAATTATGATTTCTTATAGGGTATCTATAAGTGGTCTTTAAGAAGAATAAATAATTGAATTTTGTTTGTTTGAGATAATTGACATGTTTAATTAATTGTCATAGTAACATGAAACATCTGTTGGGTTTTAGGGGAGGCAGAGAAGGCAGCGGAAACAAAAATTTTCTCCCCCAAACCCAGAACAAGGAAATGCGTCAACGTCTATACAATAGGAAAGGATGGTTTGTAGAATCATACCTTGTCCCGAGGCTTGCTCGGCGACAATACCTCGCGGCTTGCACAGTCTTCACCTCTGGTCTTGGACGGTGTCTGTGCAGCTCCTGGTCGCACTGGGACTGACGGGATTGAAGGTTGTCCTCCTAGCGGCAGAAACTTCCCGCCTCTGAAGTAGTCCACACGGACCACCTGCAACTCCAATCTCCTTGTCCCACAAGGAATTGGAATGAGTCGCACCCTCTTGTCAGCGTACTATTCGCCAACACACTCTCCTGCCACTAATTGCTTTCTACAGTTGTCTTTCCCTTGCTGTGCCTCCCTTATCGGGTAGCACTTGCTCGGGCTCTCTCTCAGTTACCAAAACTAGAGAGAACGACAACTTCACAGAGCAACTGGTTGCACTGAGTTGTACTTTGAGAAGTCCCCAATACCCCTATATATAGGAGGGTCATGGGACAGGGTTCTCCATCTCGGGCAATGCGGGACTAAAAGCAGGAGTAGAAGGGTTTGAGATTTTCCACAAAAACAACCAACTCGCAACCTGAACCAATCATTTCACAACTGAAACAGTCGGTTAGGGACCTGAGCCAGTCGGTTGACACCTCAACCGATCGGTTGGGACCCATGAGCCGGTCGGTTCACTTCTGAACCGGTCAGTTCATGGTCCTGATCAGTTCCCGATTGACTTTCCTTCTTTTGTTTCTAATTGGTATCGAATACCAATCCTTGTTCCAATCAAATTGGGCAAGTGAAATGCAAGGAAAATTCTCACCAATCCTACTTTCCCAACTTGCCCGGTTGCAACAGTTGAACCGATCATTTCAACACTTGAAGCAATCGTTCACCCTGTCCTTGAGCCGATCGACTCACAACCTGAGCTGATCAGTTCATCTCATGAGCCAATCGGTTGGGAGTGCATATTGTGCAAAATCACTCAATTGCGATTTTAATCAATCTGATACTCTAATCAATCAGTCCAGCACCTTAAACATTATGATACTGAGCTATCAATTGATTGAGTGTTTAATTGAACTACTAAACTCCTTTAGCAATCAATCTAAACATTGTTTGTGGACAAAACTCCTCTTCCAAGTTAAATCCTATGTGTGTGACCCTGCAGGTCCATATCACGTTGGCAATGAAAGTCCATAACACTTATGACTTCACAAGCAAAGAGCGGTGCCTAGTCACACATCAGTGCTACCCAAGTGAAAGTAGAAAGTTGGAGAACAACTTTCAATCCTACAATCTGTGAATGGTGTTACAGTGAATGTATAATTCCTTTGTCACTGATATCCTGAATGAACTCGAGGCATGGAACAATCATCCTGTCAACGTTCATTCACTTTCTTGATCTCAGAGTAGATTGGAAGAGATATGTATGACATCAATATCACATACTGATTCACACATGCGTGCGCACGCCAATTTCAATCCTACTCATCAAGTGGCCTTGGATATCAAACTCCCTCAGGAGGGACAAATCCCATATCTATCACTCACCCCTCAAAAGTCCCATGTGTCAAAGCCACCCAATCATCACCTTTATAACAACCCATGTTTCAGGACTGCGTTTTATGATGTCAAAGTGTGCCCAACGACATGTGTTGAGTGTAGTGATTTTAGGTCAAAGAATCACACTCACCACCATCACTGTGAGTACTGATTGTGACTACCATGTCATGGTTCCATGTGTCAAACTCACGGTGGGTCTGTCCGGTACACTTGTTCTCTAATAAGTACCTATGTGTTTGGTTTGATATCTCTATATCATGACTAATGAGATTTTGTCATCAACCAACACCACAATCTAGTCTTGTGTGTCATTATTGTCTATCTACCTTCCACAATGACATCCGACTAGGGACATAACAAGAATGTACAAACTCTTAGCATCCGTATGATCTCATCATTCAGGTCCTGAACCTAAAGGCATACGTCATTGAGTATTGTCATTCTCTAGACATTCAATATGTTCTATCACTATCTCATATTACTGAACCAGAAAGAATTGGAAGCTTGCCTTTGATGTTTATCAAATCAATCTTAATGTATCCCACCAATCATCCCATGATTGGCTCTCAGGGCATACATACCAACATCATCATCATGACATGCTATAAGATGTCTTATCTCTTAGTAATTATCAAACTATGCATTGATCTTTTTAGTGCATTAACATATCCTCACTTTACTTAAGTTCATAAAATATGATGCTAGCTCAAGTTATCTATCTTGGCGGGAGTTATCCCCTTGTTGGGAATCTTTTAAGTGTCATGTGGTTGTTCCATGTGGTTTTAGGTCTAATGAAGGATGCATACTCTCACTTTCTTGAGTGTTGGGTGGGAAATTGATGTGAGCTGATATAATATATTTCTTATAACTGGAAACGTATACTAGTTCAAGATGTCATTTGTGTTGTCCCTTATTTTAGATGAATTTAATTGATATATATATATATATATATATATATATATATATATATATATATATGTTATGGTTAGCAAATAAGAGTTGGGCCTTTCTTATATCAAATCCTTGGTTTGAGGGATCATGCTTATCATTCTTTATATTGTCTATGTTTTTGTGCATAGTCTTTTTTGGTTGGCATGTTTGATATATGACTTGTGGGTCTTAGTTTCAGGACTTTAGGATTTGTTCTAGGTCCAACTTGTGAGACATCCAAGTCTATCTTTGATGTTGATAGTATCTTCTAGCCTAGAGTTTTGAGATTTGTGTTTCATTTGAGAAAAAAAAACTACTATGGTTTTCCAGTCACTTCACGATCGAGTTTTGTTGTGTGCTAGTAGAAGGTGGTTTCTTATAGAAGGATTTATTTTATTGATTTTTTAGATTTCAAAAAGCAGGGATGGTCCTCACAGTGTGCCATTATATCTTATATTAGATGAGATATTAGGGCAATATAAACTAGGATTTGATGATAACTCAAGTGATGAATATGTCACAATCATGATGCATACTACTTGAACTCAGTATTTGGGTGACCTTGTTAGGTATCCAAGTATCAGGAAGGGTTAGTGTGAAACTTTTTGGTTGTTATTATTCTAGTTTCTCTAAATAAAAACCCAACTAAAAATAGTCTGATAAGACAATATGAAACAATATTATGATGAAAAGAATGAAATAAAAGATGATGAGACATATCTAACATGACTAACTATGAAAAAGTAGAACATAATTAAGCACAAAACTGATTAAAATAACAATGGAATTGCCAAATTAATTGCTTTAGGATGACAAATTTCTATACTTAACTCGATAATACATGTAAACCTGATAAATATTGGAAATGATAGAACAAATTGATATTTTTGGATAAGGTAAAATATTACTAGATCAACAAAAAGAGTATAGGAGTACAACCACCCCGTATACTATACACGGTCACTTAAGACCCCACATCGGAATGTCCTCAGGATTAACCCTTGAGAGGGTCCCTAGGTTCACTTTGCACAACCACATCAGATTATATACAAAAATGTCAAAACATTGGACTATGTCTTTCTCGCCTTTACCATGAATTCTGCAATTTCTCTCAAACCATATATGGTATATGAGTCCCGTCCAAATGAGTCCAGCAAAGCACCTCATATGACAATCATTCTTGGTTAAATCCAAAATCTAAGTCATACTATCCTATGGGTTCATAGGTGGGCTACCCCCACCTTTCAACTTAAGGGTGTGCCTAGTCCATAAATATTTGGTATAATCACACCCAAAGAAAATATGTTGTTGTGTTTCATCTTCTAGTCGACAAAAAGGACAAACCTTTCTCAATACATTGTACCATCTGCTAACTCTATCTAGCGTAGGTAGTCTACCAAGGATAGCTTTATAAGTGCAAAAACTCCACTTGGGGCAGTGGATCTTGTTCCACATAATCTAGTCCCAAGGAACTTGAGGTTGGTTCAGGCTAACCCTCCAAGGTTTCCCCACTGCAACCATCATCCAGTTCCCATTAACACACTCATATCCTATTTATAGAACTCCCAAGCTACCATCTACCGCCGCCAAATTTTGGAATAGGAGGCCAAACACAAACCCCCATTATTCAGATATGTGCCATAACGCCCTTGCATCCAGCTACTCCACACAGAATCCGGCTTCATCAAGAAGTCATAGATCCTTCTCGCAGTAGCTTCACTCTGGATATTAAAAGGATCCATCAACCCCATCCCTCCTGCATGCCGAGGCTGAGAAACTTCCACCCAAGCAATGATGTGCTGACCTCCACTCCACAGAATTATGCCAGCCTGCACCAGTACCTGATCTTACTGGAGAGCACGGTCTTGACGAGAACGGCTCTGCCCGCCATGGACACCTTCATCCCACACTAGCTTTCCACCTTCATACGCAAGTCATCCAAGCAGCCTTGAAAATCCGTTCCCCTACCGGCACCACCTGAAATGGGTATTACCAAGTACTTTGTAGGGAAGCACCCAAAATCCACTTGAATTGCCTCCTTTAATCTCCCTCTCCTGGAATCACAGGACTTGGACAAGAACACATGTGACTTGGTGTCGCTAATATGCAAGTACGTCAGATCAGCAAATCTCTGTAAGATAGTTCTCACACCCCTGAAGACTTTGGCATGTGCAGCGACAAAGAACATAAGATCATTGGAAAAAATCATATGGCTCATTACCTTGATTCCCTGCACCTTGAAAGGTTTGATCAAACCTTCTTCTTCCGCTTTGCGGGTGAGATATGTAAGGTTTTCCATAACTACTGTGAACAGCATGGGCAACAGTGGGTCACCTTGCCTCAGACCGTTGGAGGTTGTGAACAGACCTTTGGGAATGTCGTTAACCAGGACATAGAAGGAGGTGGTTTGAACACATTGCCTGAGGATGGTGATGAACCTATTAGAGAAACCCAATGCCTCCATAGAGCTCCACAGACCCTCCCATGACACATGGTCATAAGCTTTCTATATATCAAGCTTAATACAAGACTGCTTGGAGTTGCGCTTCACCTTGAACTCTCTAAGGAACTCAGTAGCTAAGAGGACATTATCTGATATGGTACGACCTCTCACAAATGCACCCTGATTTGGTGATATAACCACCGATAGAATCCTCTTCAGTCTTTGAGCCAAGAGCTTAGAGATGATTTTGCAGGTTATCGAAAAGCAAGCAATAGGCCAAAATTCATTCATAGCTGCAACACCCAGTTTCTTAGGAATCATCCTTATGAACGCATGGTTCACTTGTCAGACCATTCTTCCCCCAACTAAGAACCATATGACAACATTTCATATATCTCTACCCACAATATGCCAACAACTTTGAAAATGTTTTGTATTAGAACCATCGGGTCCCGAGCTTTTAGAAGCACCAATAGAAAAGGTCACCTCCTTAATTTCCTCATCTGTCACCATCTTCAGCAAACCAACATTCATCTCCTCATTAACCCTTCTGTCGATGGATGACACCTTGTTCGTAAGATTATCATCAGTACTTTTGTAAAGCTCCGTGAAGTACCCCACAGCTAGCTCCTCAATTTTGGACACTTCATCCACGAGCTCACCCTTCTCATCGATAAGATTATGGATGTAATCCCTCGTGTTATTCCTTTTTACCACAACATGGTAGATTTTAGAGTTACAATCTCCATCTTTGAGCCATTTGAGTCTACTTCTTTGCCATCCTGAGATTTCATGAGCCTTCTCCAGTTGAGTTAACCTCTTGCTAGAAACCTCCTCCTCCACCATGCATTGCTAATCTATAGGATTCAATCTAAGATTAGTCACTTTCTTGTCAAACTCCTCTTTGGCTTTCTTAATCAGGTTAGGTAGGTCCACCAGGTTACTAGACCAAGCCTTTAGATCTTCTTTGACCATCTTTAGCTTCTCTGACACCATGAACAAAGGATTACCGATGACCCTTACCTCCCAGGCTCACTTGACCACTCCCTCGAAGGATGGCCAAGACAGCCAGTGGTTTAGAAATCTGAAAGGATGGTTGGGTTGTTGTTGTCTTGTTAATTGAACCTCCATCCAAGAATGGTCACTGATAGGGTGACCAACCAGTTTGAGAGACACTTTAGGGAATGCCTCAAGCCACTTTTCATTCACCAACCCCCGGTCCAGGTTGCTAGGTATCCTTCTTACCAGTATTCTTTCATTATTCCATGTGATCAGACCACCTCTCATGTTGAGTTCAAACAACCCAGCAGCATCAACAACTTCATTGAAGTGTCTCAGAACAAACTCTGGTATAGGCAGGCCACCCCACTTCTCCCTGGCCTTCCTCGCCTGATTAAAATACCCAACAACCAATTGAGACAGTTCCTGTTGGATTGATTCCACCAACGTATCCCATAGCCTTCTCCTATCCATTTCCAAATTAGCTCCATAGACCGCAGCCACCAAACAGTGGAACCCCCCAGACTTAATACAACTCAAAGTAACCAACTGATCACTCTCAAAAATCATCTACACATCCCAAACTATCAGATTCCAACCTACCACAATTCTACCACCATCAATACTATTTAAGTTTGAGCAACTCTGCCAACCAACAGGGAACAACCCCTTAACTCTGTCAGCCACCTTCCGACGGATTCTAGTTTCTAAGCACACCACCAATGATGCTCTCCTCTCCTGGATGATATGCCTGAGCGTAGCTTGCTTCCCAGAACGGGAAGCCCCCCTCACATTCCATACCAACAGGGTCATTGGAAACCCATGTCCACCCTCCCTTTCACAGGGAAGTATCCACGACCTCTCGCCCTTCCATTGCCTCTACCTCGACCATCGTGGTCTGTTTCCGTACTACTTCTAATGTTGATTCTCTTAGAGCTGCGAAGCCCAACCTCATCCAGCTCCTAGTCTTCCAGCACTTGAAAAGGGTTCCCCGATTCTTCAAAGACCTCCCCCGCCTCCTGAGAAATTACCGGTGTTTCACCACCAGCATCCACGACAGCAAACCCCCACTAGGTTCACTGACCACAACAACCACATCTATGGTTCCCCCTCCAGGCTCCCCCTCCTGGATGATCTCAGGGTTAGAAACCACGGCCTCCTCGACCTCACGCACCTGAGGCATCACCCTCCACATACCTGAGAACCAGAAACAGTATCAGTATCATGAAGTCGATCAGTCTACGGTCGCACTACACTTTTGGCCCTTCTTCTATTGATCCTCCTTGGTAGAGGTTGGCTCTTGGATCGCCCCCTAACCACCGGCAGATCCTTGTGGGTCTCTCAGGCACCCGGGCAGCCCTGAGACAAGTGCCTGAACACCTTGCAGGCAGGGCAGTGATCAGGTAATAGATCATAAATGACTCAAATCTCCAATTCGCTCCCATTTGGCATTTCAAGCATGACCACCAGAGAAGGTTCCTTGTCCGCATCTATCTCAATGCACAAGTGAGGGGCTCCAGCAAACCTCCCCTCCAACCAGAAGTCCACCACACGAGGAGTGCCTATACCATAGCCAATTATGGTGAGATCCCGCCTCGTCCAGTGATGCCCCAAGTCAGACAGGGTCACCCAAACTAGAGCTGTGGTGAGCGCCGCATGCCTAACATCCACCTCTGGGGTCCATTTCCTCGTAAGGACCAATTTGTTGTCAAAGAACCAAGGACCTCTTTCCAACGCCACCTTCATGTCTTCGTCATAGGCAAACCAAGCGAGCATCAGGCCATCTTTCAGCTGGGAGACTTGGAGATCGCCTCTAGGCTTCCACATCCTCAACATCCAACCATAGACCTATTGGAGCTGGTGATTCCTACCCAAGACCTGAACAATTATCGAGAACCTGTGGAACTCATCCAGTTCCTCTGCCACAGGCTTAGAAATCTTCATCCAAGGTCTCCTGTCATCATTCCAGAAGAAAGGGGCTTTAGGGTCCTCAAGCACCGCCAAAGGATGATAGTTCCTCTAGACGCCCATCGACCACGAAACAGTGTTCACCCAAGCTTGCCCCACCGTAACATCCACCCTAGGATCAGACCAGGGAAGGGATCCCAAATCCACCACTGACTTCATCGATCTAGAAGCCAAGGAGGCCGTGTTGAGAGGCACACCCCCCCGCGACAGTGGACGGGCTCATGCCTGCCATCACTAGAGCAAATCTCTGCAGACGAAAATAGAACAAACTAGTATTGAAATAGAAGAAATTGATATAAAAAAGGAGTTATTAAAACATAAAGAAGGAATTTGATCAGATAAAGTTCCAAAAGCTGAAGTTAAAATTCTTAGGAAGGATGAGAAGGAGAAGTTTAAGTAGAAATGGACTTAATTTGTACAATATAGAGTGGAAAAATTGGTGAATGCCCAAAATTGGTGAACTATATTGTTCAAGGTTATATAAGGTACATATTGTGAGAAGATTTCAAAGTTGAAAACCCCATACAAAAAAATAGTAAATTACAAATAAGGATGCTTTAAGATGATGAAATACAAAATTATGAGTGGGAAATGTAGAATATGTGATTTTTAGGACCAAAAGACAAGTTTCACAGATAGAATAAAGGAATAACTAGAATATATAGAAGCACATTTATGGAAATTGAGAATTGAGTTTTGAAGGAGATGAGTATGGCTAAACTCTATACTTTTAAAAGTGAGAAATGAGGAGGTAAATAATTTTAATAAGAAAAAGTTATATATGAATAGATTGAGGATGACTGACATTGAGAATAAGATATGCAAGTATTTAAGAAAGTATAATGTGAAAAAAAAATTGATAAATTATAGTAATAATAAGGAAAATTTATTCCATTATGATAAATAAAAAGGAGTAGAAGTCAGTTCAAACTAATTTGAGAAGGAGAAAACTCTAAAGTCTGAGAATAAAACAGTTTTAATAGAGGTTAAGTAATGAAGAATACAATGAAATTTTAAGTTGATTATGATACAAATGGAAAATAAGGATATGACTCCTCTCTTCCAATGTTGATTTCATAGAGAATATATCAAGACAAAAAAAGAATTATTGATGATATATATATTGTCTGTGGTATTAGATGAAAAATACTCTAGTGATCTAATCCTTGTCAGGGAAAAAGCATCATGTGCAAAGATGACAAGGTTTTAGATGTAATTCTTAATGAGAAGGGTCTTGTTCCAATGTCTGACACTATCAGGATAGTTGTAGACAAGGTAGGAAGTGTGAGAAATATATAATTTTACATGTGTACTAATGAACTATCTGTGAATCAATGATAAGTCGCATGCTTCTTATTGAGAGAAGGAAAAGGACTCCTACATGTAAGTATCATTTAATGTAATAAGTTTTAGGAAGACAATAAGTATTCATCTCAATATAAAGAATCCTAATCTTAACTATTTGATAAGAAGCATAAAGACTTGAAAGGTTATACATGAGTAAACAAAATCCATGATGGATTATTTATAAGTATGATAGTAAAGAAAAAACTCATGAAAGACATTGAAAGGTATGACAAGGGGAAGCAAATAATTATGAATTTAATGAACACTAAAATTAAAAAAATTGATAAGAGATACCTAACACTTTGGAACCTAAAAAAAACCAAGAAGATTTTATCAATTAAAGCATAACAAGAAACTTTGTGAGAATATATACATTAGTTATGATAAAAGAGAATGTGTAAAAAATCTATTGATAGAGTTATATGTTGGTTGTCATGATCTTCTTTGACTTGTTTACAATTTTAGAGGTGAAATCATATTAGGAGGGGTAAGTTTTGAGACCTTATCCCATTATTTTCTTTGTTTGTGTTTTATTTTGCTTAAATATGTGTTTTTATTTAATTTAACCATATAACAAAATAATTAAAAATTATGATTGATAATAATTAGATTTTTAATTATAGGATGTGGAGAATCTATGGTCAAATTTTGGTTCAATAAATTTTTGAAAGTTATTGATTTATAAAAAATCACCTTATATGTTGCATCTATCAATTGGAAAAATTAGAGATATATGAATTGATTTAGGCAATAAAAGTGGGCTTAGTGTAGGTCTCTTGGACCATAGAGGGTGAGTCGAATCTATCTATGTAGGAGGACTTCAGTTGTAGTTGTGGTCAATGTGTGTTCAGACCCAGTCAATGTGGGATTGAGACTCAGCCCAACAATAGTTGATTTAACCCACTTTGAGTCAAAGGGTGGTCATTATAGATAGAGGTAGGTCACCAAGTGCTCAAAATGGGGCTTTTTTATCACTTCACCCACACTTTAATGTTGATGTGGGCTATTTTGAGGGTCTAAATGACTAGTTGGACATTAAAGCATGATGTATAATGGACAAAAATAACCTTTTTACACCCTTTTTTATTTATGCACAATTATATATATTATATATATATACTCCCTTTGATCTTGGGAGTCTACTAGGTAGTTTTGGAGATGTAGAGGTTGTGTTGGATCTAAAAGAAGGTAATTCACAGAGAAAATCTCCATCATCATGATGATTCTTCGTGATTCTCTAAGACTAAAGTTTAGAATGGGAATCTAGACCTAGGAGAGGACAAAGATGTTTAATTTTCTTCTTTTCTTAACACCCTTTCTATTGTTTTATATCCTTCCTACCTTCATGGATGGAGTTCTCCATTTTTCATGGTGAAAAACTTGCTTTTCAGCCTAAAATTCTTCTTATTTGGTCTAGTTGGGGCTAGTGCATGCAAGGTTGGATATGGGATTTTTTTGGTGGAACTCCAGAGGTAGGGTTTCATGATCCTTGATAGAAGCTTATTCTTTGGACAAATGGATTTATCACTCTTATATACATGCTAAGGCTTATCTAAGTGCAAATTGAAGATTTAAACCTCCTACATGTTCAAAAGTTTAAGCTTTGGAATAAAACTCTTTGTTGAAATACGAATTCTACTTTCTATATGCACAATTGTTGTTCCTAAAGTATTTTTTTAATGTACTAAAACCCCCTAAACTAGATTTTTGGAAAATGTCTTTCATACATGTTGAAGTATGCCAAGTGATACCCTAATTGAAAAATATTCTTGCTAAAGATAATTGAATAAGGGATATAGAGTTGTATCCTTTTTGTTAGTGAATTTGTATATACACTCATACTTGACATAATAAATATGATCGTTGACGCTAGAAAAATGGAATTCATTTGTGTAGCATAAACTTGGAATCGAATTGTATGGTTATGCTTAATATCAAATTTATGATGAATCTGGAGTTTTAAATGGCATGAGAATTATGCAATGTAACTATAAAAAACTTGAATTATGGATTTTCATGAACTTATTCATTTAAATAAGGGACGGTAAATTATAAGATGTGAATTCTACATGGAACTCATCATAGTCAGGGATCTTCCCTTCTAAAAGAGAAATATATAGTTCTACTTCTTTTCTAAATTTGTTTGATCTTAACTGAAGTGCACTAGGGATAAGGAAGAATCTAATGGAATAGGTTGAATTTTTAGTTGAAAGTTATATATACAAGTTTTTTTATTACGTATGGATGATTCCATGAGGTCAATGTTGTAGGGTTGATGACATGGGTTCGATGTGTTGATGTTGATACTATGAGATTGCTTCCATCGATTATTGGAAAAGGTTTGTTGACAAGGGTTAATTTAGTCTTTGCTATATATTAAAATACTGGAAGATTGAGTTATACAATTTATTTTTGATGGGTCTCTAACAAAAAAGAATTCTTATATACTTCTTGACTCTAAATGTAATAAAATGTTAACATTCTTTTTTGTAATCTTAAGAAGTCCTTGGAAAGAAATGCAAGACTGGTAATTGCTTTAGTGATTAATATTTCTTGGGAAATTTACAATTCATATTCTCCTTTAGTAATATATTACACTCGTAATAAAAATGGTTGTCCTTGTAACATGTTATGTCTTTCTTTAAGTGACAATTGATGGGAATTTATAAACACAAAAAAGTGTTTCTATCATGTGTAATTGGTACATGAGTAATGAATATGATATATGACCAAGCAATATAATGTGAATCCCTTGTTTAAGGCTAATGTTGAGAATTTGACATTATAAAATATGAAACATATAATCTTCTCTATAAACCCTAATCTCATGGTCAGGAGATTAGCATGCTTGGTTCTTTGGATTTGACCAAACAAGGATGGATTTATACCATGATATAATTGTTTGCAACTCTAGTGAACATAGTTAACGCACGTAACATGAATAACTTAAAGGTAACCAAGAACATGGATGGGTTTGAAAACATATATAAACATGTAGAGGCATTAGGTTCTATAATCAACATAACATATCATGATACACTCATATTAATCTAATAGCCTAATTATGGCCTAACATGTAAGAGAGTTAATGAAATATTTCACATATGTTTCCTTTGCTAACTAATATACACATAATGTCTATGACATGTCTAGTGAGATGTATAATGTGCTTAATAGATGAATTGGAAAAACAATTGGAGTTTTCATGTCCATAGATATCAATAATGCACCATCAACTAAGTTCATATTGAATTAATGGACTTAATAGGTTAAATAAGTAAAATATAATAACTCATCCATAACAATATAAAGTAACTCTTTTGTAAAAAATGTGAATATAATAAGACTCAATTTAATAAATATTGGTGATAATGATGTAATATAATAATAATTATAATGGTCACAAGCCTAAACCCAAAGTACATTAGACATCACAAAAGGAAACATCAAAACCCATATTAAATGGCAAAATAGTATCCCTTAGATTCCAATTAGCTTGGGTCCCAAGTTTGATATTAATTCAATAATCCTAAATTTCTAAATTATTTAAAGCAAGAAAATATAAGTAAAACTTCAAATATTAAATAACTTGATAAATGATATCTAAACAAGGATTTAAGGCCAAAATCAGGATCTAGATGCTTTAATTAGTCATCAGTGTCAAATTTCATCTAATTTTGGCTTTGTTTGATGGCTCAAATAGGACAATGAAAGAATATACATTGATCTAAATCCAAGTATTAATTGAAGCTAAGTTGGAACCATTTTAATACTTGATTTGTCCTATGATTTTTGTCACAGTCTGTGTCAAACTCTGATTCTATCAATGTTTTAGTGCAGTTCTTCTTAACCCAATAACCATGGGCTTCTGGACTACTATAGTCCAGGTACATCATTATCCTCCTTCATTTATCTTACTCAATATCTATCTCCTATTAATTTTGCCTCTCAATGCCCCTTTCTCCGCATTCCGCACCCAGTACCAAACTTAGCTATCCATGCCTCAATATGGTTTGATTCTTGTGATGTCCCACTCACAACATAACCTCCTCCGCCTCCTTTTCCTGATCCTACATGCTTATGTTCTGATATATGCATACATCCTATAACCATCCTTGAAACCTCTCAATCCTATATAAACCACTAGTTCTTCTTCAATTTCAAAAGAACAAAGCTTCCCTACTCAGCTTTCCTGTGGGAGGGCACCTAGGGTCCAACTGAGGGACTTGGTCCTTCAAAGTCCTTTCTAAATGGTTTGTGGCTACTCCTTGGGCATTTACAAAAATCCTCATGCCTTCATTTTGTACCCTTAAGGTAAAGTATCAATTTTCCCCTTTCTCTTGATGGTTTACCACCTTATAGAATTCTGATATGTTTTATCAATTCAGTTGATTAGTTTTCCAATTTCTTTCTATTTGTCTTAATAGGGTTGTGTCAAAGGCTTTTTTATCATTTTCCTTTCTCTCGATTGGTTTCTTTGTGGGACCTGGGGTCTTACACTTAGCCTACTATGGAGGAAGATGTGGGGTGATGTCTGGTGTGCCTCACAACCAAGCCCCAAGTTTTGCGAGACCGGGCAGGACTTGAAGAAGTTAGTGGTGGTCTTCGGTAGACTTGCATTTTTGGAGAACTCAAGTTTTTTTGTCACCGAGCTTGTTCAAGGTCCAATTTTTCATGGGATATTTTAGTGAGGAAACAAATGAACGTTGGGTGTTTTCTATTTTTGCTAATTCATTTTAATAATGTCATGCCAACCATTGGTATTGTCATCTTTCACCTCTGATTTTAGCTAAATAGCATGTTGTTTTGATCATGGATAAATGAGATTTGATAACCTGTCATTCATCAATCTTGTGATGTGTGATGCGAGGGTATTCAGGTTTTTTCTTTTCATCATTAACTAAGAATTTCAGTAAGTAGTGTAATCTTCAATAATTCATAACTAATTGTATGATTGGTATAAATATATAAACAAATACACATTTGAATTAGATAGAAATTATCTTCCTAGATAGATGTAAATCAGAACCTAATTACTATGATTTAAGAGTTTAATGTTTAGGTTTTGAATCATACACATTAACTAACGACATATAAATGGTTAATTTGTTAATAGGAGAAGTATATCCTATTGGTATCTAGGCTCTGAACCTTGATAGCTAATAAACATCTTTGAGGTATGATGAATGCCCTTAATCTCATTTATAAATTAATCTAAATTTTCTCTATGTATGTATGTTGCATCTAATGTTAATAATTTTGAGTAATGACCCAAATTTTATCTCTATCTTGGTCCTTTGGGCATATTACCTCATACAATTTCTCTCTCTTTCCATAATTTGATTCATGAGAGTGGTTCGTGTGATCTACTTAATTTGATGGATATTCCTATTGGTGTCATGATGAATCAAATATGTGGAATTGAACTAAATTGTTCCATATCATGAGATGGAACCCTATTTTTTCCCACTTATGTGGTGGATGATTCATATTATGATGGAAATCTCATATATTCTAATTTTGTGATTGTACTTTCACCTACCACTACATTTATGCATGCTCCTTGATTTAGTATCCCTATGGTGATATAAATACTTTGGTTTTTGGGTTATGTCCCCATTTTATGTTTAAGGATGTAGGTTATGTGCCCCATACTCATGTTTTGTGCCCACTTCTATATATTAGAGAGTTTGTTTATGTGTCATTCTCTATGAGATTTTGGGTTATGTGCCCTAACCGTTATTGTTTATTTATATTTCACTAGTGTTATGTTGATCTCACTTGCATACAATTTGATTATTGTTGATGATGGGTTATGTGCCCAAATTTATTTGATTGCGCCTAAGTGGCATATGTTGATATGTTGGCATATGGAAAGTTTTTCGTTTCTTACCTTTTACTATTTCTCTTTGATATCCATTTGGATGTTTGCTTTCCCTCTTTGATGGAAGTCTTGCTACATATAATGTTATCCTTATTCCATAATGTTTATCAATTCATATTTATATGCTCATATCGACATTTTTGTGCTAACAACTTCCACCTATATTCTCTTGTGGGTTATGCTTCCAAATCTTTAGGTAAAAGACATGTTGGGCATGACAAGATGACCCAGTGGAGATGAATCTTGAAAGATAGACTTGAGATATTTTTCATATCTCTCTACTTATATCTTGAAGATTTTTCCTTCATGTAATCACCAAGTGGGAGATTTTTATGTAATCTTAGAAAATTATATATGGCATGATATTTTATTAGCATATTATACTTTGGTCTATATGATAACCATTTATGAAATATTAGATAAAATCTATTCATCCAATTGTGAAAAAATCAAGCATGTTTGTTATGAATGACGAGTCTTATTTGATTTAAGTAAGGAGTGGATCCCTTGTCTAGTCCCACTCCTTACAAGATGGTATCACATCCATAGTGGTCAGATTCTGACAATTTCAATTTTATCTCCCTTGGGTTTCCTATCTTGTTCCATAAGTTCCTTATAGAGTCCTTACCTTATGTGAAAATACTAGATGATATGTTTACCCTAGAAGAGATGATAAATAATGGATATTGGAAGTGATAAAGTACATATGAGGATCATAAGCTATCAAACCTATTGTGATGAGACTCTAGTTGATCATACCCTATGATGTAGGTTAGTTATGGCGTGTATCTTTGGACGTTATGAGGTTTGTGTTGGCAATACGCCATGAGACCCAGTCATATGATTGTAAAGGCACATCTTGTAACTGATTTCATTATTAATAAACTCATTTCCAATTATTATGTTTCTTTCAATATGGGATAATGAATACATATAATAATGTCCTAAAAATGTATGACTCAATAGCATGTGAATTTAGGTTGAGGACCTGAACTTGAGATAATGTGTATGTTAAGAGTATTCATTCTTGTCTGAGTCCCTGGTTAGATATTATTGTGGAAATTAAGATAGCAATAAGGCATTAGGACCAATATGTGTTTTGATTGATGACTACATCTCAGTAGTCATGATATTGGATATCAAATCAAACACATAGGTACTTATTATGAACAAGTGCACTAGACAAACTCACTTTGAGTATGATACATGGAATCCCATAAAGGCAGTCAGAATAGCATCTCAATGTGACACTAGTGACTATGGTCCTTAGACCTAAATTCACTACAATGGTTGCATGTTGTTCAATTTGCTTTAACACTAATCCATGTGACCTTGAAAAGGGTTGCAATACAAGTAGTGTTTAGGTGTATTTTGACACATGTGGATTACTGTGAGTAACACAGATAGAATTTGTCCCTCCCATTGGAGTGATATCTGGGGTACTTGATGAGTGTGAAATCCATGGTCATTCTCATGTGAGTTAGTTTATGATTTTGAGCTCATGTGTATCTCAATAGTCTACTCTAGATCGAGGAACAAAAATTGAATATTAAGAGGATGACGTTTCCATGCCTCAAGATTCAATTTGGATATTAGAGACAAAGGGATTATACAGTCATTGTAACATTGGTCACAATACTAGGTTAAGTTGTTCTCTAATATCTCCAATTACTTGGGTAGCAACGAAGTCTCTCTAGATACCAATCATTTCTTGTGAAATCATAATTTGATTATGAATATCATAACCAACATAATTTGGAGTCTACAGAGCCACACACATAGGAGCACTGGAATAGGAGTATAAATGTGGATATGATTTGAAATGTTCTGAGTCAAATTGATTACTAAAATATTTAGGTAATTAACTAGAATAATATTGGAATATAATCTATGTTAATTATTCAAATGGTTTAAGCTATTTAATTGTGTTTAAATTGTTGACTTATATGATAAGCCAACTGGCTAACCCTGAGCAATTGACTGGAGCCAGATGACAAAAAATTAGTTAATAGATTAACATGATTAATCAGTTAATTAATTAATGACATGATTCTATATTATTCTATTTACCTATTTAGCATCCCATGAGCGGCCTATTTTAAATGCAGCCACAAACTTTCATGTTCCCAAGGTTTTTAGAAACCCTACTTCCTTTCCTCTCCTATTTATAAGGGCATGACAACCATATTTTAGACATGCTTTTGTACATGAACCCTAGATGTCATCATTTTTGACACACACATACACAGAGAGAAAGGGAGAGCGACCATGACTCTAGCACGTCACCAAGTGAAGGCTACTCCTTTACGTCGGTCCAAGCTGTGTGATGAGGAGTTCCAGTCCATCTATGTAGACTTCATAGAGACATATATGTTGAGTGTATTCATTCGGAAGACATCGACAAAGACCATATGTGCATGCGAGTAATGCTACATGCCAACATGTGAGGAGAACGTTGTTGGACCTACTCTTCCATAAGGTATACCTCGTGGACCCTCCTTTCAAATACTTTGTTCTTGACGAGATCGGTTTGTAGGATATGAGGAATTTTTTTATTGTTTTCGCTATGCTTGCAGCCTCCACGAATCCTAACAGTTTGACTTTAGGATGGACTCATTTTATGAGGATGTTGAAGTAGTAGTATAAGGAGATCCTAAATGGAAAATGGTGGCTTGGTTCTCGCATTTATTTTGGGCCCTACGTTTAGTTTTATATCGTAAAGTTTTGACATCAAATTATTTCCTAATAATACTATATGTAAAATCATTTTTTGGATTTTATTAGGATTTTCCTTGAACCAAGTCACATGAATAGATGGATGAAGTATTGGTAGTGTAATTCCATATGAATTAGAGTTAACGTCTCAAACCCTAGTTTGTGTAGGGAGTGATGACTAACAAAAGGTGTGACTTGTGCTAAAGGTTTAGTTGACCTACCCTTTTGCACCCTATGACTTTTTGGTTGCTCAAGTGGACCTTAGGGTTGTTAGGTTGGAAATACAAGGACCTAAAATTCAACCCCAGGTGGATATGAATTATTACTTGGATTCATGACCTATTAAAAATATAAATAGCTAAGCGAATCACAACTAAAAGATCCATTTGTAACTTTAATACTTTGGTGTTTTGTAGGTTTTCTTATTATGTTAAACCTTTTCAGGGGTGGAGAGTAGTAGGTTTATAATATATGGATGATTTGATTTTGAAGACAAAATCATTTTACTGGGTGGAGTGTTGTAAGTTATAAAAAACTAACATATAGATCTAGAAACCCTAATCTCATGATTAGAATATTAGAATGCTTGATTCTTAAGATTTCACCAAACAAGGATGGATCATATCCTAATATAGTTATTTGTACTCTAATGAATATAGTTAATGCATGTAACATGAATAACTCAAAGGTAACTCATAAAATGTATGGGCTTGAAAACATATATAACACATGTAGTGGCATTCAGTTCTATAATCAACATCACATATCATGATACAGTCATATTATTTTGATAACCTAATTATGTTCTAACATGTAAGAGAGTTTATGAAATATGTCACATATGTTTCCATTGCTAACTAATATACACTTAGTGGCCAAGATATGTCTAGTGAGATGTATAATGTTCTTAATACATAAATTGGAATAACAAATGGAGTTTTCATATCCATAAATATAAATAATATGTCATCATATAAGTTAATATTGAACTAATGGGCTTAATATGTTAAATAAGTAAAACATGGAAATTTTTGCACAATAATATAAGGTAACTCTTTCAGTAACAATTTGAAGATAATATGACTCAATTTAATGAATGTTAGATGAGTATGATGTAATATTATAATAAATATAATGGTTATGATCCTAAACCTTAATTATATTAGAACTCATAAAAAGAAACTTGAACCCAAATCTAATAGAAAAATTATATTCCTTGGGTCCTAATTAGCTTGGGTTCCAGTTTGAGATTAATTGAATCATCTTAGATGTCATAATTAAATTAAAGAAATAAAACATAAGTAAAACTCAAAATATTATTTAACTTTATAAATGATCTCTAATAAGGACTTAAGTCCAAAATCAGAATATAAATGATTTAGTTAGAAACCATGTCAAATTTCACCAAATTTGGGCTTTGTCTGATGGCTCAAATAGGATAAAGAATAAATATACATTGAATTAAATCTGAATATTGACCATAACTAAGTTAGCACCATTTTCATACTTAATTTGTCCTATGTATATTGTCACAGTCCATGTCAAACTCAGACTCTTTCAGTGTTTCAATGATTATCTTTTTGACCTAGTACGGGTGAGGTTCAGGACTCCTACAGTTTGTGGTTTTCATTCTCCTTATTATTGGATCTCTCTCTCCCTCTCTCTCTCTCTCTCTCATGTTAATGTCGAATTGAAATGTCTATTTCTCTACATTCCTCAACCAGTATTGAACTCAGCCACCATTGTCTCAACCAGGGTTTCATTGCCCTGATGTCCCAATTGTGACTTGGCCTTCTCTTCCTCTTATTCCTATTCCCTACGAGTTTCTTGATCCTACACTCCTATGTCTTGATATATGTATCCATCCTATTATAATCCCCAAAACCTTTGAATCCTATAAAAACAACTAGTTCTTTCCCAATCCCTCTAGAATAGAGCTTCCCTACTCAGTTTGTCTATTGTGGCCACCTAGGGTCCAATAAAGCACTTGGGCTTCTAGAATCCTTGGTCGATGGTTTGTGACTACTCCTATGGTATTTTTGAATATCCTTGTTCCTTCAATTTGTATCTCCAAGGTACTATCTAGATTTTCCCATTTGTCTTGTTGGTTAACTGCCTTCCAAAATTCTGATGTGTTTTGTCAACTCAGTTGATCATTTTCCCTGATTTCAATCAATCTATCTTCATAGGGTCGTTTCAAAGTTTTTTTGTTATTTTCCTTGCTCTCGATTAGTTTCTTTGTGGGCCTTGACCTATTCCACATAGAGTATCGTGGAGGAGGCTATGGGGTGAGGCATGGTATGCCTCACGACCAAACTCCAAGTTTTGCAAGCTCGGGCAGGACTCAACGAAGTTGGTAGTAGTCTTTGGTAGACTTGCTTTTGTGGAGAACTCAAGTTTTATTTTGTATCATATAGAATTGTCAAAAGTCCACTTTTTCATATGATGTTTAGAGAGGAAGAAGAAGAATTTTGGGCCTTTTCTGTCTTTTCCTTGATTCATTTGAATAATGTCATGCCAACCATGGGTACTGTCATCTTTTCACCTCTAATTTTAGTTGAATAGTGTATTACTTTGATTACGGGTAAATGAGCATTGATGCCAAGCCACACATAAATATTTCTCAATGCTAGAGTATTCATGTCTTTTTCTTTTAATTATTTTTTGAGATTTTAGTAAGTAGTATAATCTTCAATAATTCATATGGTTTTCATTAATGACCTAATCATATTGATCAATGACTTAGTTTATCTCTCTCTCTTGATCCTTTATACATATTACCTCGTACAATTTCTTTCACTTTTGACAATTTGATTCATGAGAATTGTTCTTATGAACTACGCAATTTAATGGATATCTTATTAGTCACATGATGAATCGACTTTTTGGAATTGAACTAAATTATTCCTTATTGTGATATGGAATCCAAAATTTTCCCAATTATGTGGTATATGTTTCATAACATCCATTTTTATGATGGAAATCTCATAACATCTATTTTTGTGTATGTTTCATATTATCCATTTTTATGATGGAAATCTCATAACTCACTTGTCTCTACATTTATACATGATCATTGGTTCAAAGCCCTAGAGTGATATAAGTGGTTTGGATTTTGTTTTATTTGCCCCTTCATGTTTTGGGATTAAGATTATGTACCCCATACTTGGGTTTTGTACTCACTTTTATATATTAGGAGATAGGCTATGTGACATTCTATACCACATTTTGGGTTATGTTCCCTAATTGTCATTGCTTATTTATATTTCACTAGTTCTATGGTTATCTCACTTGCGTGCATATTGATTACTATTTATGATGGGGTTTGTGTCCTAATTTATGTGGTTTTAATTATGTGGCATATGTTGATATGTTGATATATGGAAAGTGTTTCTTTTTTTAACTTCTATTATTTGTCTTAGATATCCACTTGGATGTTTGCCTTCCCTCTTTGATGGAAAACTTCATATATATATATATATATATATATATATATATATATATATATATATATATATATATATACATATATATATGCATATACATATACATATACATATATATATATATATATATATATATTTGTGTGTGTGTATTGTCATCCTTATTCCATAATGTTGCTCAATTTCTATTTATATGTTCATATCGGCATTTTTATGCAGACAATTCCACCTGTCTTCTCTTGTGAGGTATGCTTCCAACCCCTTAGGTCAAGGACATGTTGGACATGGCAAGATGACCTGGACTTGACTAGTGGAGATGACTCTTGGGAGATAGACTTGAGATAGTTTTGATATGCCTCTTCTTAGATCTTGAATATGTTGCCTTCATGTAAGCCCCTAGTGGTAGATTAATACGTAATTTTGTAAAACTGAATATAGTCATGATATTCTATTCCTCTGATAGACTTTTGTCTATTTGATAATCATTTATGAAAGGTTAGAAAGTTATTCAACCAATTACGAAAAATGTATGCACGTTTGTTATGGATGATGACTCTTATTTGATTTAGTAGGGATCATATCCCTTCTCGATTCCCACTCCTTACATATATAAAGGACACATAGTCTATATGATTAGCCCTTGACTAGGTATCATTAAGTGAGCTTGGTGACTATTAAAAGAATGTGGAATGTTGAATGTTGAAAATGAATTGAATGCATGTTGAGAAATACATAAATTTGGATGTCTGTAATATATGGATTTTTCTAGTATATGTTCATATTGTTTAATTCTATTTGTATTTCTTATTTTGTTTATGTGCAATATTGATAAATCCAATAGTTTCTAATAGAATCACACTAAACAAGATAATTTTTCTAATGAGAAGTTCTTGAAACATGAGTATTTCTAAAATGATAATCATATAATGTATGTCATGTGTACTGTAGAACTTCCCCAATATTTAGATGTTGGGAAGGGGGACATATATTCTTCCAACAATCTAGGTTTTAGGGGAAGGTACTTAGAGTCACATATTTATGTGGCTTATTAAGAATCAATATGAGGTATGGTTCCCTTAGTGAACTGAAATCACCCATTTATAAGTTAAGGTTGTTGGGAAATATGGCATCAGATACGACAATGGAAACAAAACAAAAAATCTACCATATTTCTCTTGAACAACAAATCGTGTCAACGACTATGTAATGGGAATAAAGGTTTTCCAGGTATATACATGGTCCTGGAACAAGTCCATCAATTATACCTTGCAACAGTGTGCTGCTTTCTCAAGTTGTACATGGACGACTGTCAGCATCAGCCTCCTAGTTGATCACCATGGACAATGATTTACTTCATCCTCCTAGTGGGTGGCAACGACCTCCTTGTCTCTGTAGTAGTCCATCTAGACCATCAGGAACTCTTAACATTCTAAATGAGCAGACAAGAAGGAGTTGTCCCTTCTAGTCCGCATGCTAGTGACAACTAATGAGAAATATGGCAACAGAACAGACAACGAAAACAAAAAAAAATATCTACCATATTCCCCATAATCAACAGATCGTATAAATAACTATAACATGAGAAGGATGGTTTTGAGGATATACCTGATCCTGGAGCAAGTCCAGTGACATCTCTTCATTGTTATAGATGTATAACCATCTAGTTGCATTGGGACTCGTCTGATTGTTGTGCCTCCTGGTCTGCACCAGAGACTGCAACCTCGAATGTCGTCGTTTGTAGTAGCTCCTCTCTCAACAGACTGCTGGTTGAGCTTGTTCTCCTAGTGGTAGACAACGGCCTCCTACCTCTAGAGAAGTCCACACAGACCGCATAGAACTCCTATCATCCTGATAGAATGGACAGGAAGGACTTGTCCCTTCCGTTGACGTACTAATCATCGACTTGCTCTCCCACAACAATGATCTCAATTGTTCTCTCCCTTGCCATCCCTCCCTAGTTGGGTAGGACTTACTTGGGCTCTCCTGGTTGTCAAAACTAGAGAGGACAACAATTGTTAGAGAAACTGATTCTCAATTTCCTATGTTGTGTTATGGAAAGTTCCCAATATCCTCTATTTATAGGCAGGGTTTGGGGTAGGGTTCCCAGTCAATCCGGGAGTGGAAGGAACCAGAAGATCTTGAATTTTCACAACATGTAACCACCCAAATGGTCGTCTGGTGATCCAGATGGTTTTCTGGCATATGACACGATCGACTCACTCTGTGAGATGGTTGTTTTGTAGTTTCCTGATCGCATACAAAATTAGCAATTCATTTCCCATTAATGCTAAACATTAATTCCTTACACAACAAGTAATGTGCAATCCAAACGAATATGGGAAAGTATCTAGAACCTTCCTCATGCCGAATCGAGCAATCTCGCCCATGGGAGATGGTCGTCTTGCTAACTCAAAAAGGTGTCTGGTGAGTCAAGTCAAGCCAATCGGTTCAACCCATAGCCAATTTCAAATTGAATCAGCATGGCTCTCCAAATGCCCATCTCAACCCTTGAGACAACCGTTTGGCACTCTAGACGGTCATCTCACCCTATGAAGTGGGTGTCTTGCAGTGTAGCCAGCTAATATGTTGTGTGAATCAATTACATAAATTTTTTAGTAATTAATTCAATCATCATTCAAGATTAAACTCCTTTTCTAGGTCGATACCTATGTGTGTGATCCTATAGGTCACATATCACATTAGCATCGAATGTCCATAACTAACTTATGGCATCACAAGCAAAGAGTGGTGCCTAGTCATACATTAGTGTTACCCAAGTGAATGGAAAGTTGGGGAACAACTTCAAACTACAACATGTGTATGGTGTTACAGTGCTTGTATAGTTCCTATGTCAATGATATCTAGATTGAAATCGAGGCATGGAGTAGTCACCCTCTTCGACATTCAATCCTATTTCTTGAATCAAGAGAAAACTGTCTGAGATATATGTGAGTTCAACATCACATATTGACTCACATGTACATGGCCATGCATTTCTCAGTGTCGCTAATCAAGAGGCCTAGGATATCATACTCTTGTAGGAGGGACAAATCACATCTCTATCACTCACAGTCAATTCCCATGTGTCACAGTCACCCAATCATCACTGATATAACAACCCATGTTTCAACACTATTTTTGATGATGTCAAAATGTACAAAATGACATGTGATGAGTGCAATGATTTTAGGTCTAAGAACCACAACCACCATCATCACTATGAGAGTTGACTATGACTTCCATGATTATGGCTTCCATGTGTCTGTCTCATGATGGGTTTGTATGATACATTGTTCTCTAAAATGTATATGTGTGCTTGGTTTGATATAGTGATATCATGAATAATGAGATTCAATCATCAACCAACTCACACTCTGATCTTATGTGTTATTATTGTTTATCAACCTTCCACAATAACAATCGATCAAGGACATAATGAGAATATATATATGCACTCTTACCATATGTATGATCTCATTCTTCCAAGTCACGTACTTGAAGACATACGTCATTGAGTAATATTATTCTCTAGACATTCATAATGTTATAGTATTATCTCATAAAAAAATATTTTGGAAGCTTGCCTTTATTTATTAATCAAATCATTTACAAATTATGTCATTGCAATTATCACATGATTGGCTCTCTGAGCATACATGCCAACACCAACTTACTCTCCCAATTATATCCTCCTTGCTATCCCTCCCGTTAATGGGTATGACATGCTTGGGTTCTCATGTTACCACAACTATGAGAAGACAACAATTTTCAAAGCTTATTGTTGTGTCTTTGGAAAGCCTTAACTATCCCTCTATTGATAGGAGGGTCAGGGTCAGGACTTTTCATCTGAGCGGGAGTCAAAGAGATAGATTTTTATGATTTTTTTGGAGCCTACAAATGTTGAAGCACTCGATTCACAGCTGAACTAGTCATTTCACATGTGATCTGATCGTTCAATTCTTGAATTGTTTGTTTCACTATGTTTCCCAATAGCAATAGAATTGGCAGCTAATCTTTGATTAATACATAACATGACGTCATCATCAATTCTTGGTCCAATTGTATTGAACAACCAACGGTCACTTCACAACCATAACCAATCATTTCAAAGATCTGAGCTTATCAATTCACTTGTTGAACCAGTCATTTCATAGTTCTAATTGTCAATACTGGTTCAAATTGTCTTGACACTTGAGTCGATTGATTCAACACTTGAACCAGTCAATTCACAGTCCAGTCAGTCAACTTTAACCATTATTGTTTAAATTGAATACCTAACACCTTAGTAATCAAGTTAAACATCATTCTTGAATAAACTCCTACTCCATGTGCATCATATATGTGTGACCCTATAGGTCCCAATTTACATTGGCAGTGAATGTCCATAACCGATATATGGCATCACAAACAATGAGTGGTATCTATCAACACATCACTGCTATCCAAGTAATTTGGAAAGTTGGAGAATAACTTCAACCTACAATCCACAATCAATGTGTAACATCCCAATTTCAGAGTAAATTCAAACCTTAATGTGATTCTCCTGATAAGAGTCCACTAAGGGACCAAATAAACCTAACCATGGTTTAATATATAAATGAGCTCAGAAAAGATGATGCACATATAATCGATTAAATATGTAAAGTTAGTAATAGGATGCATATGAATATGAATGATTGTTTCATATGGACAATAATAGACATAGTGTGATAATAATTAGATGTTTAACAAGTGTGAAGATAACTGATATGCTTTATGTAAGTTCATATTGAATTGATCGACGTAATGAGTAAAATATCATAAATGATATAGAATAATGCTATGCAGATTTTATGAAACTAAAGTGATGCTAATTAGACTCATGATCCTAAATGTTGATAATTAGTGTAATGTACGGGTTTCAATAGCTTGCTATGAATTTTGAGATGATTTGGATAATCCTACATAGCACATCATTATTGGAGAAGATGATGTCTAGGTATTATGTTGTGATTGATAATTCAATTTGTTGATCTATATAGTGGGACATGTGAAATCACACACACTATAATGGTGTAGTCTAGGTAGTGAATTAGGTTGTGATAATTTTGTACAAGAAGATTATAGTTATAAGAGGTGTTGATCGAATTTTGGGACCAATCAGATTAAAGAGTACCACATAGAAACTATAATAGAAATCTAGAATTCTGATGCACTTTTAATGGTGAACCAAGCCTGAACCATTGGTTCATATCCTACCCTTTGGTTCAACTGAGTCGAGTCAATTATTCGAAGAATGCTGGAATATGAGAAAGGTTTCACGACCCTCTATTTATCTGAAATAGGCAGACTATCGGAGTCCAGTTGGAGTCTGATCTCTTTGGGTCATTGTAAGATCAAGAAGACAACACCTATAAAATCATTAGCAGTCCGGTTTTGTGAAGTCGGAAGTTCCCTAGGGTTTTCAATGAGAAACAAAGATAGAGGTAGGAACCATAGAGATGAAAGGGAGGAAGAGAAGAGTTCCGGAGGCTGACGCCCCAGCCCTCTCCAGTGTTGCGCCCTCCTCAGGAAGCAAGAGGAGTGAATCTCAGACGTTGAGGATGTGGAAACCGTGATCCGAGGTGCCAAGGAGCTTCTCAGTCAGTGTGGAACCCACATACAGGTGAATCGAAAAAGACCTAAATGGTCTGTCCTTCTCTTACCGTGGAAAATAGAGGAGGCGACAGGTTAGAACCCAGCTTCATCGCCGCTAGGTCCACCTGAGATGAGCCCCTATGCGACGACGGAGGCTCTGCGGCTACATTGCCTAAATCAAGGTGGCAGATTAGTTGTAGATGGCTGACCTTCCATGGATGGAGGCGGCGCTCTGTTTCACAAAGGAAACAGAGTCGCGCATGCGACCCAGCAGACAGGGGAAGGAGACCAGCTGGTAGCCGGATCAGACATTAATCGGGTCCATGGAGGATCCACAACCAAGAAGGAAAAAGGAAGGGGAGCACATGTTGGCCTCAGTCCCTTGGATTTCAGACCAACTGCTGGGATCAATTCAACTTCAGGTATATTCAAAAATTCATATCTTGAGATATAGAGCTCGGTTTGGGATGATCAAGGTACCTATGGAAATCTCTTCGAGCATAATATCTTCTAAAAATATCTACAGAATATGATTTGGATGTTTATTATTTATTATATGTTGGGTAGACAAAACTATATGATTTTGATGTTTTGTCAATTAAAAATAGTAATCACCTTTAGAAATTCATAAAAATTTTACTGAATGTGTATTTTAATATGTTTAACATTACTTCAGAGCCTGATCTTTCATATATGAAGTTCTCATGAGATTTTTAATGTAAACCCTAATAAGGGTATTTTTGGTATTTCACCCATGATATGATTTTTAAATGACCTGATATTTTAATATGTGATCATCCCCACATTAGATGAATAATTTTCTAGAGATTTGATGAAGTTTATTTTGTTATTATATTAGTATTTAGTTTTAGATGAGTAGCCATTATGAAAGAATAATAAATGATTACCTTGAGACAATAAGTGATATATATGCCTAATTAGTCTGATATTATTTCTCTAAATGGTTTTTAATTTTATTTCATAATAGAGTCAAGTAATATTAGTATATATGAATATGTTTGAGATTTTCTTTGATCTATATGTTCATATGAGTGCATAAGATGACTTATGTCTTATTTGAGTATAAAGATAATATTATTGATTATATAGTATGAGTTTTATTTTATTTCAACGCCAATATTTTATGGTGATTTTAGATTAAATTTGTGTTTAGTCTAAATAATAACCCTAAGTTGGTATATGTAGTTAGAAAGATGGGGTTTTGATATTTAAAAATAGAAAGAGGGAATATAGGCTTGGACTCATAAAACTATGATGATATTCAGGTTATTAAAGTTATGGAACTTAGAGTTGAGACTTTGTTATCGATTCCATCTGTATCAGAGGTAAGTGGTCCATGCACATGAGTACTCATAGTTTATGTTCAATATGTTTATATGTCTCCTGATAAGAGTTTCATGATCTATGTGATTTAATGTTCTAAGACATCAATGTTAAGATTTACAAACAATATTATTCTCATATTTCTATCTTTATGCAAGTATAGATACCCAAAGTCTAAAATAGTGATATGTTTCTCAAATTAGTTGTGACTCATGGACAAAGTCCATGAGAAAGTTGAAGAATCATATTCCTATAAGATTTCTTATAAATGTTTGGAAGTAATGAATACTATTTCAAGATAAGTTATGCCAGTAATGTACCCATACTTAGTTGTTGATTTCAAATAGATTTGTATTAAGAACGTAAGTACACATATGTTATTAGAATTTCTCATATTTATAGGCATAGTTATGTAGTAAGATTTCAAGTAGAAACATGCCATTAAGATTTCCTACATATGTAGAGATCTAAGAACTAGATTCCTTAGAATAAATAGTATCTGGAATGCAAGTACAATTTAAGAATATGAATTTGAAAATATTAAGACATGGTGTACTAATAAAAGTACATTTGGGGTCATAAGGTATTGTAAAATGAGTTTATGATGGCTTTATAAGATAATGACAAATTAAGTTATGATTAGGTTGCAAGACAATATTTTATGAGATCTCTATTATGATATTTAAGGTTTAATATGTAAGTTTTTATGCAAGTATTAAGGTTCAGTGTAACATCATATTTAACAAGAAGGATTGAACCACCTTGTTAGAATTCATATTTTTAGATATGTTGTACTTAAAATACATTTATGAACCTGACTTAAGATACTTTGTGTACCTAGTAATTCTATTAGCATTTTAGGTCCTTTTTCCTAAGCTATTTATCATATAATTGGTATAATTAAGTAATCTTACCAAATAAGAGTTTTAGAACAACGTTTACCCCGATAATGAGATATTTATTCAAATCCAACAATGAATTCAGTTTAGAACTTAAGAATAAAAAGATTTAGATTCAGACTTAGACTACTCACTATGTGAGTAGCCAGATTTTGAATAAAGGTACATGATATGGGTTATAGATCCAATCTCAATTAGGTAGTAATTGAGATACATGTTTACATTCAGATATAGATTCAGATTCAGATATAGATTCATATTCATATTCAGATATAGATTCAGATTCATATTCATATTTTATAATTTAGTACACGTTTAGTACTCAGTTTTAGATAAGTTCATATTCAGAGTTTAGTAAAGATAGACTTAAGATAATTAATTTGAAACATTCACGTAATGAATTATAAAATAAGTCTTCACCAGAGAGTCCTGGGATGATACAGAGGGCACGCTGCTCCAGACATTGCAGGTGTCACAGAGGGCATTTATGCCAACAGAGGGCACATTGTGCCAACAGAGGGTGTGTTGCACCATAGATGACACTTCAGTGTCAACATAGGGCACATTGTGCCAATAGAGGGTGTGTTGCACCATAGAGGACACTTCCGACACTTCAGTGTCAACAGAGGAGGACTTATTATATAATGGTGGCCACAAATAGATAAAAATTGTAAGTAAAAGATACTTTAGATTAGAGTATGTCTGTAATCTAATCCATGAGTGTGATGAGAGGAATTCATATGAGATAAGTATGACCTAGACACTTTGGTGTAGGTCATGGGACCCATGGTATAGGTCTCCAGAAAAGATAGAGTAGAAAGATAAGAGTTAAAGAAGTCAAGAGATATTATGTCTTCATATTTTAATCAGCATTTGCTATCAGTTTTATGGTGTTCAAGAATATTTTGTAATATTTTAGTTATTTAGCAATGTATATTTTAGAATACTCATGCCACTTACTCTAACGATTGTTTTCCCAATGCATGGCTGGGGACGTGATGTCCGCAGGTTCTAGAGCAGTTGAAGAATGAAGGGACCAGCAAAAGCCTAAGAGACTTTCAAGCTTGCCTAGTGGGGTACCATCTACCTAGTTGATCCTGAGTATTGACATCTTTTTATTATGAACTTATACATAAACATGATGTAGTTTTATGTTGACAAAAAGTTGTGTATGAATCAGTTTTACAGTTTTTCAAAGTGTTTCATTTACTTTTATTGCAATGGTTATCATGTTTGTGACACTCCCAGATTAAAAAAAATATGGCTTCCGCTCATGCGATATGAAAATCTGGGTGTTACACAATGTTACTGTGATTGTATAGTTCCCTTGTCTCTGATATCTGGATTGAACTCGAGGCATAGAATCATCATCCTCTCAATGTTCAATCCTTGTTTCGTGAACTAGAGTAGACTGTATGAGATGCATGTGAGCTCACATATCACATATTGAGTCACTTGAGTATGACCATATATTTCTTAGTCTCTCTTATCAAGTGGCTAGGATATCAATCTCCTATAGGAGGGACAAATCCCATCTACATCACTCACACTCAATCCCCATGTCAATACACTTGAGCATCACCTTTATGGAAACCCTTATTCAAGGTCACGTTGGATGGTGTCAAAATACATTGAATGGCATGTGATGAGTGTAGTGACTTTAGGCCTAAGAATCACAATCACCACTATCACTATGATATCTGATTCTGATTACCATTCCATGGTCTCCATGTATGTCTCAAGGTGGGTCTGTCTGATACACTATTCTCTAACAAGTACCTATGTGTTTGGTTTGATATCACATATAATGACTGATGAGATTTTGTCTTCAACCAGTAGACACTCTAGACTTATGTATTACTATTGTCTATTCTTCTTCCACATAAATATCCGACTAGGGACATAACAAGAATGTATATACTCTTATCATACATATGATCTCATTGTCTTGGTCCTAACCTGAAGACATATGTCATCAAATAACATCATTATTTAGACATATATCATCTTTGTGTCATCATCTCATGATTCAGACAAACATAATAGATAGAATTACCTTTATCATTATCAAATCAGTTATCTAATGCCTCATTCCAATCAGCATATGATTAGCTCTCTGTGCATACATACCAACAAACTCTCACTTTCACTTAGAGCCAATCACCCACGAATATTATTCCAAGTGATCGTAACATGTCCATCATATTTTTGATGCATAAGCACTTTTATAGAGGGGTAGCAACATTTGCTTTTAGTCGGTATTTTTTAAGTTTTACATATTCTTGCTTTATGACTTCTCGTATGAGATGGTATTTCCTTAGTATACTATCTAAGATTCCTTGCCTATCCAGTAGCTCCATTTATTGTCATAGGATTTCTATTGTGTCATCAATGGTTGGAACCTCTTACAAGTTCATCCAAAAGAACTTCTTGATTCATACAATATCCTTGTTGTGTCCATAACACCAAGATACTTGGTTTCTATTACAGAAATAACAATTGTCTCTTGCTTGGAACTTTCCAAGCTTACAGTTCTAATTTTGAGGGCAAATAGAAATTTGGATTGTGTTCATAAATTTTCTTTGTCATTTTGGAAGCTTGCATTAGTGTAACCATTTACACTCATATCCTCCTCATTACCATAACTAAGGAACGGATCCTTTTAGTGCTTCTCAAGTACTTAAAGGTGTTCTTTTTGGTAGTCTAATGACTTTCAATGGCATCTGACAGATATCCACTCGTCATGTTCAATACATACAAGACAACGAGATGAGTACATAACATCGCATTCATGATAGATCCAATTCCAAATGCATATGGCATCTTACTCATGATTTCCCATTATTCACAAGAATTGGGACACTAGGATCTTGAGAAACTAATCCCATGGAACGTTGACAAATTTTCTCTCATTGAATCATGCATGTTGAACCCCTTCAATATTTTTCCAATGTATGTGCTCTTTCTTAGGTCAAGAAGCTTTCCAGATCTATGTCGATAGATCTCAATTCCTATCACATAGAATGATTTGCCTAAATTATTAACAGAGAAGGTTCTTTCCTTGCTAGGTTTTAACATTTGTAGTATAAGGATGTTATTCCCCATCATTATGTGGAATATAAAAAATCTCCCATTAAATATTTTGTAATCAATAATTTCATCTTTATTTTGACTAAATTCAAACTTTTTGACTATCTTGTCAAATCAAAGATTCCATCTCTAAGATGCTTGGTTCAATCCATAGATTTACCTTTGTAGCTTATAGACTTTATTTGTGTTATATGGATTTATAGAACCTTTAGGATGTTTCACATTACACATCCTCATAAATATTCCCGTTAAAGAATGTAGTTTTAACATCCATATGTCAAATCTCATAGTCGTAATAAGTTGCAATAGAAAATATGATCCTGATGATTTAACCATGGAAACTGGTAAAGAGATTTCATTATGTTCAACACCTTGAACTTGTTTGAAACCCTTTGTAACCAATCTACTCTTATATGTTTATACACTACCATCCATGTTGGTCTTCTTCTTAAAGACCCAAGTGTACCCTATGGGTTTTACCCCTTCAGGTAGATCCAACAAGGTCATACCATGTTAGTGTACATGGAGTCCATCATTGATCCCAAGGCCTCAAGCCATTTCTTAGATTTTGGTCCCTCCATAGTTTCTAGATAGGTTGTTAAATCATCATCTTATGACTAGCTCTCCACCTTTCGGAGCTATAAGTATCATAATCTTTCAAACTCAAGGCACATTCTACTAGATCTATGAGCTTTGTGTTACATATGGAACTTAAGATTCGATGATATCGTGTGATTCTCCATGTACCTATTGTACCTCTTTTAGGTTCAACATTTTCTTATTGGTCTCAAACTTTTTGAGCTCTACTTTTCTACCACTAATTCCTTTAGAATTAAATTCTTATAGGAAAATAGCCATCCTGGCAACAAAACTCTTACGTTGTTAGATTGGAATATAAAATTAGTTTTAACAAAACAGCATTTATGTGATTTGTGGATAAAGACATTTAAGAAACTATTTTCTTACACAAGATTTCAATACTAATCTTTAAAATGACATATCGGGACACCTCCCCTGCCATATATCATATGGTGTCTTTTGAACCATTTTGGATGTACATTCTTTAGTGTAAAGTATGTGCCCAAGAGGAAATTGTAAGATTGGCTAGATTTATTGATAATTGCACCATGACTACTAGGGTGTTATTCCTTCTTTCTGATATACTATCATTGTGTTTCAGGTGGAGTCTTCATTATACACTATCATTGTCTCCTAGAAGTTCCTCAAACCCTTGGTTAAACTATTTCAACATCGATCATATCACAATATTTTAATGCTTTTACCAAGCCAGTTATGTACTTCATTCATCTCTTTGAACACTTTAAGAGATCCATACTTGTATATCATTAAATACAAATTACCATAACTAATGAGATCATTAGTAGATATAATGAAGTACTATCTAGTAACTACCTCTAGCATATATTCAAAAAGGTCTACATACATCAATATGTACAAGCCCTAATAGAATATTCACTCTCCCACTACATACAGTGAAAAGTGTTTTTTGTCATATTGCCCAATAAAATTGAGACTTGCATGTCTCTATTGGTTAAATAATAAAAAAAGTCTAGAAAACCATCAATATGACTTTAGAAATGCATTTCTCATTTATGTGCCCTAGATGACAATGTTATAGGCATTCATTGTTTGAGTCATCGAGTCATTCAATATATTTGTCTTTAGAACTATCAAGCATAGAATGAGACATAAGGCATTGCCATACAAGAGCTTATCTTTAAAATGAAACACAAATTTATTCATAATATTCTTGTCCATACAAGATGCATGATGTTTTCATTAATGAAAGTTCATAATAGCAATTCACTAATTGTATTACATGTACATCAGGAAGAATGAAAAATTCTAATTGTGGTGCCAGCAACTCTTGCTCCTTACAGTTCTAGCTCACTTATTCTCAGGTCCTGAAGTGGAGATCTCTATTTCCTTCTTCTTCCTGATATCCTCTATATAAAGAGGGAAGTTCCTTTTCTTGTGTCTAGACTGGTGATAGTGGTAGCACTTTCCTTCCTTGTTCACTCCCCCCTTAGCTTTAAGTGTAGAAGACTTTAGCTTCTGGATAGCTTTGGAACTCTTCTTAGCTTTGCCTTTTCCCTTAGACTTCCCTATGTTGATCATCATCATAGATTTGGGGTTGTTCTTCTTCATATGTGCTTCAACTATCCTCAACATACCAAGTAATTCTGACAACAACTTGTCAGAATCATTCATGTTGTAGTTCATGACAAAGTGGTTATATGATTCTGGCAGTGACTGTAGAATCACGTCTTTGGCTAACTCTTAGCCCAAGGGAAATCCCAATCTAGCAAGTCTCTTTACATACCCAATAAACTTGAGTACATGAGTACCTACTGGATCTCCTTTAGCCATATTGCACTTTAACAATGCCTTTGAGACATCATATCTCTCTTTTCTTTCCTGATCTTCACACATGTTCTTAAGATGTATTACCATCTCAGTATCATCCATGTTCTCATGTTGTCTCTACAAGTAATAGTCCATCGAGCACCACATTAGGTACTTGACATCCACAACATCTTCATAGTGCTTCTTGTAAGCATCCATGTTTTCCTTAGGCGCGGTGGGAGCGGGTTCATTTGGCTCTATTGTTTCTAGGACATAGAGCTTGTGCTCTTGAGTGAGAACGATTCTCAACATCCTGAACCAATCGTGGAAGTTGTTTGTGTTCAACTTGTCCTTCTCAAGGACCGCTCTCACCATCTTAGGGCTATCACTGGATCACTCCACTATATATATATATATATATATATATATATATATATATATATCTATATATTCACTATCGCACGGGTGACGAAGTTTTATTATCTGTGGATTTATTTTATAATAGAAAGTTAGCTAATTGTAATGAGACAACAAAAATTGTAATAGAAAGACTCATCTTGTAGATACAGTGTGAACATTTGTTTTTCCTCTGATACAGTAAAAATGATGTTTATGACAGCAGTTTACATTGTATTACAAATTGAGTCCTACTATTATATTTTTGGTCATCTCGTTACAACGTTCATTGTCTCATTACAAATATGTGCATTCCTATTACAAAATAGATGCATGGGTAACTAACCTTAGTTACCCACAAGGATATTGAATGAATGGTATATATATACACACACACACACTTACATACATACATATACATATATACCTTGTTGATTTCAGACCCATTGTATGTTGTTCTGTCCAATATAAAATCATTATGAAAATACTGACATCAAGGCTGAAATTAATTCTTCCTTCTCTTAACTCTGTGAACCAAGGCGCATTCATTGTAGGGGGGAGTATTAGTGATTGTGCACTCTTAGTCGGTGAGTATTTACTTGATTATAATGTGATGAGGGGAAGTAGAAACGCGTGCTTGAAACTTGATGTGTCCAAGGCTTATGATAGCATCACATGGGACAAATTATGGTGGATCATACAACAAATAGAATTTTTCAAGTAGTGGATTGGTTTGATGAAGTAATGTGTAGAAATAATGAGCTTCACTATCCTTGTAAATGGAACCTCTGCAGCTATGTTTAAAGGGAGAAATGGCTTGCAGAAAAGAGATCCCCTATCTCCTCTATTGTTACTATTTTTATGGAATATTTTTCATAGAGAATGAAGCAGGCAGAAGAAAGAAAGGACATAAAAGCATACACAGTGCATGGGATGCCAGTGATGAGTCATTTAATTTTTTCAAATGATGTTTTGGTATTTATAGAAGTCAAATCCAGCAACTGGGGAATCTGAATGTCCTACTTATAAGTTTTGGTGAACAAACTGGGTTGTGCATCAATGCAACCAAGACACATATTCTGTCCAAAAATTGCTATCAAGAGGAAGACAGAATATAGGAAGCTATGGGTGTCAATTTGGGCAAGTTTCCTACAACATACTTGGGTTTCCCTCTTGCTCGTGGGAATCTACAAGTAAAAGATTGTGTTGACTGCATTGATAAGATTGATGAGATGATTGCTAGATGGCCTTCACAAAGGACATCCATGGCGGGAAGAGCGACTCTCAGAAAGGCGGTCATAGAAGGACTTCTGATTTTCTGGGTGCAACAAGGTGAAATCTTGGGGCCAGTGTTTGATAGGATGGAGATGAAAATCTCTAACTTTCTATGGACAAGCGAGTATCGTCCTATAAGATATGCAAGATTGGTGTTACCCAAAGAAGAAGGAGGGTTGAATTTAAAAACAACTAGATACATTATCAAGTGGGAGACTCTGAGAATAATAATTAACTACCGGGAGGGAAACTCGGTGTGTGGATGGTGGATGAGAGAGAGATACCCACATGGGTTGTATTTTCAACTTAGAACAAGAAAAGGGTATTCACACACCATCAATGTGATGAAGAAGTATGGCCTCGAGTGAAGCACCTATTTGTACCTCAAGCCACGTGAGGTTGGTGGCTCAGAGACCAAAAGATGGACTTGTGGGAAGTAACAAGAATGAGTGGCTCAAAAGACTGTGTGATGGAACATCTTCAAAGTGGGAAGCAAGTGCCCAAGTAGACTGTGTGTGTTTTTAAAATTATGCATGGTGTGTTTCCTACTTTGGACAAGGTAGACATATTGAATAATGATGTGTCTACAACATGATTGTTGTATGGTGAAGAGGAGGAGTCTCATATTCACCTATTTGGGAGCTACAAATTTACCAATGAAATCTGGAATATGATTTGTAAAGATTTCTGCCTGCAAATGAAATTAGAAGAGGAAGATAAAAAGATGATCAGATATTGTGCAAAGATGGCATGAAAAGGCTAATGTTTGCTTCTCTATGCTACAACATATGGAGGGAAATAAATGGGAGAAGGCGTGGAGGCGCACCTATGGAGAAGAGTAGTATTGCTATAAAATATGTAAAAATGTTAAGCACAAGCTACATGTTAGATAGGTGTGTGTAATGGCTTGTTTCTAGCTATGTAGCATTGGGATATATGTAAATCTTTGTCCTCATATATTTTTAGAGGAAGACAAAATATATTTACGTAATTCTAATATATATACATGTATTCATTGCTCACGCGGGTAGCTACCTGCTCTGAATTTAGTTACTTCTTTAGAGTTTCTTACTTTACACATGTACAGGGTTACTTTACTATTACTTTTCACGTATAAATAGTTATATTTGTAATAGATGTAATAAATATAAAATTATATATTTATTCTAGAATTTTAACGATGTATTGTCCCCAGTTTATTTTTTGTTTAATAGTTACTTTTTGGTCAACATAGTTACTTTTTTATCTAGCGGGATATTTTTTGACCAAATAGTTACTTTTTGGACGGCATGAGTAGCGAATTTCTAGTTACATGTGCGGGTATTAAAGATAAATCATATATATTAGTTGGGATCCTATGTGGTATTTAATTGGATATGCACATCAATCATTTTAAATATTTTCCTCGTATGTAATAAATAAATGATAAAATCAAATCTGATCATATCGATTAAATCCCAAAATATAGTAAATTGATGTAGCTCTAATACTACAATTGAGAAATATGGCATTAGATACAACAGTGGAAATAAAAAAATTGCCGACCTTGAATAGTAGATCGCGTCAACAACTACGTAATGAGAATAAAGGTTTGCAAGGTATATACCTAGTCCTAGAACAAGTCTAGTGACTATATGTTGTTGTATTGTGATACTTTCTCAAGTTGCACCTGGACCCATCAGCGTCGGCCTCCTGGTTGATCACCATAGAAAAAAGTTTACTTCATCCTCCTAACGGGTGGCAAAAGCCTCCTCACCTCTATAGTAGTCCATGTGCACCACCGAGAACTTTTGTCATTCTAGATGAACAGAGAAGGAGTTATCCCTTCTAGTCAGCATGCTAGTGTTGACTTGCTTTCCCAATTGCCTCTCCCTTGCTATCCCTCCCTTTGAGGGGTAGGCCTTGCTCGGTTTCTCACGTTACCACAATGAGAAGATAAAAATTATTAGAGCTTATTGTTATGTCTTTGCAAGGCCTCCACTGCCCCTTTATTATAGGAGGGTTAGGGTCAAGAATTCTAGTATGAGCAGGAGTTGAAGAGACATATTTTCATAATTTTTTTGGAACCTACAAACATTGAATCGGTCGGTTCATAGCTGAAATGGTTGATTCACATGTGAGCGGATCAGTTCAACTCTTAACATTTCCATTTTACTATGTTTCTCAATCACAATTGTATTGGCAATTAATATTTGATTAATGCATCACATGACGTCAGCATCAATCCTTAATCCAATTATATTGATCAACAAAACAATCAGTTCACAACCTAAACCGACCGGTTAGAAATTTGAGATGATCAGTTCACTTGCTCAACCGGTCGTTTCAGAGTTCTGACTGCCAATACTGGTTCAAATTGACCTGACACTTGAATCGATTGTTCCAACACTTGAACCAGACAGTTCACAGTCTAGTCAGTCAACTTCCAACCATTGTTATTTAAATTGAATACCTAACACCTTAGTAATCAAGTTAAACATCATTCATAGATACACTCCTATTCCAGGTGCATCATATGTGTGTGACCATATAGGTCCCAATTTACAATGTCAATGAATGTCCACAACCAATTTATGACATCACAAATAATGAGTGGTATCTAGCAACACATCATTGCTAACCAAGGAATTTGAAAAGTTGGAGAACAACTTCAACCTACAATATGTGATCAATGTTACTGTGATCATATAGTTCCTTTGTCTTTGATATCCGAATTGAACTCGAGGCATGGAATCATCATCCTCTCAACATTCACTCTTTGTTCCTTGAACTAGAGAAGACTGTATGTGATGCATGTGGGCTCACATATCACATATTGAGTCACATGAGTATGGTCATGCGTTACTCAGTCTTTCTTATCAAGTGTCTAGGATATCAATCTCCTATAGGAGGCACAAATTCCATCTACATCAGTCACACTCAATCCCCATGTGTCACAACACACCTGAGTATCACCTTTATGGCAAACCTTATTCAAGGTCATGTTGGATTATGTCAAAATACATCAAACAACATGTGATGAGTGTAGTGGCTTTAGGTCTAAGAGCCACAATCAGAACTATCACTATGAGAGCTGATTCTGACTACCATTCTATGGTCTCCATGTATCACTCTCAAGATGAGTCTGTCTGATACACAATTCTCTAACAAGTACTTATGTGTTTGGTTTGATATCACATATCATGATTGATGAGATTTTGTCATCAATACACACTCTATTCTTATGTTTTAATGTTGTCTATTCTTCTTCCACAGTAATATCTGACTAGGGACATAATAAGAATGTATATACTCTTTATCATACATATACAAGTCTCAAACCTCAAGACATATGTCATCGAGTAATATCATTCTTTAGACATCTATCATGTTTATGTCATCATCTCATGCCTGAGACGAACATAATAGATGGAATTACCTTTATCATTATCAAATTAGTTATCTAATGCCTCTTTCCAATCATCATACAATTGGCTCTCTTGGCATACATACCAACAAAGTTTGTAGCTCATGTTTTTATATAATAGTATTACCACTATTAATGATGTTATATAAATTGCATATGTCGATACAGAAGTTATATCAATGTAATATGACATGTTTTGTGATTAATGTACCTAGGATGGACAAGTTCTCATGTAGGTCACAGGATGATGAGCGTCTATTGTACCCACACTGACAATAGTGAGAATGGAGACTCATAAGATCCTTTATTGTGGGCTTAGGGATGTAACAATCATAAGTCGGTAATTTGGATTGACAAACTCTTTGTGGTAATTTATGGAACTTCTCCTCTCGATGGGACCCTTTATAAGTTTCATGTGGTTGTTCTATCATTTTAGGTCTAACAGAAAATGTGGAAAGATAAATATGATAATGTCTTAATAAAGAATGACACATATCAATATAGAGTGTCTATGTACTCTCACTTTCTTGAATGTTGTATGAGTCATTGGTATGATGAGATGTAATGTATTTCTTCATTGTTTCTAAAAACTTGAAATGTGTATATTTCATATTGTGCTTTATGTTACTTCCTTAATATTGATGGAATTCCTTTTAATATACATGTCATGATTCATATATGATACTTTGGTTTCTTTTTATATTAGATATTTAGTTCAAAGTATCATGTTTTGTTATCCTTTGGATCTACAATGTTATGTAGAGTTGATTGTTGGTTTTTCATGTTCGAGATGTGGTTTGTGGGTCTTAGTTTAAGGACTGGAGGCTATGTGCCTAGTTTGCATGGTGAGACATCCAACTATATTTTAAATGTTGGTTCTATGTTTTGACCCAGATTTTTGAGATATGTGTTTCATTTAGAAGAAAAAATATATTCAAGACTTCTACTCACTACGCCATTGGGTTTTTGTTGTGTTCTAGTTTAAGATGATTTAATTTATTGTGATTTTTGTCTAGGATTTTAGTAAGAAGGATGGTTTTGAGTAACTCATATAATTGATATCTTGTTTGTGGTTATTATAGTTGGATGAGTAATGTGGTTGAAACCCCAATCCAGACATTTTTTTCTCATCTCTTAACACATATGAAATTTTTCCTTTAGTTAAACTATTATTAATTCATAAATATTCTCTTTATAGTTTACTAGAACAATCTAACCAAAAGTTAGAACTTATCAGTTCATCCTACCCTTCTTGTGAACAAGTCCAAATTCCCTTCATCCAACTTTGTGCACTTGCAAATAAGAATTGATAAAATTTAAATTCTCTAGTATAACAACCAAGAGAGGTGCTAGTATTTGAGAGGTGGCTCTCTAATCACATAGTAGAGTCACAAACCCACTTCTGATGAGTTTCCATAATTGGGTTAGATTCATCATAAAGACATAAACTCTTCATTTGAGCATGTGTTTAAGAATGTATGTATTCTAGGAAATATATAAACCATTTCTATTCGATTCTATCCCAAGAAAGTAACATAATTTTCACGAGTCCTTGAAGAAAGAGTGATATATGAGATATTGAGATGATGATTTCATCAACATTCAAAATAAGAATAAGTATACCATTCATAGATATTTTGATAATGTTAGATTGATCACAGTGATATCTCTAAAATTTGAAGCCACAGACAATTATATGAAAGATTATGAAACCAATATCATGAGATTTATTTTAGGTTGTGGATGGATTTGTGTAGCATAAATGCCTTACCATAATTCCCCTAAATCAAGAAACCAAGTGTTGGGTCCATGTACATTATTCCTTGCGGGTTACCATATAAGAAAGTGTTGTTGACATCAATTTGGTGCATGGGTCACTCATGTTAAAACCATGGATAGCAAAATTCAAACAGAATTGAGACAAGAAATTAGATCAGAAGGTTTTCTAAATAACCGATGCTAGATTTTGTGATGCATATTTTAACCACTAGTTGATCATTATATTGATTAGTAGATCCATCATGATGATATTAAATAGAAAATGCCCAGTGGATGATCCTAGTGTGCTCTGGATGCAAGGCATGTATTTCTTATTTCATGGCAGCCTTCCATCCCAAGTGGGTTTCAACTTCAAAAACATATTGAGGAAGAAAAAGAATATAGTGCAGTCATAAACTTTGCCATAGATATACACTACCAGTGAAAATAAAACAAGAAACATGATACTTAGCACAATATCGTGGATGTTTCCTCAAAGACATAGGCATCTTCAAAATTTTACCTTAATTTTTTGTCACAAGTGTATCTTCTAGTTGGAGGCATGGTGATGGGAGTGTATCAACTTGGACAGGGATTTAGTTTCATCATAGGCTACTGCAAATACTAGATGAGTCATTGATAACTTTCTATTAGGTAGATCAAGGTTTTCCCCACCAAGTGAAAAGAAGGGTGTATTGTAAAAAAATGACATTTGTAGTAATAAAGAATAATGAGTGGTTGGATAGAAACATTTGTATCCTTTTTGGGTGTGTGAATACCTCGAACGACAATGATAGATAGCCCATGTTGAGGGTTAATATATTGGAGCGATATTTATAAACAAGAAAACACATGGAAAAATCTTGGGTGGATGATTGAAGGTAAAGAAGTTTATGTGACTTTGTCCTAACAAAGATGTAGTCATTAGGTTTATAAGGTAATTAGTTATATGTATGGAACTAGGACAATGGAGTTTTAGGACATCCCAAATCTTAAAAACATCCCTTTTGTATACCCCATTTTGTTAGGGGTTATACCCACAAGAGGATTGATGGATAATCCTATCCAAAGTACAATATGTATGAAATCCATGTTGCATATATTCACATGCATTATCAATGCAAATAATTTTCAAAGTCAAGGAGAACTGGTTTTTAGAATGGATAATCCTATTCAAAGTTATGAAATCCATGTTGCATATTCACATGCATGATCAATGCAAATAATTTTCAAAGTCAAGGAGAACTATTTTTTAGTGTGTAGAAGAAAATTTGAGAAATCACATTTCATGCATATGTTTCAGTAAATAAATATGTGTTGCATCATATCAATAATTGATGAAGGAAACTATCTTGAGACATGTATCATACAAAAAATGTCTCTAAATATCAAAATGAACAGCATAAAATGGATGAGAACTTCAATTGTTAAGTCTGCAAGGGAAATGTATGATGGTGCTTGCCTAGTTTTATTGATATGCATTGCAATTTTTCATATTCAAGTTTAGGAAATAACATAGGAATTGGTGTATTCCCAACGCATAGATGCTACTGGGATAGTGTTTTGGTTTGTGACAAAATAAATATATTTGAAGGTTGTAAGCGGTTTGAAGATGGTAGAGATCATCATCAGCTTCATATCCCCCACCAATCATCTTCCTCATCTCTCGTCCTATATAAGAAAAATATATATAAACATGTCAAATGAAAGTTGAGGAATTAGTTAAACTATTGATGGAAACTAGGGTAAGAGGAATTTGTGAACAAACAAAGCACATTGAAGCAGTAAGGGGTTGGTTCCTACTATACCCAAACCAAGATCCTTTCAGGTTGATCCATCAATTAATTAGATCAATGTATAAGAAGTAGGCATGAGATTGCAAAATAAATATTCACTGTAAACATGTGAGTTGTATATCCTGAGTAAAAATTCACTAAAATGAGGAACTTTCATATGAAGGATAGATACTTGAAGTTTGGCAACACTGGTTTGGACATATTTCAAGTTTCTCCAAATCAATTATGTTGAGAGTGACCATGATCTAGGAAGAATAAGGGATTGAATCTTCCATACTATAAGTATCACCTAGATAAATCGAGGGTATACTATTCTAGATTCCCATGTTTCTTCTAGGACTTAGCCTCCCTATGGTTGGTTCTCTTGAAAAAAAATACAATACCATGATGGAGATGGTGTTAGAGCTTCAACCAAATGTGGTCCATTGCATGTCAACAACCACATATTTTTTTCCTTTCGACAAGAATCCACAAGTAAAGTGGCAGGTTCAATAGTGTTGGATGGAGCGATAGGGATACTCACCCATATAAATGAGAAAGAACATGAAGGGGTCATATGTAAGAATTTATTGACATACTAGTGCATGGGAGGCAAACAATATTTCTAGAAACTAACATATTAAGATCTCATCTTCATGTTGTCGCAAGTTAAGTAGGTCAAAAGTGAGAGTGTGGAATTCTTTTGGTTCCCTCCATGTGCCTTTGAATGAATCATAGTGATAGGAAAAGTGGTGGAATAGTCAAGATGCAAGCTATGTTATTTCTTATGTAGTTCAAAGACACAAGTCACGTTTCCTATAGAAGAGTGGACACGGACAACATGGTCCCATGCAACATTAGATTATTATAGATAGAAGGATCGTTATTCTTTAGGTTTCATCATAGTACATGGGAATCACTTTCACACAACTCCTTCCAGATCTTCCCTTAGAATCATTTTATGATTCATCTTTAATATGAGGAGGACCAATTAGATGTTGCCCTTTAACGGGTGAGTCCACGTGAATCTAGAAAGAATGAGCTCATGGAAGATAGTTGGTCTCGTTAAGCTTGATGATGGTCATACAACATGGGTATCCATCAAATTTTTCCAGATTCGTCACACAAGCATAAATACAATAATGATGGAAGATCAATCAACAACATACATGATATTCTACGGAAAGGAAGCAATGTTTGGAGAGCCAATAAGAGAAACAAGAGCCTAACATTAGGTGTGTTAGAAGTGCATGACATGTTCAAGATGATGGTCATACACCATGGGTATCCATCAAATTTTTCCAGATTAGTCACACAAACATAAAAAATAATGATGGAAGATCAATCGACAACATACATGATATTCTATTGAACGAAAGTAGTGTTTGGAGAGCCAATAAGAGAAAAAAGAGGCTAACATTGTGCGCATTAGAAGTGCATGCCATGTTCAAGGAAAGATCCAGGTGATACAACATTTCATTGCAAGAGACACATCATGTTGGGGATCAAACTGAGTAGTTGGAGGTGACACAAAGGAACATGCCATGTATTACTAGGGGCACAACATAATTAGATTAAAATACAATAAGAAACTCTAGGAGTGAAGTAAAAGATTGCATATCACTTCAAATATCTGAGAATATCAAGGATTGTTGGTCTCTTAACAATGCAAATATGCTCTAACATAAGTGTTCATGTTAGACCACAAGAGTGTCATATGAACTTTCCAAACGTAGTCCTTTAGGGCATGAGACCACTAGAAAGGTCAGAGGCCTAGATGGAGAGGACTTCGGGAGCTGAAGGAGCTACAAATGAGAGGAGGGGAGAGCAAGGGGAAAGGATGGTGCAAATGGAAGAGGAAGCGACGCCAGTGGTGAAGTTGGAGAGGAAGCGATAAACATCCTTAACTTGATCCACCTTGATACCATGTAGACATTATCAAGAGGATGATTTCATTATGACTAATTCCAATTTACTTTAAGTCGTAGGGTAAAACAAAATTTCAACAATGTAGGAAAAAATCATGTACTACACTACCTCACTATTCTCCATGCAAAAATGCATAAGCAAAATACAACATATACAAAATCAACCTATTCTCAATAGATATGAAAGTGCCATTTATGGGTTCATACTTGTGTATCAAGAGGTTTTTCCAACCTGGTGATTTTTTGGCCTATATAAGTTGACTTTTTAATATAATTATGAGAGATACAAAGGAACTCCAAGTAGGCAAATTTGTGTGAAACCATATAAAACTTTGACTATCTTTTATTGTTTGCCACTCTCCATATTCAATGTCTCATGTTTTGATCAGGGAAACCTCTTTCAAACTCACTACATAACTATAACTTGATAACATGCAAAGATTTGGGATCTATAGTGTAAAAAGTCTATGTGCGATACAAACTTATGCATCGAATGCAATGTTTGAGAAATTTTCTTAATGATTATTGCTCAAAATTACATGATACATTCCATGTCTGAGGCAGGGAAAGATGCTCAGCCAATGCACTTTAGCTTCACTCACACAAAAAATAAAGAGTTTGATGCAAACAAAGATAATACTATTTCCACCGTCAAGAACAATTGTAACCTATAGATGAACAAATCATAACAAATAATCACCAAATCTTCTATGAATCTTCATCCATTCGGAGCCTACTTTACATGGATTTGTTTAACTGTAAGGAATAAACTATCACATCTAAGAAATGCCTCAATATTGCGCCACATAGTATCACCTTAAAATTTGCAAAAGTACGAGCTACAATTATATATTGTCCACGATGGTTGACGATACTTGTATAGCTGGAAATGTCACTGTGGAGTTGTTATAATTACAAATCAGTTACGATTGTAAGCAAGAATGTGAATACAATAACAGAATATATGGATCCCGATTGCATTTAGTATGCACGGGGAATGGATGATGCTATTTTGGGTCATCATCTATAGTGACTCAATGGGTAGGCACTTTTTTCTCTCAGTTCTCTTTAATTTCCTTTGGTTTTGTCTATTTGTCAAACAGTTTGTGCAGTTTCAATTGTGCAAAGAAAACATTAAGCTCTGGCTAACCTCCTTGAATAAATAGACAGAAGTTGCTTATTCAAGAGTAGCATAGGGACATAACACATTACAGTGATGTCTAAATATTATTATGTTCTTGTACAGATCGTGCAAAGTCAGTATGAATCTGAGTTCGATGCTTACTTTAGTGATCATGTACTCATTCTCATTTAGTTATTGCGTAGTCCTTCATTCATACTATGTAATCAGCAGCCCTATCTACATTATTTGCTTATATATCAAATAGAGTTTTACTTCTATCCAAGAAAGAAACTCCCCTTGTCTTCGACATTCTGGTCACTTTTTGTTACTTGAAGAACTAGGAACTTGTGGTAAGGACATGTGTTTCCTTTCAGGATACACAAGTTGGTCATCAATATGCAATAATATCATAACCATTTCAATTATGACTACGTAAAAAGTGTGGAAGATATATTTAGACTATTCCAAGCTGTAAAACTTGATCTACATGATAAGTACACGGCAACTATGGTGACATCGTCTGCTGCAAAATATAGAATGTAAGGGCATGGGTCACAAACCGCTGGACTTATGTTGGATTAATACGTTGAATTTTTATAAATTCTAGCCAAATAGTCACATGCCAATGTCATGCTATGTAATATTACCATCTTTACCGCTAAAACCATATAGTCCATGGAAGGAAAAAACACAACGAGGTTGTCTAATGCTTTATTACACTTGCAACAATAAACAAGCAGATTGATGCTTCACGTATAAAGTATGAAGACGAAATAAGATACTCTTTTTTACTAATCTAATGCAAAGACTTCTCTCAGTGTACAAACAGATAAGATGAACATAATGGAGATTCATTCTCTTGCTGAGAAGGGTGTTAGAACATTAAAAAGTACTAATTTTCTGATTTGCATATCTCTTTGTTTACTTACGACATTGTTCTCTTCACTCTATCATGCACTCACGAATACTACCTATATAGAGGCTTTTGAACTGTTGCTCTTCGAACTCAACACATGGATGTACTTGCTTCTTTATCTATTGAATCGCAATGGGGTCTCTGTGTCACGAAAAGGAAGGAGTTGTCAAAACTAATTCTAGCACGGATACTAGGGTCAAGGGAAGATCTACAAACTTAAACGAGCCAAGTATTTAAGGAAGTAAAGACAAAAGTTGAACATAATAAATCGAAAGACGAACTTTTTAAGTTGAAAAACAATTGACTCAATTTGGAGTTTTCCATTAATTGGAATACAACATTCAATTCTATCCTAATATTCAATGGTAAATCTCGGGGTCTATGATCAAAATCAAAATTGTAACATTTGTTGTGGTGTGTTCAAGAGGTCAAATTAGAAGTTTAACCATCCAACCTTCTAATTTGCAACCTTCAAAAGAATTTATCATTGAATTTATTTTGACTTCTTTAATGAAGGCTCAATAAGTTTTTCAACATAATTTAAACTTTAGATTCAATGTTCAACTATCTTGATTGGAGCCACTATGTGAAATCAACATATAAAAACTAAAGACACAAGGGAAACTCATAGCCCAAACAAATCTAAGATTGGTTTTTCTAAGGTAATTTGAGTCGACCTAGAACAGGAATGGGTGACATCAAAATTGATAATGAAATAGTAGGAGCACACCTGTTGAGTGCAAGTCTGGAGTGACATTTCAACTACAGTAAAAGAGACAGAAAACATTTCGACTGTAAATGGTTCTCTATAAATATATTAGGCATCCCCATAATTGGTGTACTTTGGCTCTCGCTGATAAATACCATCATGTGCCAAATTTCACCTTGTACTTTTTTTGGATGTGAAGCCAACCCAACCATCCCTTAAATAACGTTACATCAACGAATTATACTACAAAATAATTCTCAGTGAAAGGCTGTACTGGTGAGCATATTTTCAAAGACAACATAATGCATACTTATTTAAGATACAAAGTACCTCTAAATTCAAGAGAACTCCATAAAAGAAGCATCAAATGAGGGAGTACAGATTAACTTTAAGGAATATGTATCTCCAACCCCTTAATAATTCAAGGCGGCTTATTATACATTTTAATAATAAGGATGACTTGCTTCTTTTACTAGTATAATTTGTATGACAATTATGGCAACAGAAGAACACTTTATGAACCACAGATAAGTTTGTATAGAGAATCCACTAGAGGTATCTATGCATAATTGAATTATATACATAACAATTTTCTATTTCCAAAAATAGAAGATTTTTTAATGCAACCTACGGGTATGTTAGAAAGCCATTTGTCCTTAACCCACTTAGTGAATTTTTTAACCTTGATTGCAAGTGCAACATGTAGCACAATAAATTTTATCAAATAATACTAAATTCAACGTGCAGAATATTTAAAAGTCAAGCTTGTACTAGTTTCATGTTTCCTTCATGGTGGTTTATGTTTAATTGTATATATGGCATGTGATAGAACAGTAGTACATATATGCATCCACCTGTTAAGAGTGACAATCATGTGGGTTTATTTATCTTATGATTCAATTTTTACTTCTGTATTATCTAGTAATGACATAGTAAGATGGAATGTAAACTCAACATGGAATTAGTCCACATTGACGAGCGTGGGATCAATAAAAAAAGCTACTGCCTTTAGCAAAAAAAAACCAGAATTAGTCACTATATAAACTGATAACAATCCTTGACCCACAGAATTTAAGAACACTTGTGTGCACACCCTTTAATTGAATCTTCATCTTCCAATGAAGAGCAAGGCCGAATTCGTGTATAATCATTATCAAATGCTTGTAGTCAGATGCGGTGAACCACTTGAACAACTAACCAATCCAAAAGATATTACTAGCATTGGATCTTTCACACAGGAAGAAAAGTATGTTTCATCTGAATGAGGCAAAATTAAGGCTAGCAACATTATTTTGCTCAACTCCCTAGACATGTTTTTGCATACAGTACGGTTTTTCTATAGATTCTGGCATTTGGATACAAGATATCTATCATCCCCTCTAGGCTCCCACTTTGTCAACACCAATTTTACCGCTCATGTTCATAGCTATATTTACAAAATTATAGATTACTTCAAATAGGCTGGACAGAGTCACACTTTAGGAACTAAACAGGAAATTATGGAAAAATTAGATAATTCATATTAATGGGTCAAATATTGGATAGTAACTGAATAAACATTATATTGTTGATATATGTCAATTGCCACAAACACAACATTGTACTAATGTTTCTTTTCATGGAACAAAAGAATATAATGGAATTATCTAAATTTGCTGCAACAGATTTTTGGGAGTGGGTTTAGAGTTTTGAGGGAAGTTACGTAAAACAAATATATAAAAATAATTCTTCTAATCATTATGTTATATATATTTGTGTGTGTGTGTTTGTGATATAAATTATGGCATGCAATCTCCAGTCTTGTAGCCATTATCTTACTAATAATATACAAAAAAATTAGGATGAGAGAACTATTCTAGTAAAGTTGAGAGTGGACCTTAAAGCTTAATATCTAAAGCAACATACAGAAATTCATACATGCATTCATGGTCTGGGATGTTTCTACACTAGAATATATGTGGAGGACATTGCAATGTGAAAAACAACAGAAATGCACCCAGAAGAATCTTAGCCAGAGATGGAAAATTATATTATGTCTGGGGTTTTACTACATTATAATTGTTTTTATTCAATTTCGAAATTTTCATAAATTAGTATTTTTTTCATGTGTTATGTATGACTAGTAACAAATCACTTTCAAAATGTGAATAACAGAACAAACAGTGTGTGGCAATATCTTCTAGTCTGAGTTGTGGCAAAAGATCTTGCTAATCAGCAACGGGGATGTCTACACAAGGGTAATTCGTGTCTTGTGATTGGCTCCTAGTGAAGCTATTGTAACATATAAAGTCATACTCATGGGTAATAGGAGAAGCACACATAGGCAGTGCATCCAATCATTTGTGATATACACAACCATGCTAGAAACCTTTGTTGGGATTTGTATTCATGGCAAAACTTTTAGCTCTTATTATATCAACCATATGGGTCCTATAGGTTTTGTTAACTTTGGTGATCTACTCCACTGACACTCATTTTGATAGTGTTATTTCACCATAATAGTTTATTTTGATCTATAGATTTCTCAACAAACATCCTTGATATTTGAGATAAGGAAGCCACCTTCCATGTACATAGCCATGCATGGTAGTCAATCAATATTTACACAAATAGAATACTACCACAAGGCACTACCTAAACTTTTACTTTATGTTCACTCAAATATTTAATTGATCTCATGTTGATCATTTCTTCCTTATATCATCATCCTCATCATCTAAGCCTCAGTCCCAACTATATTGGGGACGGCTACATGGATCCTTCATTTCCATTCAACTCTATCATGGGTCATATTCTGGTCGAGATGTAGAGATTCAAAATGTCTCTTTATAAGCTCTTCCCATGTTAATTTAGGCCATCATCTTCTTCTATTAATTGTTCTTGACTCAATAGCATTGTTCTGTATAGGCACATTAGTTGGTCTACGTTGCACATGTCCATACCATCTGAGTCGGCCCTCACGCAACTTGTCTTCAATGCTCGCCACCCCCACTTTATTCCTGATATAATCATTTCTCAAGTGATCTTTTCTTGTCTTCCCACACATCCATCTCAGCATACACATTTCAACCACACTCATCTTGTTGAGATCTTGTCTCTTCACCGCCCAACATTCACTCCCATAGAGCTTGGATGGCAATATAGTTGTTCTATAAAACTTGCTTTTTAATCTGAGAGGGATCTTCGATCACATAATACTCTAGTTGCACTTCTCCATTTCAACCATCCTGCAGTGATCCTATGACACCGTCATTTTGGACATCCCATCTATTTGAATAATAGAACCCAAGTAACGAAATCGATCACGTTGTTTCTTCCTTATATGGTTAAGAAAAATCTTTCACTCAAATGCATGTTGTTGAATCTTCATAAGAAGTTTAATTTTGATTGAAACAATACACTACGTTTTTGGCTCTAATACCTAGACACACTAGAAAAGATGTACGGGAGTGAATTTCTCCTCCTTCAATATTGTTTAGGCTGTCCTTCTACAACAGAAATAAATTGCATGCTTCTTTTGTATAGTAAATCCCATTTTTAGAAAATAAGAGACGGCTAATTGATGTATTAGATAGGAGAAACCCTGTTCTTATAAATAGGAGAACAGGGAAGCGTACAAGACATAAGACAACCCTAATGGGCCAAGACACTTAGGCCCATATTACAAACTAATAATAAAACACTAACTAAATAACTCTCAACACTCCCCCTCAAGCTGAAGTTGGGAGAATCCCAAATCAGCTTGCAGATAGAGAGTTGGACTAAGAAAACAAAGAAACAGAATAAAACGATAGACTAAGCCCATATAAGCATTTTCTCCCCCTCAATATTACATTAAAGGACTCAAACACTCAGACACTCCCCCTCAAGTTGATACTCCAAGCAAGCAGGCAAGCAGGTCACAGAAGCTTCTCGATCATCTAGAGCAAAAGATTACATAGCTGATAGGCACTAAGGTCTTCATCAAAGTCGTCGTCGTAGTAGCCAGAGAGTGTTGGATCACAGTAGCAGAGCCCAGAGAGTGTTGGATCACAGTAGCAAAGCCCAGAGAGTCAACGTGTCAAAACACGGACATGCCAGAGAGTGATGGCGCACAGTAGCAAAACTCGACGACGTAGGCAGATAGAAGACCAGTGGGCAGAGTAGCAAGTAAATAAATAACTCCAGTAGGCGAAGCTCCATGTAAGGTCAGAACAGGTGTCTTCATCATCTTCCCTCTTCATACAGTATCCATCACAGCAGCATACGTCAAAGTCCAGAGAGTGTTGGTCCATAGTAGAAAATCAACGTGCAAATAAATCACGGACAGCAGAAAGTGCAAAAGCACAAAGCAGCAAATAAGTGCTAATCATAGCACAAGTAGTAAGAAAGACGTTTGAATATGTAACTTCATAGCAGCAGTCGAGGTAGATGATGAATAAGCAATAATAGCAGCAAAGCACCAAATAGCAGCAGCAAGAAGATCCATAAAACAACAACAGAAGTGGCATGAATATCCATATAGATAGCAACAGAAAGCATCACATAGCAGCAGCATGAAAATCCATATAGATAGCAGCATATATATATCTTCTTCTCTTTCTTCATCACTCCTCCATCTCATCTCTTCCTCTACTCTTCATCCTCTATTCTCCCCCTCATGCCAACCATGGAAGGAGTCAAAGAGTGGTTGGCGTGGAGAGTCAAAAACAATGGTAGACGCAAGGTTTAGTGTAGGCAAATATGTGGAGGCAGTAACAAATAATGTGAGTCAAGGTGAAAAATGACCCGAATAGGCAAATCCGGATAGAAAAATAAATAGATCTTTCTCCGACCCGAAAAGGGGATTTGTTTGGCCCGTTATAAGGCTAAAAAATGGATCCAATTAGCACAAATATTTGAGTGTATATGGGGGGGCAGCAAAAAATATTGAGGGAATTAAAAAAAAATAGGTTGTTTGGTGGAACGATTAGAGGCGGTAGGGGGCGGTGGACAACAACAGCAAATCGGTGGTGGCTCGTCTAGGAGCGGAGCCGTGGGGCAAGGCCAGTAGCTGGTGGTCGGTCAGGAGGATGGAGGAGTAGATCACAGTGGCAGCAGTTGCGCATGCAGGCAGTAGGCGGGATTGCAAGCAGAAATTAACAGTGGTAGCACAGTAGTAGGTCCAGTCAGGTAGCAAGAGTCGGCGGCGGCAGTCAGAGGGGCAGCGACGCCGGAGCGGTAGTGGCGTAGTGGCAGGTAGCGACGGCGGCTAGACATGCAGTGGCGGGCGTAGGAAGAGAGGAGACAGCAGGGGCGGCAGCGCGACAGAAGGTGGCTGAAGTCAAAGACGACCATAGGCAGGGAACAATGATAGAAATTCCCTGCAGGCAGCCAAGCACCGCCAAGGGCGGCGGCCGCCTGCAAGGGGGCGCTCCTACTTTTCTTGCTCTCTCTCACGTAGGGTTTTGGTCCCTAGGACGGCTGCTCTGATACCATCTTAGAAAATAAGAGACGGCTAATCGATGTATTAGATAGGAGAAACTCTGCTCCTATAAATAGGAGAATAGGGAAGCGTACAAGACATAAGACAACCCTAATGGGCCAAGACACTTAGACCCATATTACAAACTAATAATAAAACACTAACTAAATAACTCTCAACACCCATAAAGAGTGATATTAGTCAACCAAGAAGAAACCTATAAGCTCATACCAAATTCTATGGTAGAAGTCTATCTCAATTCATATTGTTAATTCAAATGTTTGGTCTCATTACAAGGTCCTAGATGAGGATTTTGTTAAGTATGTCACTACGTTTGTTTGAAATGATTAGAGACTCACTTGTTAAACCCTCGACCTGGTAAAGCTTGAATAAAATAACATGCTTGTATATGTAATTTCATTTGTCGCATTTACAATATACTTATGGTTGATCAACACGATTCATATATACATTCCACTAGAACCATTCAAACATTTCCAAATGTAGTAGAGAACTAGAATACTCATTTCTTGGGTATTGCAAGTAGCGTCATGTTCCTAAGCCATGTCCTAAATTTAACTATTGCATTGATGTGTTAACTTCTCAATGTCTTGAAAATTGGATGCCTTTTACTGTGTTGAAGAATAAATGGTTTATGAATCCCTCTCCACTCAAATTCCATGTTGGTTGGTTCATCTTCGATTATTCTTGGTTCTATGTTTTCTAAAATGATCTTCATCAAGGTAACAACAAGCTCCTGGATATATTGGTTGAGTGCATTTTATTAGGCCATTTAAAATATGAATGAATATGTTTTTCTCATCAAATGCAAGTGACTATTGGTATGAAAATGTCATGTCTATAAGAAAGGTTTTTTCTTGAGTCTTAAGGGTTCAATTTTGAGAATCAATTAATTGACTCTTTGTCAAGTATGTTTCTACCTTCTTTTATGCATATCTAGCATATACCTATAACAAACTACAAAATGAAAGACAAAACAAGCATTTTATTCATGACTCTCTCGAGATGGATCCACTAAATCTTCATATGATACTAAAGATCACGATTATTGAATGTTTCCATTTATTCTTACTTGGATCTACTATATCTACAAGAAACCTCAAAATGTGCACCACTTGTCTTCTTTCCAATACATGTTTTGCGGACAAGCTTGGTCCTAAAGTGTAGAGATTTTTTCCATCGAAACGAGCAACTTTGGTGCTTTATGATAAAGATAGTTGAGGTCTAATACAGTTTTCTCTTAGTTGCGTTCCAATTTGGTCATCACTAATATAAATATTTTGAGTATCAACAACCTAATAGAACATACGAGCGTGTCAAAGTTCACATTATTGCAGAAGAATATGTGTATAACATGGATATGCCTATATTTCAATTAGATGTCAAGATTGCTTTCCTATATTTGTTTTAGAGGAATTATGGATAGAGCAACATCTTTTGATAGGGAGGCTATTATCATACTCTATAAACCTTAAGAGTTTAATGGCCTTGAGCAAGATACATAAAAGTCTATCCAGATCCTCAATCGATTTTAGAGATGGACATATTATGCTTTTTATTTAGAGTGAAAACATTTCATGGTTTGTTTTTTATCTTATATGTAGATGACATCACCTTATCCAGTAGTGACAAGGCTATTCACGACTAAAAGATGCTCGTGTAAAATCTTACAAGCATGGCTAGTTGGTTCAGCTAAAGGGCTCAAATGAAGTGACCCAGGTTTGAATCCCACAAACCAACCTTAATTGACCTACCTATTGCACATCCAGGGCTTAGTGCGGTTATTGGGATAGCAGGGAATCGCTCCTTATTGTTTCAAAAAAGTTATTCATGCAAATATTTTGTTACTTAGTCTTTTCTAAGACATAGGTTCTTTCTAAATAGTAAAGTTGATGATACAATTGTAATAAATTTATTTGTCCCAACAAGCCATTAAAAGGGCCAGTGCTCCAAAAAATATGACCTTCACGGTCATATAACCGGCCCTTATTGTGTATATTCAACCCAGTTTGTAGCCACCTACTACATGTGCACGCTATTGGATTATACATAAACATTTTAAAATTGGTACTCTGTATGTATATCTATCATCTCTAATCTTATTATATTGCTAATTTTAATGATTTTTAAAGCTCTAAAATATTTATTATAATAGTTTTGAGGTACTAATTATTAAGTTTATATGTTCGGGGATATGTTAACGTGGCATGTATGTATGTTTTTTAACAAGCTTGCGTTAATAGCTTCAATAAATTCATTTGCGTTTATTTCATATGGCTTTTTGCTAAGATCATGCATGGAGACTCTTGGGAGTGGTTGTTTATTATTTAGTATTTCAAAGAGTGTGGTCATGTCATGGTAACTTAGAAGGTTAGATAATAATGTATTCTGCATATATATATAATTAATATATTCTGATGCCATGTGTGCCTAATTTTGTTGATATAAATTGGATATACTTTTTTCTACACCCCTTTAAACACATACCACATATGATTTTTGAACAATATTCAAACATTAAAAAAAGAGAAGCATATTGAGTGTAGGCTTGAAGATATGATTCTATACTTTTTTCTACACCTCTGCTTCAAGTTGTGCAGGATGGACATTTAAGGTCTAGGGTAGAGGGCAGTTCTAAAATATATTTGATCTTTCATTTGATTACCTTATCTCTATTTCAGCTACTGGATACTTAGCACCTTCAACCCTAAGCCACCAATACATACTTAAAAAAAGAATAGAGCCTTTCCTTTTACTACAGGTGGCATATAGTAAGCCTTTTCCTCACCACTTGTCATTTAGTCCGACTGATAAGCCTGTTTGTTTGTTAGCCACAGATTGTGTGTTCAAACTCCCACTAGGGCCGTAGAGAGAGTAAAAAACTACATCCATCTTTGCGTGTTTCCGATAAGGTTCGACTCCTTGCTGGCACCAAAAAAAGAGTATAGAAAGAAAGTAAGCCTATTCCTGATATTGATTTGGGCTCGAATGAATCTTGTTTCTAAAAAAATGTACTATGTCAAGATTCAAAAGACAATACGATATACCAGATATGAGGCTACCTAGAATACCTAATTCGGCACTCATTATTTTACCTAAAATATAGCATTTTAATTTCTCTTGGAAAGTTAAATGAAGCATCAGTATAATTACTAGTTGCAATCACAAGTTAATCTGCATATTGTTGGCAGAGAGGGTTTTAAGAGGGTGGAGAATGTACCAGCTCAAAGATGGAACTTCTTCATCAGTGAATTTCACAGGCTGTGAAGCTGCACCTCGATATACAAATATTAAAGTTCCTGTTTTGAGTTACACTTACAAGACCGGCCTGTCTAGAATCAGCAGCATAAAGAGGTGCCTTCTGAAACTGACATCCCTGTGCAAGACAAACAAGGAAAAAAAACAAATGCACACTCCCTCCGCAGGCATTATCCTGTTCAGGTACAAAGGGACTTTCTCAGCCGGTTTTGCTTTTGTCCAAGCAAACGTTTCTACTTGGACTCGGCAGAAACAGGCACCCCTGGTGCACTATTACCATTAGTAAATTGGATCACAAGTAATTTCTCAGAAGCAAAACATAGCCATTAAGCACTAATCATTACAGGTCTTATGCATTACAAGTACAACTCTTCTTTATTTCAATAGACCTAGTCACTTACCTAAGAGTAAGGACAAAAACTATTTTCTGATACAACCACAAGATAAGTTCTGAATAGCCCCAAGCCGAGGATGAGAAAGCTGAGAGCTACCTAGAAAGAAAAATGAAACTATCATTAATCCAAAGTATTGCAGAATAACCAGAAAAATTAAAGGATAAGCATAGAAAAGGACAAATTATTGATGATTAGATGAAGTAGAAGCCAAATTAACTGGTGGAAGAAAGAAACCCTGCACTTTTCAGTACCTCTTACACAAAATAAGTTACCTCAGTCTAAGAGACATTCAGTTGATCAGCAGATAGAACTATGAAATCTGAGGTTAAATATTTCTGTAGTTACCAATGAATGATATTAAGACAGGAGCTAGGTTTGATATAGATACTAATTGCATGGAATATCAGTTTCTTGATCACATTTACAAACAGCTACATGTGCAATTTGAATGACCAAGTGATACAAACCATTCAAGAGATTTTATAAATGGCAATTTTGAAACTCATTCAAGAAAATTCTAGAGTGGAGAATGAGTGTTTTTGTCAAGTTATTAATTGCTTAAATATATAGTCATTGGCTCAATTTCAGTCGGATTCCATTCCAAATCGTTTCAGTACCTAGAATCAGCTTAATTTAATATGAACCAGCACATTGCACGTTTAAATAATTATAAAAGGATCCTTACCCTCATGCTTCTGGCGAAGGAACAAATCACTTAGGCAAATAGATTTCTCCCCCAATTTCACCATGCTGTTCCCCACTAACAGTTTTCTTGGCAGCCAAAAACTCGGCACTCATAGCCTTCATCCCTTGTTGAAGCGCTTCCTCTTCACTTCCATATCCATGTTCTTCTGCATACCTCCGAACATCTTCAGTAATCTTCATGGAACAAAACTTGGGACCACACATGGAGCAGAAATGAGCCACCTTTGCACCTTCTGCTGGAAGAGTCTCATCATGAAAGGCCATGGCAGTTGCTGGATCTAATGACAGAGCAAATTGATCCATCCATCTAAATTCAAACCTGGCTTTGCTAAGTGCATCATCCCATGCCTGTGCATGAGGGTGACATTTTGCCAGATCAGCAGCATGAGCAGCTATCTTGTAAGCTATTACACCGGCCTTAACATCATCACGATTTGGCAACCCAAGATGTTCTTTAGGTGTTACATAACACAAGAGTGCAGTTCCCAGTGCACCTATATTTGCAGCACCAATAGCTGATGTGATATGATCATATCCAGGAGCAATGTCTGTAGTCAAAGGACCAAGGGTGTAGAAAGGAGCTTCATTGCACCATTCCAGTTGCTTCTCCATGTTCTCTGGGATTTTATGCAAGGGAATATGTCCTGGTCCTTCATTCATCACCTACATATAAGTAGAGAACTTTGATCACTTTAACGTAACATATAGTATGAAACTATATAACAAAGTCATTGGAACTTTCTAGCATGCAAATACCAGAAGCAACTCTCAACTCCTTAGGATATGATCACTCCACTTACAATGTGACTTGAAGTATAAGCCTATGCATAATTATTAGTAAAGTGAATTACACTTCTGTAAAAAGAACAATAAAAAGCTTTATCCGAAAAAAATAAAAATATATGAATATCTTCTATTTGATCAAAAGTGATGTTTGAATCCGGATTGAATTACTTTATTATATGCTGAAGCTATCCTACCAAAACAGGATCTATATTTAGGATCAACGACCACTTGGCTTTATAAGAAAATTCACAGTTCAGAGCTGTAGTGACTATAAACTTGAAAGGAATTGTAACACATTATTATTATATTTTGTCGTATCTAATACATGTCATCCTAGAGAATCATATTTTGCCAACAAATAGTATCTTGGAAATGGGCATTGGAGCAAATTATGAAAGTAACAATCATGTTGGTCCTTACAAGTATCGGAAGTAGGTGTGGAAGAAAAATCTTCATTAGTAACTTTCTGGCAGTAATGACCTCAAGCAGTAGACATTTCCACTAGATTCCATTAACTACAGCATCATATAACTTTTTCTGGCAAGTAGTTAGATTATATATGGGGAGTGTTTTTCTTTTCAATCTCAAGGAGGGAATCGGGAAGTTATAACAGAGCCAGTGGTATTGAAATATGCCCGATGGCAGAACATCGTGTGTAGAAAAGTATGAAACAAATTAGTTGTTGTTCCATAGTGTAAGAGCCTATAATTTACCATATCTCATGCCATGTACAATCACTGTGGACACAATTATTCCTTATAAGTTAGTTTCATTCAGATTGATTCATGGATCTTTAGTATAGTTCATGTATGCACAGCCTATGTATCAAACATCTATAGTTCGACAATGATTTTGATTAACATATTATAAGTGTTGCATTATGAGCATGACTTATTGCTCGTTAACCCATGTGTCAGTTAACTTTAAGTTTTACCTCCTGTTGCCTAACTATATGCAAACTACTAGACTAGGTTTAGTTTATAAATAAAAAACTTATTATGAGTTATTATTTTCAGACTCCATTCAACACCAGGGTGTCCTCAGCATCACTTCCTGTAACTTATATGTGGGACAATATCTTCCACACCATCATCATTGACACCAAAAAAGGAGAGCCTATAGCTCAGCAACCACCAAAACTTGATTCACTATCATACTGCACACCTGTCTTGATGCTGCCAAGTTAATTATAAAACAAGCAAGACACAGCCGATGCTACTGTAACTAGCAGACTATGTTTTCCTTCTGCACTGTTTGTGCCCAACAATAGACAAGGAGAAATTCACAGCCATCATCTCCCCATAGCTTTGCTTCTTCGCTTGCAATCCTCCTGCATCTCCATAGAAGAAGGTCTTAGATTTAGGAAAGGAATACAAAATGGAGCCATTGGCTGCCTCCATTCATAGTCTAAGCAGCGGGTACATATAGGAGATACAGAAGCATAGGGTATTGGAAGAGTCATGACATGGTGTCATTTACGGCAGTGCATGCAGAGAACGGGAGTCGAGGAGATATATCACAGTCAGTCTTTTGAGTATCTTCTTTTGGATACTCTTACAGCCCCCCGCAAGTTGAGCTGAAGAGAATCGAAGGCCCTACTTGAGATACAGAAGCATAGGGTATTGGAAGAGTCATGACATGGTGTCATTTACGGCAGTGCATGCAGAGAACGGGAGTCGAGGAGATATATCACAGTCAGTCTTTTGAGTATCTTCTTTTGGATACTCTTACAGCCCCCCGCAAGTTGAGCTGAAGAGAATCGAAGGCCCTACTTGAGAAGAGAAACCGGAGTGAAGCTTTGTGAGGTGCCTTGTGGCAAGTTGTCCGTTGCGTTGACATAGCAGGTGCTCTTGTCTATAGAGCCATGAAGACGGGTCGCTTGTTGTCCCTTGTGGATGTTCTTTGTATTCTTTCATTGTAGGTGGTGCGCATGGTGCCACCAATAGATTGTTTGGGCATGAGATTAGGTTTTGGATATTTGGAAAGAACAATTTGATTTGATTTTTTGGAGAGGAAAGGTAGTCTTTTGGGCAGAGAAAGAGAGGAAAAAGGGGAAGATGTTTGGTTGTTTGGAACATTTGATATCATGGTTGAGGTTGACACATATATTAGTGCCTTGGGAAGGTTGGTTAATCTAGCAGATTTCTGGTTGAGGTCATGTGTAGTCGTTGTGAGTTTTCAGACTGGTGTTGGTAAAGTAGAAGAGGATTTGAGGTTGGTTTCAGGACTTAAGGGGACAGGAAGGGGCTGGGATTGGCACGCAGATGCTTTATATATATATATATATATATATATATAGAGAGAGAGAGAGAGAGAGAGTCAGGCTAGAATACACTCGAGTGTATCCGGAGAGGAATACACTCAAGTAGTTTTTCATGGTGCAATATTTTTTTTGAAAATCTAATCCGTTGATCTTCTTAAACATCTCGTGAACAACTCATACGCAAAATTTGAGCACATTTGGATATGTATAGCTCATGTTATGAAGACCGCAAAAATTATGCATTTCAAATTAGTTTCACACGTCGATTTTGTTGTCCTTGGATGAGTGACTTACACTCATCCGAATGGGCTCAAAATTTGTATGTAACCTAGTTATAGTATGACGGTGAAGATCAACGGTTTACATTTTGCAAAAAATAGTCTTGATATGCAAACACACTTGAGTGTATTCGTGTGATCCGTACACTCGAGTGTATTCTAGCCTGACTCTCTCTCTCTCTATATATATATATATATATTTCTTTTGAACGAAACAAATGGATCTCAGGCTTGCTCATCGTGGAATCTAGAAGAGGATAGATTTGTTGTGGAAGGAGTAGGAAGTGGTCAGAACATGGTGGTAAGAGGGAGTTGGCCCAGGAGAAGAGGGCAGAGATGGATGGGGGGGTGGTATGATTGTTGTGAGTGGAGGGTGACCTCGTTGGGTGATGGGGGCAGCGTTCATGCCCGGAGGTAGCCTGGGTGGCGGAGGTTTCTGCAGCTTGGAAGACTACGGTTTCTCCTGGCGAGGAGACGGATTGTCGGCGACAACGCATTGGCGGTTGTAACAGGCTGGGAGTCGAGGGTGTTTAGGAGGCCATAGGTGGCAGCTGTTGTAGCGTGGAGCGGCGGTGATGGTCTGGCTGCCGGAGTTGCCGGGAACGAGCTTGAGCTGCATGTCAATCTTACCGAAAAGGTACTGGGTTTTTTTATTGGAACCCGGACCCAGAACTCTTGTCCAATGAAAGGGTCAATAGCGGAGGATCTTTCCCCCTCCATGTGATGTGGAAGTCCTTGTAGAAGGAGGACGAGGATGGGGTCGCAACAGGTGTGATGCCATGGGAGAAGAAAAAAAAATTGATATTGCTTGCTAGTGGAGAAGGGATTCTGAAGGAAAAGGGAAGCAAGGGTATAGTAGTGATCGAGCTTGCGTTTCAGTAGAGGGGCCGGAGCTAACAGTAGGAAGAAAGAAGAAGCCTTCGAGATGTAGTTGGGTAGAAAGGAGAAGGGAAAGAACCACATTTGTTATCATGCCGTCAGCTGCTGGCGGCAAGGGTTAGGGTGTGGGTAAGGGAAAAAGGGGAGGATCAGGCATGGTGAGGTGAGGAGAACGCATGTTAAGGCTTGTTCGGCTCTGATACCATCTTAGATTTAGGAAAGGAATAGAAAATGGAGCCATTGGTTGCCTCCATTCATAGTCTAAGCAGCGGGTACATATAGGAGATACAGAAGCATAGGGTATTGGAAGAGTCATGACATGGTGTCATTTACGGCAGTGCATGCAGAGAACGGGGGTCGAGGAGATATATCACAGTCAATCTTTTGAGTATCTTCTTTTGGATACTCTTACAGAAGGTGCACATGCAAGATGCAACTGTGTGACAAACAATGCCTGCAAGTTCCAACAACATCCACTAGCCACCTCCACATCGAGATAGCCATGAAGAGAACTGTAGGGCTTACCCGTTAATTGTTCGGCATTGCCAAAGGAAAGAAATGCCTTATCCCCCGCTTCTCTTAGTCTGAGGTTCAAGCTATTCGCTACGAGTTTGGTCCTATACAATATTATCTATAAATCATTTGTCAATTGGCCCATCTCTCTTTTTCAATTCTTCCTCAGAAACTTGAACACCGTGTGTTCTTTGCTCACTAGGTGACCCCTTTTTAAAAATCAACCTAATATTTGACATGTGATCCATGAGGACCATGACCGAGATGCCTCTCATTTAAATCATACTCCAAGCCACATTTTATGTGAGCCGTGTCCCTACTTCTTGTGTAAATTTATATAGTGTGGGCTTACTTCCAATCTGTCATAAATCATTTTCCTGAGCCTAAAAATCAGTCTAACAGCATGCCATAATGATCCGTCCCCTAACCTGTACAGCTGCACTACCATAAAAACTTGAACACATTCATTTATTCTCACTTTCTTTATTTCCAAATTTACTCCAAACACAACCCCAGAGAAGTAGATGCTTGTTTTGTGTCTGGGCTATAAGAATAAGTATATATATTTGATATATATGCCTTATTCATGGCCTACAAGGCCCCTTAATCAATTGGGCAATTAGAAAAATTCACAGATTCTAGATCTCTGAGTACTAAACTATTCAGTTATGTTTGAGCTAGCATCATTATCCATGTTGCAATCAATCTTTAGCCATGTCTCTAACGTCCATAGCCTGTAATAGCTAGTAACAAATTATATGAATCTGAGTGTGTGTTTATTTTAATACAATAGAAAACCATGGCAACAAGGATCACCAGTTTCCAGTGCACCAAAGAAAGAGAAAGAAATTGCACAGATAAATTCTTAATACTTACTTGCACATCTTTTTCCCAGGCTCGTCTTGTTAGCTCTCCCTGTGTCAAAAGCTCAGAAAACTGGGCCGCATCATTGGCATCGTAGATAGAACCAGGTCTTAACCCATCACCAATAGAAAGGGACACATCATATTGATTGCAGATGTCAAGAATGTCATCCCAATGCTCATAGGCAAAGTTTTCCTTGTGGTATGCTAAACACCACTTGGCATGAATTGACCCACCCCGGGAAACAATGCCAGTCAGTCGTCGTGCTGTCAATGGAATGTATCTCAGCAAAACTCCCGCATGAATAGTGAAGTAGTCCACACCCTGCTCAGCTTGCTCTATTAAAGTGTCCCTGAAAACCTCCCAGTTGAGGTTTTCAGCTATGCCATTGACTTTCTCAAGTGCTTGGTAAATGGGCACTGTTCCTACTGGAACAGCTGAATTCCGTAGTATCCATTCACGTGTTTCATGTATATGTCGCCCAGTTGAGAGATCCATAGCAGTATCAGCACCCCACATTGTTGCCCACTGAAGCTTATGGACTTCTTCCTCAATTGAACTTACAACAGCAGAGTTCCCAATATTTGCATTTACCTTAACCAAAAAGTTTCTACCAACAATCATGGGTTCCAACTCCAAATGCCTCTTATTAGATGGGATGATTGCACGTCCACGAGCAACCTCGGATCGTACAAATTCAGGGTCTAGGTTCTCTCTCTCAGCACAGAATAGCATTTCTTCTGTTATAATGCCCCTCTTAGCATAGAACATCTGAGTACATCTAGGTAATCCTGTTTGTTCCCGTCTTTCAATCCAATCTTTGCGGATCTTAGGAAGGCCTGCAAAATCAAAATGTGGGTTTACAAACAAAGTTTCCTTGCCAACGGTTCATACAAACTCATCAAACATGAAAATAAAGTAGATATTCAATTCATCAAATTTGTTTTGTTGAATTGTGCTCCAAGTCAATATCGGTCTCCATGTTTGAATTGTGCTTTCTAGGAGGCGTCTCAATTTTATACAACTCAAAGGTGCGTCTCAAAATTGAACTATCTATCTCATCTTTCTCTCTCATTTCAACTTCATTGCTTCTGACTACCTGGACTAACTATCAGGATAGCTCATTAGGGCCCTTCCCGTAGGTTATGTATTACTACGCTTTGCTATGTCACCACTGCTTTGTGGGCCAGTATTAAACCTGTGGGCTTGCATGTCTATCTTCATTCTCTTGTCACACCTCTATGTGAAAATATCATATTATTTTCTTGCAAGCTTTGCAGCATATAGCCCCCCCAAATAATAAAATGGGATCTTAGCTTGACATTTATATACAATAATACCGTCGAATCTAGTATAATGACAGTCATTTCTACCAATCAAATAGTATTAACACTTTTATTTTGTGTACAGAAACTAGATAAATTCTTGTCAGCCTCATATATCACAAAATTGGATACAACCACATCAACCAGTATACAAACGAAATTAGCTCATTACAAAAACACAAGTCTGATCATCTATTTTTTATTCTTAGATTTGGAACATACAAAAGTTAAGGACAATGTTGTCATTACTCGTTAGTAATACATGAAGAAAACAAGTCAAATTTTTACAGTAAGGGATAAGAAGATAAATGAGGTCATATAATCGGGTGATTATTGAACCTTTCTTAATCCTAGCTCATTGTTTATACCTAAAATTTGTTTTATTCATTAGAAAATTGGCATAGATAGAGAAAATATGCCATATAAAATGACAAGTGTTGGAGCTACAAGGATAGAGTAGTTGACCACCGAAATGGGGGCTAGTCTTTACTATATTGCTTTAGAAAATTTAAGCTCAAGATATATATTCTTGTTATTGGTCTCCAAATTCGCTCCACACTAGTGCATGAAAAAAATATTCATAAATCAGTAACTTCTAGTCATATCTGAAAAACAATTTGAGTGATACTAGGATGTTATCAAAGCCATCATTTATATATCTCTCTCTCTGGATCTAGTTTTTCAAAAAAGAACACAAATTCAAAGCTATAAGTTTTGTCCTTACAAGTTACAACAGTGAATGTCAATGTGATATCATGGAAAAAGTTTAAACATACTCTTCTCACTCCTGACCCTCCTTTTTTATTGGTAACCGGGAACCCCTCCTCAGAGATGGCCACTTTGTGACCCGCCCTGGCAAGGTAAACCAGGGGGCCCCACACCTGCCCGCAAGACCTGGGACCCAGTTGAACCGCATTGTTGACCGGCCGACTCGACGGGAGTAATTCACTTCCGACGGGACTTTTCCAAGAGTCGAACCCGGGTCCTTTCGCAGGGAGTTACCGAGCCGCACCACTTGAGCTATCCCTCGTCGGCACTCCTCTCACTCCTGGCCCTCTTAAGAATATAACTTCTATAGTTTGTGACACATATCTAGTGCACATAGAAATAAGTTGTGTTTTGGGGCCTAGATATAAGTTACATATATGGTGCAAGGCCTACAAATGTCATAAAAGCAAGGATAAGCATAACTAGTTCACAAATGACACCATTGTCATACACTATTTTTTTCTCTGTTTAATCTTCAATTTTTTCAAAATAAAATAATTATATATACTCAGGTAAAATTTCAAATATCATTACATTAACTAGATAAGTAATTTGCATATATATGGGGTATCAAGAATGTATAGAAATTCATTCAGTTTAGAATTGCTACCTAGTCGTGGATCTATATTTTGTGGTCCACTTGTATCATAGGTATCAAAATGAGGCTCTTCTCCAGACAGGTGAATACGCCTGGAAGGAATCCTAAGGACATGCCCCGATTCCTCATGCACAACTACTCTGAAGAAGAATGCAATCACCATTAGCAACAAGACAGAATAAAATATGAAAGAATTATGACGATAGAAAAACAAATCTTCAAAGTACAGTTCAAAATATTGAGGTGTACATGATCAAAATTTCAGGGGGTTAAACATAATATTTTTACCAAAAAAAGCTGAATGAGACCACCTAGCAAAATAGATATCCAGTAAGAATACTTATAGAAATCCTTCATATAGTGGCTTTTGTTCTCATGGGCACTATTAAGGATGTCTGGAATAGAGCTGAGGATGCTAACCTTGTCAAGCTTTAAAAGCCATGGAATTGTTAAGGAACTTTCACAGGTTTCATGGACATAATATTCAACTATCGAACTCGGCATAACACATGATTGTAAGAGCATATACAATGAAGCTTTTATGGAAGTTAAGGTGAAGGCTAGGCTAAAGATTACAAAAATTAAAAACAGTTTTATGAATAGCTTTGATTGGTTGTTGATTTTTAGCGCTATGTGCTATGAAGTTGGTCATATGCTGGTAATTTCGTATAAGAATTCTACACTTTTATTAAACCTACTAGTTCTTCATGTAAGATGTCCATCGCATCATTTCCTAGATTTAAATTAAAAAAAGTACTTGTGTTAGGCATTTATACTGATGTGAATAATGACTAAATCACTTTTTAAGGCTACACCTGTACTGATGTTAATAATGTCAATGAATTGTGTAAGGATTTGCCATTACGTCTCTACGTGAAGACTACTTCATTTAGCAGTAGGAGATTCACATAAAAATGGTAGTTAGCAGCGGACAAGTGGCATAAGCACTTTAATATTTTACATCAACATGTAAGAAATAAACATAGTAATGATACACATTCCTTAGCAAAACAAAGTTAATTAGAAAGCTGCAAAAAATGCAGCAATATAATTTAGATTTAGACATTAAGAGACATGCATATACATACCAACTGCTCTTTGATAGGACAGAAATGCAAAGGAGATGGCAAGTTTCTGTCTGTACCTGTACTCTTTTGTACTTTTTGGAAAGCATTCTTCAAATGAAGGTAAAGGAAGAAAGTCCGGTTTTGCAGGATCCAGTGTGTGTCTCCTTTGAGTAATCTTTGTAGACTGATCAGTAGGAGAAGGTTCAATGGTTAAAGTAGCTGTTGGAGTGAACCTTAGTACCCTCTGTGATGCTTTCCTGCAATGCCTTCCTACCGCTTCACATGATGGCAAGAATCCATAACCTAGTGTCATGGTAGACAAACCACCATTGTTCCTATTGCCCACAGGCACCAAGGCAAGGTGTAATGACGCCATTTCTAGAAAGAACAGTAACTAAATAAGCTAGGTGTTGATCGATGACGAGATATCTAGAATAACAGATGCATTTATATAATTAATAATGTCTGAAAACCAACAGGCGTTAACTTATTCTGTGACTCTGTCATAAATTATACTAGGCAGCAGAGCTTTGACTTACTCCGGTGGATCTACCAAATTATAAGTATTTCATAAGAGAGAGAAGCAAAGTCAAAGTCATGTATATATGTAGAAATTTTTCAGCCCCTATGAAAAAATTAAAAATAAATTTGATAAATTCTACCTCAAATCAGCATGAGAAAAAAGTGGCCAACTACAGCAAAAAGTTACATTCCTACTAGATAAGAAAACGATATCCCACAAAATAATTGGTGAGTGGTGACTGGAGACTGGAACGCTGGTTTCACAGTCATACTTCAAACCAGTTACTATGGAAATAAACAGTGTGTTAAAAAACTGGGAGGCATAGAGTTAGTTCTAGACTGGTAGTTGTTTATGATTGCTATTAGGGGCTATTCCGAAAGGCATACCCATTCACAAATTTTCAGTAACCATCGAACAAAGCCTCAGATTAATAGCTTCTTTAGTAATTTAAGCAGATAACAAGTACGCATGAGGTGGCCCAACTAACTCACTCCCATTGGGTGAAACGAAAAATGAACAGAGAATAAGCGCCATTGTATGTAAGCTATACTTCCATTGAGTGAAGTGTGACCTATCTATCTGGTTAAGTAAATACTTTATGGCATTAGGTAGAGTGATAGTATAGGAAGGAAGGAAGAGATCGTTTGCCTCACCGTACTCCCTGGGGTCACACGCTGGAACTGCTGCACTCTCAATAAGCAACAGCGTACTGCAGTATATTTATTGGTCGCCGGTATGGTCTGTGGCCGCTAGCTACCAGCTTGTCGGTGTAATGGCTCTGTATGCAGTAGGTCTGTGGCCGCACTGGTATGGTTACGAGCACGTTGAAGCTCAGCAGGATGAAAGGGGAGGAACTCTAGAGCGCTGGTGTTGGTCACTGGGAGTCTGGGTGAGCAGGCAGCAACAGAGTGAGGGTTAACGGAGGGAAAATGCGAGGTATTCGTTGGGGGTACGTCTGATATGATAAAGGCGATTGGCTAAGATTTTTTTGGGTGCGAGCCACGCAACTTACAACACGAGGCGACGTCCGAATCTTTGATATGAACCAGAAGGAGGAGATATTTTTCGGGACGACCAACGCAACCAACAGCTCAATCGCACCAGGATCACGAGATCACGAGACCAGCTAGCTAAAGTTGTCTTAAGCGCCATTAAATGTTGATAACACCACCAACGGTGGTTCTTTAAAGTGGAAAAAGATAACGAAGATTCTAAATATGTTTACATCATTAGCATAGCAGAGATATTTTCGATCACTAGAACCAAAGGTGACAGTGGGATGTTATATATCACCAGTAAAAATCACATTGTGGGTTGTATACGAGCGTTCAAATTCACTGTAACAAAACTCTGTTCCAAATCCTATTGCAACTAATCTACACCGCACATATATCCTAAAAACTCACCTCTAAAAAAACTTATAGGATTTTTTGACGACTGGGATCAATCGCTACTTGTCCGAAACAGGAAATGAACAGTGAATTCCATTCTACGATCGGCATAACAACATTATAAATATAAAGATAATGAAAAACATTGGTAGGTATTTCCGTATCATAATATCCACCCTTGGCATATTTACATATCAAATAGCACTTCCTCTTCATGAGGTGAACTGCCGTTCTCAGGGTAGATCATTGGTGAAGCATTTGTGATCTGCCTACGACAATATCCACATGTCGTCTTTATCAAAGCAAAAAGGAGTTAAGAGAATGAAGATGCAAAGCATTTGGATTTCAAGACTTTTTGTATATAATCACTGATTCGTACCTTTTAAGACAACAAAAGACTTATCAGTTCATTAGAAAGTAAAACAATATTGTAGTTTGCACCTTGATCAAAAAAATTGTACATGTAAAGATTACACCTCAAAATCAATTACAAGGTGATAATACATCAAAACTGCATATAATCCTCAACATAAGAGAATAGAAAGATCTACACGCACTACAAGAACTATCTAACTCAAATTATACAACTAACTCATACTTTTTTGGACTCTAGAGCTCCTTAGAAGAAACATTTGAGACCTTTTGGTCTGTTTATCCATGATCGTGTTTCATCACTTGAGGATTGTGATTTACTCCTATAATGTACTGAAAGATGATATCGTTGATTGATGTTTAAAATGCATGCTTGGTGTGTCTCGCATGTGATTAATTTGGGTTTGGTGTAATTGGAATCTTGATTATGAGTAATTAGGGTTCTTGAGTATTTTATTTTCTATAAAAGTAAGATTGATCGAACATCCGAGTACCAATACACATGTTTCCATGATGTTATCAAGTTGGTCTGAAGTGTTTTGAACTTCAGTTAGGCTTTAGAAACCCTTTGAGTCTCTAGTGGGACCCACTTCAGTTGGTAGTGGAACTTAGTCTATATATATATATATATATATATATATATATATATATATATATATATATATATATATATATATATATCGATTGAATGTACCCCTTTAGAAAATCGACTTAAGCATTAGTTGATCGACTGATGTGTAAGGATCGGGACCAAAGGGGATCCACTCCCTACTTAATTTGAGAAATAAATCCATCTATTCCATACACACTCAGAAGGCATGCAGGAATAGGTGTAAATTTTTCTCAAATGAAATAATAGTAAGTAAAAAGACAAAAGCATAGCAGCAGAAATATAAATCATGACTATATTCAATTTATGCAAAGTTACATAATATCTCCCATAAAAGAGATTATATAAAAATACAATGCTAGGATGTGAGTAGAGGGACATCCAGCTATTTCAAGTCTATCTCCCAAGAGCTTCACCTAGCAGGTCCATGTCACTGAGTCAAGTCGTATGAGTCCTACACATGGGGTTGGAAGCATACCCCAACAGAAAGAGAAAAAGTAGATGTATCAACAAAACGTTGGTATGTGCATATTAAATTGGGGATTGAGCAAAATTATGCAATAAAGGACGTCATAAATAAGAATGCTTCCCATAGAAGAGGAAAGAACCACCTAAGTGGGTATTAAAAGAATATAAATTTAAAAAATGATGATAAGCAAGTCATAGATGAGGCATTTATTAAAAAGATATGATTGATAGAAGAATTATTGCCATTTAACAACATTATCAAATCATAATTTGTGCATGTAAAATGATTTGACTACCTTTATTCAAGTAGGGTTGGGACCTATAAGATCTCAAGCCTAAGTTGGATGGAAAGGCACACTTTGGGGGGAAAGGCATGCCCAATACATATATAATATGAGTGGAAAGGCGCACTCCGGGTGGAAAGGTGCACCCAAGTATTATGGCAGTACACATGTATTTGCTATTATAAATAAAATTAGTCTATTTGCACATGCATCTAAAATAAAAGTACAAATAAGTCTAGTCAATAGGAAATAATAGGATGAGAACATCCAACAATTATAATGTGGGATTAGAGGACCCATAAATGAATATATAATCATTTCCACAATAAGATGCTTCATGGCATAACAATAGGATTAAGCTGAACAAGATATACTTAAGAGTCCAATAAGAATATCTAACTGGTTAAGATAATCACATAGGTTAGAATCAAGATACAATCTTTCACATTAATTAAATTCTCAAAAGAGGAAGAGATTGTGTAGGCTAATGTCTAAGAGAGAGAGAGGGAAAATAGGTTTATTACTCAATAGGAATAATAGGGGATGCATTCATACCTCAAGAAGTTTGTCAATTTGTCAAAATACAAATCCTAGATTCAAGTCAAGATTAGAAACAATTCCAAGATTTGTAACAACAATGGTTAAGAAAAGATCACCGTGAGATTACAAGTCTTTGACGACTGATCCAATGGACTTGAATAGGAAGATAGGGAAAAGGTTAGGAGTCATGTCCTATTGGTCAAGTGATTCTATGCGTGTGAAGGCCATGAGGGGGCTCTTTATATATAACTATTCATCTTGGGTAGCAAGAAACTTATTTATTTTTATTTACAAAAAAAATATGCAACATATATTGTAAAAGGAGAAACTTAAGCATTCTTTAACACATATAGGGAAGAATAAATATGAAAAATGTCATTCTCCTTTCCTTCCTTTATGTCTATGTTTTATTATATATTTCCTCTTTTTTTAATCACTAAAAATTTGACTATGATATTTACAATTAAGAGACTTCTAAATATCTCATTGTGTAATTATTTACTCAATGAAAATGTATATTTTAGCATACAATTGTGTAGGATATATTGATTGACTTCTTTTTTATTATTCCATTTAACAACCTCTATAAATTTATTCATCCCATTACTAAATGACTTTTTCACAATGTTTCTCTCCTCACGTTAGATTCATTAAAAACATATATAACAACTTTGTTTCAACAAAAGACATCTATCTAATCAATATTAAGTTAGATCCAAATTCCAAATTTGAGTCAACCATATATATTACTAATATATTTTACATTAACTATTTGCAGAGGAGGTAGGAGATAATAAATTTATATATCTAAAAAAATATTATGGATAAATAAATCTCAAATCGAAAGAGTCAAAACATTATCTATCGAACTATTTTCCTTTTTTCCTTATTGCTAACAATTTTAGGAGGTAATTATGAGGTTTACTAAGGAATTCATTTAGTCAAGATAATTATTATTTCTTACTTGGGTTAAGTAATTGATTTTATACAATTTGGAATGTTTATTTCACAAAAAGTTAAAATATTTATTTCCTTTATGTATGTTAATGTAATTCTTTTTCATTTATTTATTGATTTCAAACATTAAGTAGAGAAATTGGTTCTATAATGTTTGTTATAATTTATTAAAATATCTCACATATTCCACATTATTGCAATAACCTTGGTCACATTGTATTGGGAATTAAACACATTTTTAGACTTTTCACCATGATAAATTTTTCATAGATTTAACATGCATATATGATATTATTTCCCTTTATGTTACACCATAATTTTATTTATTACAACTTCATATAAATTTTCATATAATCCACACAATTTGGTTTATACTATTTATTTAATATATTAGATGTTTTCTTTTAATAATAAATTGAATATCCTTGGCCTTAACATTCATTTTCTTTTCTTAATAAATTTTGAAGCATCTAGGAACAGTCAAAAGATGTGAAACTTGGCCTACAAGAAAACTAAAAGATGAGGAGTCTAATTTGTCATTAATTTCCCATTTTGGAAATGTTTATTATTTTATTTGATATTTTGGACTATAAGTTATATTCTCTCTCCTAAATAACTAGTATAAATAAGATTGTTCAATTAATGGTACTTGCTAGTTGTCTCAGCTGGTAAGCCAGCTACCCAGTGGGGCACTGGTTGTAGGTTTGATCCTACTGGTGCACTGGGGTGGGTAGAAATAGGATAGCAGGGTAAAAAAAAGATTGTTCAACTAATGTGGAAATTCACAGTTAGACTAATTTTGGTGTGTGGAATTCGAATTTCAGATTTGTTTCCACTTTTCAAGTCATAAATATATTATTTTATATTTTGGATAAAAACACATATTTTCTTTTCTAAATGAAATTAGGACATTTATTATTATTTGAATAAGGTGAGACTTGGCACTCAAGTTAATTGGGATCCAATGAACTCCTTTTACCATTATATTTCACTTTTGAGATTTCCTTTTATAAGTTATATCACCATTATAGTTTCAAATAGTTTATATATATAAATAATATTTATTTATTTATTTATTTTATATATATACGTATATATATCGATAATATTCAATTAAAGTCTCATTAATTTCATATTGTTTCAAAAAATTATATTTTATTATAATGGACAAAATTCTACATTTTATTCATTTAACACATTTAGTTCATTAATTCCATATTTTTTAAATAATAAATTATTATTATTATTTAGTCCATTAATACCACGTAATATATGTGTGTGTGTGTGTATTAAAATTATGCTTTAGCTTAAAACTTTTTCTTGTTTGGTCAAATCTAGGGAACCAATATCACTAGTCCTCTAGTCATGGAATAGGGTAGGATTCTAAATTTTGGTTTGTTACCACATTCCACCCCTTAACAGGATTTCATCCTAGAAATCTAATCATGCATACATTAACAACCACCTATACTTCAACCCTTAAAAAAGGTTTAACCTAATAAGCCAATCTAAGCAACATCGAGGTACTAGGGTAACTTATGTATCTTTTAGTTGTGAATATTTTAAGGATTTATGTTAATCATAGATTATGCATCCAACCAATAGGTCATACTCACCTAGGGTTGAGTTTTAGGTCCTTGTTCTTCTAACCTTACAACCCTAAGAGTGGCATGAGCATACCAAAAAGTCATAGGGTGCAAAAGGGGTAGGTCAACTAAACCTTTATCACTTCAACTCAAAATTAGGGTTTATTGTCCATCTCTAATTAAACCTATGGTTTCTATACCAAACTTAAATTTGACTTAGTTCAATAAAAGCTCGATAAAATATAGAAAACTCTTTTTGTACATATAGTATTATAAGGAAAAATAATTTGATGTGAAAACTTTGTGATAGAAAAGTGAAGATAGGGCTCATATGAGAAACCAAGTCACTACTTTTTCCCATATTGGGACCTCCCGATCGTGCTACACTAACATCCTCATTACCTAATTCCATCCTAAGACAAAATCATATATCCCAAAGGGATAAATTATAACAAACCTACATATGATTTTAAGGGTCTCCTCACACTAGGGAGTGACTATGTAAGACAAGGGTTCTAATTAGGGACTTATAGGATAAGATAGGAATCCTAAGGGAGATAGAATTGAAATAGTCAGATTTCAAGCGCTATGGGCTCCAGTACCATCTTGTAAGGAGTGGGACCCCATAGGGGATCCACTCCCTACTTAATTTGAGAAATAAATCAATATATTCCATACACACTCAAAGGCATGTTGGAATATATGGGAGTTTTTCTTAAGTGAAATAATGGTATACAAAAAGACCAAAGCATAGCAGCAAAATTATAAATCATGACTATATTAAATTTATGCAAAGTTACATAATATTCTTCCATAAAGGGGCATACATGAAAGTACAACATCAGGATCTAAGTAGAGGGATAACCAGCTGTCTCAAGTCTATCTTCCAAGAGATTCACCTAGTAGGTCCATGTCACCGAGTCAAGTTTTCCAAGTCCTACACGTGGGGTTGGAAGCATACCCTAGAAAGAAAAAAAGAGAAAAAGTAGATGTATCAACAAAACATTGGTATGTGCATATTAAATCAGGGATTGAGTAACATTATGCAATAAAGGACATCAAAACTAGCAAGACTTCCCTTAGAAGAGGAAAGAACCGCACAAGTGGGTATTAAAAGAATATGAATTTCAAAAATGTTGATAAGAAAGTCATAGATGAGGCATTTATTTAAAAGATATGATTGATAGAAGAATTCTTTCTATACAACAACATTATCAAATCATAGTCAGTGCATGCAAAACATTAGACTACCTTTGTTTATGTAGAGTTGAGGCCCACAAAATCTCAAGCCTAAGTCGGGTGGAAAGGTGCACCTGGGTGGAAAGACTCACCCAATATATAAAATACGAGTAGAAAGGCGCACTCGGGCTGGAAAGGTGCATCCAAATATGATGGTAGTACATATGTACTTACTACTAGAAATAAAATTAGCCTGTTTGCACACACACATAAAATAAAGGTGAGAATAAGTCTAGTCAATCTGAAATAATAGGATGAGAACATCCAATAGTTATGATGTGGGGTCAGAGGACAATATATAGTCATTTCCACAATAAGATGCTTCACATGATCATAAAAGTCAGAATTAAGATGAACAAGAAATAAGTAAGAGTCCAATAAGAATATCCAACAAATTAAGATAATCAAAAGCTTAGAATAAAGATACAATCTTTGACATGAATTAAATTCTCAAAAGGAAGAGAGATTGTGTAGGATAATGTCCAAGAGAGGAGGGAATAGGTTTATTACTCAATAAGAATAATGGGGGATGCATTCATAACTCAAGAAGTTTGTCAACTTGTCAAAGTCAAAATCTTAGAACCAAGTCAGGATTAGAAATGGTTCCAAGGTTTGTAACACCGATGGTTCAGAAAAGATCACCATGAGATTACAAATCTTTGACGACTCATACAAGGGAGTTGAATAGGAGGATAGGGAAAAGGTTAGGAGTTATTTCCTATTGGTCAGGTGATTTTTATGCATGTGAAGGACATGGGGAGGGGTCTATATATAGAACTATTCATCTTGGGTAGCAAGAAACTTATTTATTTTTGTTTACTAAGGAAAATATGCAACATATATTGTAAAAGGAGAAAAGTTTTTTTTGGTCGGTAAAAGGAGAAAAGTTAAGCATTCTTTAACACATGATAGGTAACAATAAATATGAAAAACGTCATTTGCCTTCCCTTTCTTTATGTCTATGTTTTATTATATATTTCCTCTTTTGTTACATCTTGGTCACACAAAAATTGACTAATATAATTAAGAAACTTCTAAATATCTCATTGTGTAATTATTTACTCAATGAAAACATGTATTTTACCGTGCAATTGTGTAGGATATAATGATTGACTTCCTTTTCTATTATTCCAATTATTAACCTCTATAGACTCATTCATCTCATTACTGAATGACTTTCTCACAATCTTTCTCTTCTCACATTAGAATCATTACTAAATGACTTACATGTTCCATTACTAAATGACTTTCTCACATTGTTTCTCTTCTCACGTTAGAACCATTAGAAACATATATAACAACTTTATTTAAACAAAAGGCATCTATCTAATTAATATAAAGTTAGATCCAAAATTGCAAATTTGGGGCAACCATATATATTGTTGATATGTTTTACATGGAAAGTTTGTAAAGGAGGTATGTGCTAATAAATTTATAAATCCAAAACTAATTATTATACACACATAAATTTTAAATTGAAAGAGTAAAATCATTATCTATCGAATGATTTTCCTTTTTCCTTGTTGCTAACAATTTTAGGAACTAATATGGAGGGTTATTAAGGAATTCATTTAGTCAAGATAATTATTATTTCATACTTAGGTTAAGTAATTGATTATATAAATTTTGAAATTTTTATTTATTTCTAAACAAATATATAGTCAAGTTAAAATATGTATTTCCTTTAAGATATGTTAACGTGATGGTTTTCATTTATTTATTGCTTTCAAACTTTAAGTAGAGAGAATTGGTTCTTTAAACTTTGTTCTAATTTATTGAAATATCTCACATATTCCACATAGTTGCAATTGCCTTGGTCACATTGTATTTGGAAAGTAAATACAGTTTCATACTTTCCACCATTAAAGTTTCCATAGATTTAACATGCATGTACAACATTATCCCTTTATGTTACACGATAATTTTATTGTTACAGCTTCACATAAATTATATCTGTATAATCCATACAAGTTGGTTTATACTATTTATTTCATATATTAGATGTTTTCTTTTTAATAATAAATTTAGTATCTTTGGCCTTATCATTTGGTTTCTTTTCTTAATGAATTTGAGACATCTAGGAACACTCAAAAGATATGAAACTTGGCCTATAGGTAAACTAAAATGTGAGGAGTTTTATTTTGTCATTAATATTCCATTTTAGGAATGTTTAATAATTTATTTAATATTTTGTACTTTAAGTTTTATTCTCTCTCCTAAATAAAACTAGGATAAATAAGATTGTTTAATTAATGTGGGAAATTTATGCTTAGACTAATTTTGGTGTGTGGAATTAGAATTTAGGATTTGTTTCTACTTTTCCATTCATTAACGTATTATTTTATATTTTGGATCAAAACTAATATTTTCTTTTCTAAATAGAATTAGGATAGTTGTTATTGTTCAAATAATGTGAGACTTGGCGCCCAAGTTAAATGGGACTCAAGGAACATAGTTTTATAGTTATATTTCACTTTTGAGATATTCAATTATGAGTTATATAACCATTATTAGAGAGTCCACTTAATTTAGTTAATTAAGTCAATTGAGTATATTTGTATATGGGCCCAAGTGTCTCTTGGCCCATTAGGGCTTAGTCTAAAGTATATATTCTTCCCTTCCTTTACATCGGAGAAGGGGGAAGCATACAGACTTTAGATTAAACCCTAATGGGTCAAGACACACTTGGGGCCATATACAAATAGACACAAATAATTAACTTAATTAAGTAGACTCTCTAATTACCATTATGGTTTTAAACAATTCATATATATATATAGTTAGGCTGGAATACACTCGAGTGAATGGATCGCACGCTACACTCAAGTTGTGTTTGCATATCAAGACTATGTTTTTGTAAAATGTAAACCATTGATCTTCATTGTCATACTATAATTAGGCTACATACAAATTTTGAGCCTATTTGGATGAGTGTAAGTCACTCATCCGAGGGCAACAAAATTGACGCATGAAACTAATTTGAAATGCATAATTTTTGTGGTCTTCATAACATGACCTATAAATGTCCAAATGAGCTCAATTTTTATATATGAGCTATTCACAAGATGTTTAAGAAGATCAATGGATTAGATTTTTAAAAAAGATATTGCATCATGGAAAACTACTTGAGTGTATTCTACTCCGGATACACTCTAGTGTATTCCAGCCTGACTCTCTCTCTCTCTCTCTCACTCTCTCTCTCTCTCTCTCTCTCTATATATATATATATATATATATATATTGATAATCTTTGATTAGATTCTTATTAATTTCACATTGTTACAAAAAGAATTATATTTTACCATTATGCACGCAATTCCAATTTTATTCATTTAACATATTTAGTCCATTAATTCCATATTTATTTAAATAATAAATAATTACTAATATTTATGGGTATGGAATTACCAATTGTTACTCCAAAGTATATTATTTATTTTTATTTAGACCTTATGTGGGTGTTGGTTAACAAAAGAAATATATGTAACATATTTTAGGAATTAACTTACATGTTAACTTATATTTAAATTTATTATATAAATGTGCGATGTAGATTGTGGAACCTATTGACACATAATGTATATATGTATGTATTAATATTATTCTTTAGAATAAAATTTTATCCTTGTTTGGTTAAATCTATGGAACTGATATCACTAGTCCTCTAGTCATGAAATAGGGTAGGATTCAAAGTTTTGATTCGTTACAACACTCCACCCCTTAAAAGAATTTCGTCCTCGAAATCTAATCATGCATACATAAACAACCACCTATAATACACCCCTTAAAAAAGGTTTAACTTAATAAGCCAAGTTGAGCAACATCAGGGTACTAGGGTTACTTATATATCTTTTTGTTGTGAATATTTTAGGGGTTTATGTTAATCACATATCATGGATCCAACCAATAGGTCATACTCACCTAGGGTTGAGTTTCATATCTTTGTGTTTCTAACCTAACAACCCTAAGAGTGACATGGGCATCCCAAAAAGTCATAGGATGTAAAAGGGTTAGGTCAACTAAACCTTTATCACTTCAACTAATAACTAGGGTTTATTGCTCATCTCTAATTAAATCTAGGGTTTCTATACCAAACTTCTTACGTCTCTTCATTGTGACTTAGTTCAAGAAAAGCTTGATAAAATCCAGAAAACTTTTCTTATACATATAGTATTATGAAAACAATAATTTGATGTGAAAAGTTTGTGATAGAAAAATGAAGATAGGGCACAAAATCAATATGAAACACAAGTCATAGTTATTTTTCCATGTTGGTACCTCCTTATTATGCCACACTAACATCCTCATTACCTAATTCCATCACAAAGATAAAATCATAACTTTTAGAAGGGATAAATTACAACAAACCTACATATGATCTTAAGGGTCTCCTCACAATAGGGGGTGACTATGTAAGAAAAGGGTTCTATTTAGGGACTTATAGGATAAGATAGGAATCTTAAGGGAGGCAAAATTGAAATAGTCAGATTTTAACCACTATGGGCTCTAATACTATCTTGTAAGGAGTGCGACCCAAGAGGGGATCCACTACCTACTTAATTTGAGAAATAAATCCATTGATTCCATACACACTCAAAGGCATGCTGGAGTACGTGTAAATTTTTCTCAAATGAAATAATGCTATACAAAAAGAACAAAACGTAGTAGTGGAAATATAAATTATGAATATATTTAATTTATGCCAAGTTACATAATATTCGCCCGTAAATTGGCTTACATGAAAGTACAACATCAAGATCTAAGTACATGGATATCCAACTATCTTAATTCTATCTTCCAAGAGATTCACTTAGAAGGTCCATGTCACAGAGTCAATTCTTCCAATTCCTACACTTGGGATTGGAAGCATCCCCAACAAAAGGAGAAAAAGTAGATGTATCAGCAAAATGTTGGTATGTACATATTAAATCAGGGATTGAGCAACATTATGCAGTAAAGGACATCAATAATAACAAGGCTTCTCATAGAAGAGGAAATAACTATCCAAGTGGGTATCAAAAAAAAAATAATAACCAAGTCATATATGAGGCATTTATTAAAAATATATGATTGATTAAATAATCCTTTTCATATAACAACGATCAAATCATAATCAGTGCATGTAGAACATTTGTATATAATTAATATTGTAGGGTCGATACCCATAAAATCTCAAGCCTAATTCTGGTGGAAAGGTGCACCCTCAGTGGAAAGGCACACCCAATATATATAATATGAGTGGGAAGGCACACTCAGGGTGGAAAGGCGTACTCAAATATTATGGTAGTACAAATTTACTTGCTACCATAAATAAAACTAGTCTATTTGCACATGCACGTAAAATAAAAGCAAGAATAAGTCTAGTCAATCTGAAATAATGTGATGAGAACATCTAAAAGTTATAATGTGCGGTCCGAGGACCCATAAATCAATATATAATCATTTCCACAATAATATGCTTCACAAGATCACAAAATTCAGAATAAGATGAACAAGATATAAGTATGAGTCCAATACGTATATCAAACAAATTAAGTTATCACAATGTTAGAATCAATGTAACATCCCTGACCTGGGTTATGCTTTAACCCTAGATGTTTTGCTTAATAATGTTGATTAGATGCTTGTTCATATTTCTTGTAAAGTAATTAAGGCTCATGAAGAACTTATATTTCAATTTTAGCCCTTAATTTTTAAATAATGTTGAAACATTGTTTTGTTAGTTTTGGACTAAAGTGCAAATTACCCAAGTTGAGGGGTTAACTTGCAAATTGTACATGATAATATGTTTCTCAGATGTTGAAGCATCATAAGAATGAGAATGATGTAGTGGTATGGTTTCCACAAGCTTGAGCACCAAGATAGAGCTTGTTGGGCAATCTTTGTGCATTAAAACCTAGTTTTGGCGTAATGTGCAATTTACCCAAAACCTAGGGTTCAATATGCAAAATACCACTTCTAGAGGGTCCCCCATGTTTCTTGTCATCATGTAGAGCAAATCAAATGAGAGGGGCGCCTCATTTGAATTATTTTGTAGGAGAGAGAATCTTGATATTAAAATAATCAAGATTTAAGCATAAAAAGGAACTTTACTTCAATTTAATGCAAAAAGAAATATATTAATTGAAGAGCCTTTCAACCAAAAGGTGAGGAATGAATTTGCAAATGGTTGGACGAGCTTGTGCCTTGCAAAGGCACGAAAATATCTTGAGTGGGTGGAGAGCCCACTCTCATTAAGTTAATAAAAAGAAATATCCACTAAAAAGGAGATATTAGTATAATATGTTTGAGGTGCTTAATTAATTTTCTTTTAATTCTTGTATAATGAAGAGGTTTTTGCAAGTGGGAGAAGATGGATTTGTGGCCAAGGAATTGAGGGGAAGAGGCGACACTAATTTTGGAATTAAAAGATTTTTATAAGGCATTTTCTCTCTCATTGTTTTTCTTATAAAAACACCTTTTACAACTCAAATCAAAGGCTTTTTCGAACCCACTTCCTCTCTTTTCTTGCAAAAACGACCAAGGGAGCTAGGAGAAATAGGAGGATGACCCCCAACCTATTGGTAAGCTTCTTGATCTTCTTTCACCTTGATTTCATGGTGGAAATCACAAAACAATGCATGATTTCTTCTCTATTTCACTACATCTCCAATCCTAGCCAATCTTTTCACTCCAAAGCTTAAGGACGAGCCTTGGGAGAGTTGCAAAAGCTTCCTCAACCATTTTTTATGTGAAGCTCCAAGCTTTGAAGCTCAATTGGAGGTGGGTTATTGTAACATCCCTGACCTGGGTTATGCATTAACCCTAGGTGTTTTGCCTAATAAAGTTGATTAGTTGCTTGCTCTTATCTGTTGAAAAGTAATTAAGGCTTTTGAGGAACCTATATTTCAATATTCAGTCCTTTTGTTTAATGTTGAGACATTGTTTTGTGAATAAAAGACTAAAGTGCAAATTATCCAAGTAGAAGATTTAACTTGCAAATTGCACATGATAAGATGTTCCTCTGATGTTGAGACATCATTTGAATGAATATGATGTAGTGGTATGGATTCCACAAGCTTGAGCACCAACATATAGCTTGTAGAGCAATCTGTGTGCTATAAAACCCAGTTTTGGTGTAATGTGCAACTTACCCAAAACCTAGGGTTCAACATGAAAAATAACACCTCTAGAGGGTCTCTCATGTTTCTTGGCATCAAGTAGAGAAAAGAAAATGAGAGGGGTGCCTCATTTGAATCATCATGGAGGAGAGATAATCTTGATATTCGAATAATCAAGATTTAAGCAAATGGCTCTTTAATATAACTTAATGTAAAAAGAAAATATAATAAATATGGAGCCCTTTAACCGAAAGTTGGAGGATGTGCTTGCAATAGTTTGGAAATTTTTGTGACATGCTTGGGAACCAAAAATATCTTGGATGAAGTGCAAGTTATTCACACTATTATAAAATAAAGCAATATCCAAAAAGGATGGATATTAATATACAACTTATTAAGATGTTTGGTTTCTTTCCCTTTAAATCTTGGATAGTGGAGGAGTTTTGCATGAGATTAGAAGGTGGCCACGTATCCAAAGAGTGTAGGAAGTTTTGGTGGAAACAAGTTGGAATTAAAAGAGATAACAATCTTTTTCTATTTTCCTTGAAAAACCCATAAATATATATAGGCATCTTTTCCAACAACACCAAGGATCGTTTTCCCTGAGTTCTTTTCCTTATCTTCTTGATTTGGCCGACCAAGGGAGATCTATGGACCAGAGGAAGGACGACCAAGCTAGTTTGTTAATCTTTGATCATCATCTACCTCGAATTCATGGTGGAAACCATAAAACAAGGTTGGATTATTGGTTTTCTTCACACGATTTTCCTTTCTAGCCATCTTGTTCATCCAAAAAGTGAAGAAGGAACCTTAGAAAACTATTGGAGCTCAAACCACCATTAAAGCTTCGGAGCTAGGAGCTATGGATCAGTTCTAGATGTGGGTTTTATAACTCTAAACCTTAAGCTTTGTTAATGCATCTTCATCTCCATGAAAAATCGTTAGTTATTCTTCTTCTTTTACTACTCTTGTGTTCTTGCTATCAATTCTGTGAAGAATAGCCCCTAGTTCTTGGTTGAACAGAGGTATACGAAGGTGGCGTTAAATTTGATGTTTATCCAAGAATTTAACTTTAGCAAATGGTCTCCAATCCTTGCTCAAATGGTTTCAAACCGTTTGATTGCAAACGATTTCACCCAAACCGCATAAAAGCAAACGGTCCAAGACCGTTTGGAGGTGTTGACCAGGCGTTGACCATTTGGAGGTCTGTTGAAAAACATTTAGATCAAAAATCTATAAATAATCATCAACTAATCCCAATTGGTTCACCAATGAAAGGTCCATCAACCATCTAAACCCTAACCGGGTTAATTGTTGATTTTGATAATTAAATTATGTTGAAGTTTGGGTTGAGTGACCCAAACGGTTTCAAAACCATTTGGGGATCAACCAAACGGTCTCAAGACCATTTGGTGATCACCCAAGACCGTTTTGAGGTCATCCAAATGATCCCAAGACCGTTTGGGGTCAGGTCATGACCAAATTGGATGATGGTTCAATAGGTTCAAATCAATTTGACTCACATTGAATTATGTTGAAGGGTCATCGATTCCAAACCCTAATCCAATTGATTCAAGCCCTAATTGATGACCAATTGAGGGTCAATTGAGGGTCAAATCAGTTGAAGGTTGACCTAATTAACTCAATTGGTGATTGGTTAACATGTACTTGATTGATTGAGGGGATCAATATTGGAAACCCTAATTCAGTTGAAGTGGTTGAGACACATTTTGGTCCTTGCGGTTTTGAGGTGGTTTGGACCAAACGGTCTCAAGACTGTTTGGGTCCAAACGGTCTCAAGACCATTTGAGTCCAAATGGTCTCAAGACCGTTTGGGACCAAACGATCTCAAACTGTTTGGGCTCATGCAGTTTCTAGGTCGGTTGTGTTCATGCGGTTTCAAAGTCAAACTTGACCAAATGGTCTTCACCACCAAACGGTTTCAAAGTCAAACTTGACCAAACGGTCTTCACCACCAAACGGTTTCAAAGTCAAACTTGACCAAATGGTCTTCACCACCAAACGGTTTCAAGGGTAGTCCAAGACCGCATGGAGGTCCAAACGGTCTTAGACCGTTTGGAGGTTTAGGGTGCCGTTTGAAGTCCAAGTAGGTCAAGATCGTTTGATGCCTTAGTGGTCAAGATGGTTTGGTGGTTGATTAACCTAAACCTCATGGATACTTAAAGTGATTAAAGGACCAAGTGATTAGTTGATTAGTGCATGTTATAATCAATGGTGATTATAATAAAGGTATCCTTGATGGGATAGAGTGATTAGTACTCTTTGAATGAGTAAGCTTTAATGATCACAATAGTAATGACATAGTCCATGATGTCAATGTTGAGTTGACTTAGCCTAATCAAGGGTGATGAAAGCATCAACTTATATAAGGGATGAGAGAGAAAAGACTTCTTATATGAATGTTAATCAAGTAATGAACTCTCAATATGAATGAATGCCTAATTAGGGCATCATCCATGTTAGTGAGATCATGAAACCCTATTTATGATGGTTAATGAATCCTAACCCTAATTTGAGGGTAGTAATGGAAGTATCCCTAATACATGATGAAGGTATGATCATAATTCGTAATGTGAATAGTAAACCCTAATCTAGGGTAATGTGATGCAATGTGAATAGTAAACCCTAATCTAGGGTAATGTGATGTAATGTGAATAGTAAACCCTAATTTTGGGTTATGCTTTATAGCATGAAGCTCTATGATTAGATGATGAAATGAGGAATCACTATTCCTATTTGAGCTAAGGGGTTGGTTAACTCTAATTGAATTAAAAAGGAAAACCCTAAACCCTGGTAAGGGCATAGTGGTGCAACCCTTAAATAGTGATGTTATTAATGTTTTGCATTATGCTGATCTAAAATAGATGTGTTTGTATTCATCTGTACTAATCATGCAGGTTTTATGGAATATTGAACATATCCAGGTATGAGCTATGAAGCTTTGCTTATCAAAAGTACTTAATGATTTTGTAAGCAATGATATGTTATGTTGCCTAGTGAGAGGTAACATAAGAGATTGACAGGCTATATGAGCCATATGAAATATCAACATTGCTATTATCTTGTTTATACTGTCAAATGACTTGATGGCAGTATGATACTTGGTAACAAGTGTTTTGATGATTTAAGGGTTTGAAAACCTATATTATTGAGTCATAATTATGAGATGGTTAGGGATTGAGATCCCAATGTTGAATAAGATGTGAAATGAACTTAATGCAAATAGTACTCTTTCTTTATAGCAATTGATTTAATGATTTATGTTTCAAAACATGCCTGATGCTAAAAGAATGCCAAAATGTATTTAAATAATCAAGTATAATGATATCATGTAGAGCCCTGACCATAGATCCATCATCGTCAGAAGTTAGATGATGGTGAAATAGGTTTTCCTAAGGGAACTCCTAGAGAGCATACTTTTGAGTATGTGGGGGTTATGGACACGAATATCCTTACGTCCTAATGGAGGAATTGATGTGAGATAAACATTTAATCCCTCAATCCTTCATTATATGTCGGGATGATGTATCACTAATCTCCCGATGATGTTGTTAATGCCGAATCGATGTGAGATAAACAAGAAATCCCTCGATTGCGAAGAGAGTACAATATGACACTGTAACTCTGATAGAGAAGTTACCAGAATACCCTAGAAAGCTATTTTCATGGCAGAGACACGAGATGTCCTGCATGTTGTTCCTCACACTGACTGAGGAAGATGATGTCATAGAAACCTGGCTCTTCTGATAACCTATGTATGGTACCGATTTCGACTTCGCAGTGGTCGGTTGGAGTATGAGTGGTATACCTCATCTCCTTAGGGCATAAGTATGTTTGTAAAATGTAATCAGCCGTGTAGCATAATTTCTTAGGTTTAACTACGAGAAACAATGATTGATGATTCATTATTTATTAAGTCCTAATTGGACCAGTAATATACATGTTCTTCATATTCCTTATTAAATAAATGACTTGTTACTCAAACAAGTTATAATTGAAATGATTGCTTAGAGAATACTGCTCTACTTAGCTTATTCAATGTTTTACCTGTTGTTGAATATTTATAATCCTACTGCTCAGTGTTATTCTATTATCTGCAACAACAATGCTTTTGGCAGAGAGTTATAACTCTCGCTGGGACAATTTTTCAATTGTCTCACCCTGTGGGATTCAACTTTTTAGGTAGACGCCGAGGAAGAAGAAACCCTTCAGTGGGTGAGCAGCAACAACAGCAGCAACAATATCAAGGACAACAGTGATCCACAGGTGGAATAACTATCTGTTAGGTCTTGTATATAGAGAGTCCTACGTGTCGTCTCTGTACTCTCAGGTCCTAGGAGTCAGAAGACGGTTTAATATAGATCTGATATTTTTGGCTTAAATGCCTCGAGAATTTTTGTATACTGCTCATGTACAGCTTAACATGGCAGTCAATGTTATGACTCTCAAGATGTGATGATACAGAGATATACTGATGTATCAGCTTATAAACAACTTATTTTGTTTTCTTTACAAAAAAGTTTTAAGATTTTGTAATTTTCAGTAATTCCGCTGCTAATTAATCGCTTCCGCATCATTAATAAGGTTTTATCTGAGACGTGTCTGACAATTAGTGGTATCAGAGCTCTAGGTTTGTTGATTCTACAGAGACATAGGACTAGGGTTGTAGAGTCTATTCTAGTGTTTTCCAGTATATCTGATAGTGTCTTCTGCTCATATAGGAGGAGAAGATAAACCTAAAGATGTCTGGATCACACGAGGAACACGTTGCAGAGAGTAGTGTTGTTGCACCTGGAGGAGGTGCAAGAAACCAAGAAAGGGAGGAACCTGTACCTGAACCACCCCAGTTCAATCCAGCTGACATGGGGAACCCAGCTTTCCAAGCCATGTTTGGGTAGTTCATGACTGCCATGACACACATGACTGATAGGATGCCTATACATGTACCTAGGGCACCTACCCATCCAGAAGGACAAGGAACCGGCAAGACGTTTGAATGACTTTGCTGGGTTGGAGCCACATAATATGCTGGAACACCTGACCCAACAGATGCTGGCTTGTGGCTAACTAAACTAGAGAAAGCCTTTAGAATCCTGAACATCCCAGAGGCTGAGAAGGTTAAACATGTTGTGTATCTTCTCAAAGGGGGCGCTGGACACTGGTGGACCATGGAGGAGGGGAAAAGGCCAGGTGTGGAGATCGAATGGGAAGTATTTTGATGAGAATTTGTCAACAGATACTTTCCTAAGACATTCTTGGATGAGAAAGTCTCTCAATTTGATAGGTTAAGATAGGGATCAATGAACATTAGCGAGTATGAAGCTAAGTTCATGGAGCTATTGTGGTTCTGCCCGCACATGGCATCTACAGATGAAGAAAGGATTAGGCATTTTGAGAAGGGATTAAACGTTGAGTTGACCACCCATGTGTCTGCTATGGAAAATAGGGAAAGGTTTGCTACCTTTATGGAGTCAGTCAGGAGGATAGAGAGGTCTGTGTCAGAGAAGAGACAGACTAAGAACAAGAGGATGTATCCCCAGTTCCAAGGATCCTCATCTAAAGATTTCAAGAAACCAAAGTTTTCTGTGCCTACACCACCACCTAGATTCAGTACCCAGACGCAGTGGACGTCGAATAGGGGTAGAGGACGAAGCCTACCACTAGAAGGATCTCGCAGCTCAGCATCTATGTCAGTTACAGGACCCTCTAGACCATAACAAGGGATTAGAAATTATTACATATGTGGAAAGATGGGGCATCTGATGAAAGATTGCAGAGCCAGAGAAGTGAGTGTGACTCAACCTCAAAGGCAAAGTCAGCAAGGTCCTCAAAGGAGACAGTTTCTAGGTAACGTTAGAGGACGTGGGAAAGCATCCCAAGCTGGATCATCGGCACCCAGTCATCGAGCACCGAATCAACCACAGGCGACAGCAAGATTCTATGCGATGAATCCACCTGATGCAGTGATCAACCCTCGGGTAGTGGCAGGTCAGATGGAGTTGTTTAATTCTGATATGTCTACATCTTGCATCGTATCTGTTTTAATTGATCGGGGTGATACACATTCCTTTCTCACTCTAAGAGTGATTCTTGACTGTGACATGACTATAAGTCATAGAGTAGATAGTTTGTTGTTAGAAACTCCTTTAATGGGATCTGCTGTTTTGTGGGAGGTATGTTCTCCATGCATGCTCTTCTTTTCTGAACATTGCATTCAAGTGGATCTTATACCACTTGAGATGTACATATTCGATGTAATCCTTGGGATGGATACCTTAGAAAGGTATAAGGTTGTCTTAGATTGTGAGTCCAAGCAAGTTGTGTTCACTGATGATAGTGACACATGGATCTTTCAAGGAGAAAGAAAGATTCTACCAACCTGTCTTGTGTCATCTATGGTAGCTAAGAAACTGATGAGGCAAGGATGTTATGCATTCTTGGCCCATTTGGTAGATACCACCATGGAGAGTCTTAATCCTGTTGAAGTTCCGGCAGTTAGAGAATTTGAAGATGTATTTCCTGAAGAACTTCCAGGTGTACCTCTGTCCCGAGAGATTGATTTTGAGATTAATCTAATCCCAGATACACAACCTATAGCACAAACACCGTATAGGATGGCGCCTGCTGAGATGGCAGAACTCAAGAAATAGCTGCAAGAGTTGCTTGAGATAGAGTGATTAGTACTCTTTGAATGAGTAAGCTTTAATGATCACAATAGTAATGACATAGTCCATGATGTCAATGTTGAGTTGACTTAGCCTAATCAAGGGTGATGAAAGCATCAACTTATATAAGGGATGAGAGAGAAAAGACTTCTTATATGAATGTTAATCAAGTAATGAACTCTCAATATGAATGAATGCCTAATTAGGGCATGATCCATGTTAGTGAGATCATGAAACCCTAATTATGATGGTTAATGAATCCTAACCCTAATTTGAGGGTAGTAATGGAAGTATCCCTAATACATGATGAAGGTATGATCATAATTCGTAATGTGAATAGTAAACCCTAATCTAGGGTAATGTGATGCAATGTGAATAGTAAACCCTAATCTAGGGTAATGTGATGTAGTGTGAATAGTAAACCCTAATTTTGGGTTATGTTTTATAGCATGAAGCTCTATGATTAGATGATGAAATGAGGAATCACTATTCCTATTTGAGCTAAGGGGTTGGTTAACTCTAATTGAATTAAAAACGAAAACCCTAAACCCTGGTAAGGGCATAGTGGTGCAACCCTTAAATAGTGATGTTATTAATGTTTTGCATTATGCTGATCTAAAATAGATGTGTTTGTATTCATATGTACTAATCATGCAGGTTTTATGGAATATTAAACATAGCCAGGTATGAGCTATGAAGCTTTGCTTATCAAAAGTACTTAATGAGTTTGTAATCAATGATATGTTATGTTGCCTAGTGAAAGGTAACATAAGAGATTGACAGGCTATATGAGCGATATGAAATATCAACATTGCTATTATCTTGTTTATACTGTCAAATGACTTGATGGCAGTATGATACTTGGTAACAAGTGTTTTGATGATTTAAGGGTTTGAATACCTATATTCTTGAGTCATAATGATGAGATGGTTAGGGATTGAGATCCCAATGTTGAATAAGATGTGAAATGAACTTAATGAAAATAGTACTCTTTCTTTATAGCAATTGATTTAATGGTTTATGTTTGAAAACATGTCTGATGCTAAAAGAATGCCATAATGTATTTAAATAATCAAGTATAATGATATCATGTAGAGCCCTGACCATAGATCCATCATCGTCAGAAGTTAGACGATGGTGAAACAGGTTTTCCTAAGGGAACTCCTGGAGAGCATACTTTTGAGTATGTGGGGGTTATGGACGCGAATATCCTTACATCCTAATGGAGGAATTGATGTGAGATAAACATTAGATCCCTCAATCCTTCATTATATGTCGGGATGATGTATCACTAATCTCCCGATGATGTTGTTAATGCCAAATCGATGTGAGATAAACAAGAAATCCCTCGATTGCGAAGAGAGTACAGTATGCCACTGTAACTCTGATAGAGAAGTTTCCAGAATACCCTGGAAAGCTATTTTCATGGTAGAGACACGAGATGTCCTGCATGTTGTTCCTCACACTGACAGAGGAAGATGAGGTCATAGAAACCCGATTCTTCTGATGACCTATGTATGGTACCGATTTTGACTTCGCAGTGGTCGGTTGGAGTATGAGTGGTATACCTCATCTCCTTAGGGCATAAGTATGTTTGTAAAATGTAATCAGCCATGTAGCATAATTTCTTAGGTTGAACTATGAGAAACAATGATTGATGATACACTGTTCATTAAGTCCTAATTGGACCAGTAATATACATGTTCTTCATATTCCTTATTGATTAAATGACTTGTTACTCAAACAAGTTATAATTGAAATGATTTCTTAGAGAATACTGCTCTACTTAGCTTATTCAATGTTTTACCTGCTATTGAATATTTATAATCCTACTGCTCAGTGTTATTCTATTATCTGCAACAACAATGCTTCTGGCAGAGAGTTATAACTCTCACTGGGACAATTTTTCAATTGTCTCACCCCCGTGGGATTCAACTTTTTAGGTAGACGCCGAGGAAGAAGAAACCCTTTAGTGGGTGAGCAGCAACAGCAGCAGCAGCAACATCAAGGATAGCAGTGATCCACAGGTGGAATCACTGTCTGTTAGGTCTTGTATATAGAGAGTCCTACGTGTCGTCTCTGTACTCTCAGGTCCTAGGAGTCAGTAGACGGTTTAATATCGATCTGAGATTTTTGGCTTAAATGCCTCGAGAATTTTTTTTATACTGCTCATGTACAGCTTAACAGGGCAGTCAATGTTATGACTCTCAAGATGTGATGATACAGAGATATACTGATGTATCAGCTTGTAAACAACTTATTTTGTTTTCTTTAAAAAAAGTTTTAAGATTTGTTATTTTCAGTTATTTCGCTGCTAATTAATCTCTTCCACATCATTAATAAGGTTTTATCCGAGACGTGTCCGACAGTTGTATAACTTAAATCCTTAAATTTTGTTATTGCATTCAAATCTCCATTATTTGTTGAACGTTTTGTTCTATTTGAAATTCTCTTGATCCATTGTTGTAATTACCATGAAAACGGCAGTAGTTTTTGAATGAACGAAGGTATATGATGATGACATCATATTAGGCACATATTCCAACAAGTTTCCCTTGTAAACGATTTCACCAAACCATTTGGAGACTAAAAAGTTTGCAAACTGTTTGGAGTTTGGAATCCCAAACCATTTTGAAAGGTTGACCATTTAGATGGGTTGATCATTTGAGGTTAGGACCCTAGTACATGTTGGATAAGGATCTAATGGTTCCAATTGATTGAATCAATATATGAACAATCATCCAATTAGAAACCCTAATCGGGTTGAGTGCTGATTTTGCAATTGATTGAGCTAAATCTTTGGGTTGATTAACCCAAACAGTCTCAAGACCATTTAGAGATCACCCAAACGGTCTCAAGACCGTTTGGAGGTCTAGGGTTGAGTATGGTTGAGCAGTTGAAGATCCAAAGATATCAAATTGAAATGCAATCAATAGCTAGTTTGATGAGCAATCCAACGATGCAAACCCTAATTGAACTTCACAAATTTTAATGATGGATGGGGAAAACGGTCTCAAGACCGTTTGGAGGTTATACAAACGACCTCAAGACCATTTGGAGGTCATCCAAACGACCTCAAGACCATTTGAGGTTAGGTCCTGCCTAATTTGAATGATGGTCTAATGATTCCAAAACAAATATTTCAACAATGACTAACATTCAAGGTTATCGATTTCAAACTCTAATCCAATTAGGTTCAAAACCCTAGTTGATGATCAATTGAAAGTTTAATCAATTGAAGGATGGTTTATTAAGTTCAATTGAAGTATGGGTCTTAGGTTCAATTGACGAGTAATTGCATGGATTCAATTGATGAAGGAATTAAGCTTGGAAACCCTAGATTAATATGAGTGGTTGAGACCATTTTTGGTCCAGTCAGTTTTGAGGAGGTTTGGACCAAATGGTCTCAAGACCGTTTGGGTCCAAATGGTCTCAAGACCATTTGGGACCAAATGATCCTAAACCAATTGAGGCTCAAATGATCTCAAGTATTTTTGCACTAAACAGTTTCAAGCATCAACTTTGCTAAACGGTTTCAAACTATTAGACCCAAACCGTTTGGAGGTCTAAACGGTCTTAGACCGTTTGAAGGTAAAGCAAGCAAGACCGTTTGAGGTCTGGTTGATCAAGACCGTTTGGGGTCTAAGTGACCCGGACCGTTTGGGGAAGTTATTAACCAAAACCATATGAATACTTAAGGTGATTAAAGATAAATTGTTTAATTGAACATTATATGATGTGAACCAAAGGTGATTATAGTGATTGTACCCTTAATAAGATAGGGTGATTAGTACCTCTTGAATGATTAATATTTGATGATTATGGAAGTAATGATACAATACATGGTGTCAACTCTTCAATCAAGTTGAGTTGACCTAATCCAATCAAGTCTGATGTAAATATCATTTTATAAAGTATGAGAGAGAGAGGACTTCCTACATGAATGATAATCATGTAGTGGTTAAGTCTCAACACTTTCAACATGAATGAATGTGTAATTAGGGTATGATCCTTGATAAAGAGATCATGAACCCTAATTAAGAAGGTTAATGTACCCTAACTCTAATTGAGGACAATGATAGGTAAAACCCTAATCTATGGTAATGGTATGACCCTAATTTAGGGTAATGACATAAGACACCCTAATTCAGGGTATTTTAATAATAAACCCTGATCAAATGTGAATAGTAAACCCTAATTGAGGATGATGTTATGAGAAACCCTAATCAAGGGAGAAGCCATATGAAACCCTAAAGTAAGGGTGATGTCATGTGGAATCCTAGATAGGGTTAAGGTCAAAATGAAACCTTAATGCAATGATGAGATGTAAAACCTGATTCAAGGTGATACTATGTACTGGTATGTGACTCTTTAATATGAAATCCTACACTAATATAGGATAAAGATATGTGGAGCCCTAATCTTGGGTTGTAATGTATGAAACCCTAATTTTTGGCAATATGATGATAAATCATGACCCAAATCTGGGTAATGAGATATAGTATTCCTAATTGACATAAAATGGGAAATCCTAACTCAAAAGGAGGAAATAGTGATGTTACTCTTACAATGCATAGTTCTGATTTGTAATTGATATAATTGTTATCATGTGCACTAATTATGCAGGTTTCATGAGATGGTGGACATAGCCAGGTATAAGCTAAGATGTTTTACTATTGAAATTGATTTATGGGTTTTGTGAGCCATAATATGTTGTGTTGCCTAGTAGGAGGTAATAAGAGACATTATTGGGCTTTAAGAGCCATGTGAAATACATGTATTGCAAATATCATGTTTACTTTAGTCAGATAAACTGAAGGCATTAAGTTACCAGATAAATTGGTAACAAGTGTTTTGATGAATTGAGGGTTTGAGCACCCATAATTCATGATCATGGTGATGAGATGATAAGGGATGAGAATACCCTGATGTGATAAGGGATTAAGGTCCCAATGTTTAACAAAGCTTTGAAAATAACTTGATAGAAACAATATTCATTATTTGTAGCAATTGTTATAATGTTTTATGTTTGAAAACATGTTTGATGCTAAAAGAATATTGTAGTATACTTAATTAATCAAGTGAAATGGTATCATGTAGAGCCCTGGCCATAGATCCATCATCGTCAGTAGTTTGGTGATGGTGAAATAGGTTTTCCTATGGGAACTCCTGGAGGGCATACTTTTGAGTATGTGGGGGTTATGGGCGCGAATATCCTTACGCCCTAATGGAGGAATTGATGTGAGGTAAACATTAAATCTCTCAATCCTTCATTATTTATGTCGGGATGGATGTATCACTAATCTCTCGAGGACCGGGATGGATGTATCACTAATCTCCTGATGATCTTAATGTCGGATCAATGTGAGATAATTATAATATCTCTCGATTGCGAAGAGAGTGCAACATGACATTGTAACTCTAATAGAGAAGTTGCCAGTATACCCTAGAAAGCTATTTAGCAGAGACACAAGATGTCCTGCATTTGGTCCTCACACTGACTGAGGAAGATGAGGTCATGGAAATCTGACTCTTCTATTGACCTATGTATGGTACCGATTTTGATTTCGCAATGGTCGGTTGCAGTATGAGCGGTATACCTCATCTCCTTAGGGCATTAAGTATGATTGTAAAATATATTCAACCGTGTAGCATATTTGCTTAAAGTTGAAATACGAGAATCAATGATTGATGTTGCTTTGCTTAGTATGTCCTAATATGAATTAATGTTATTTATGCTCTTCAATTCCTTATTGGACAAGTAACATGTTGCTTCATCAATTTATAAGTGAAATGCCTTGAGTAAAGAATAATGCTCTAATCTATTTATACATTGATTTATCTGCTGCTGAATACTTATGATTATTCTGCTCAATTTTACTTCTTTAATTGCAATAATAATGTTTCTGGTGGAGATTTATATCTCTCACTGGGACAATTTTTTCAATTGTCTCACCCCCGTGGAATCTAACTTTTTAGGTAGACACCGAAGAAGAGGCAGGAACCTTACAGCAAGGGAAGAACAGCAGCAACAACAACAATGAGGATAACAGTGAATTCTCAAGTGGAGACACTGGTTGTCATGTCCTGTAAATAGAGAGTCCTATGTGTCGTCTATGTACTCTCAGGTCCTAGGAGTCAGTAGTTAGTTTAATATCGATATGCGATTTTGGCTTGATGCCTCAAGATTTTTATACTTTCTATGTATAATCTAACAGGGCAGTTGATGTTTGTAATTCTTAAGAAGAAATAGTACTAGAGATGTACTAGTAAACCAGAATGTATTTGAGATACTTTGACTCTTTATGAAAGAGTTTCTCAGCTTATGGATCTCTTTGTAAAAAGTTTTATTTTTCAGTAATTCCACTGCTAATGAATGCTTCCGCTTAAGTAAATCATGTTTTTATAATTTGGACGCCACAAATTAGTTGGTATCAGAGCCCTAGGTTCGCTGAGTCTACAGAGACATAAGATTAAGGTCATTGAGTCTGTTCTAGCGTCTTCCAGTTTATCTAATGGTGTCTTCTGCGCATATAGGAGGAGAAGAAAAACTAAAGATGTCTGGATCACACGATGAACATGCTACTGAGAACAGCATCGCTGTACCAGGAGGAGGTGCAAGAGACCAAGATAGGGAAGAGCCCGTACCTGAACAACCCCAGTTCAATCAAGCAGATATGGGGAACCCAGCCTTCCAAGCCATGTTTAGACAGTTTATGGCGACCATGACTCATATGACAGATAGGATGCCACTACTTGCACCTAGGGCACCAGCTCACCATGAAGGACAGGGATCCGACAAGACTTTTGAACGACTTCGTCGGGTTGGGGCCACATAATATGCTGGTACGGCTGACCTAACAGATGCAGACATGTGGCTGACCGAACTAGAGAAGGCATTTAGAATCCTTAATATCCCAGAAGCTGAGAAGGTTAGACACGTAGTGTACCTTCTTAAAGGGAGTGCTGGTCATTGGTGGACCATAGAAGAAGACAAGAGGCTGGGTGTGGAGATCGGATGGGAAGTATTCCGACGAGAATTTGTCAATAAATACTTTCTTAAAACGTTCCTAGATGAGAAGATCTCTCAGTTTGAGAGATTAAGACAAGGACCAATGAACATTAGCGAGTATGAGGCTAAGTTCATTGAGATTTTACGGTTCTGTCCGCATATGGCAGCTACCGATGAAGAAAGGATTCACATTTTGAGAAGGGATTGAACACCGATTTGACAACTCCAATGTCTATTTTAGAGAATAGGGAGAGGTTTGCTACTTTTGTGGAGTCTGTCAGACAGATAGAGAGTTCTGTGGCTGAGAAGCGACAAACTAAGAGTAAGAATGTGTATCCTCAGTTTCATGGACAAGGGTCCAAAAGTTTTAAGAAACTGAGGTTTTCTGCACCAATGGCACCCCCAAGGTTTAATACCCAGACGTAATGGACGTCTAATACGGGTAGAGGCTGTAGTTTACCACTAGAAGGAGCCCACAGCTCAACATCGGTGTCGATAACAGGACCATCCAGACCACAACCAGGGAAGAGAGGTTGTTTTATATGTGGAAAGATGGGGCATCTGATGAAGGATTGTCGAGCCAGAGAAGCAAGTGTGACTCAACCTCAGAGGCAGAGTCAGTAAGGCTCTCAGAGGCGACAGTTTCCAAGTGGAGCTAGAGGACGTAGACAAGCATCCCAAGCTGGATCGTCGGCACCCAGTAATTGAGCACCGAGTCAACCACAGGCGACGACGAGATTCTATGCGATGAATCATCCTGATGCAGTAGTCAACCCTAGGGTTGTGACAGGTCAGATGGAACTATTTTATTCTGATATGTCTCCATCCTACATCGTATCTATTTTAATTGATCCGGGTGCTACGCATTCTTTCATCACTAAAAGAGTGATTCTTGACTGCAATATGACAGTTGGTCATAGGGCAGAGAGTTTGAAATTAGAAACTCCTTTGCTGGGATCTGCAGTGTTGTGGGAGGTGTGTTCTCCCTGCAATCTTTCCTTTTCTGATCATCGCATTCAAGTAGATCTTATACCACTTGAGATGCATGGGTTTGATATAATTCTTGGGATGGACACCCTAGAAAAGTACAAGGTTGTCTTAGATTGTGAGTCCAAGCAAGCTGTGTTCACAAATGATAGTGACACATGGATCTTTTGAGGAGATAGAAAGATTCTTCCAACCTGTCTTGTGTCAGCTATGGTAGCTGAGAAGTTGATGAGGCAAGGATGTTTTGCATTCTTGGCACATGTGGTAGATACCACCATGGAGAGTTCTAATCCTTCTGAAGTTCCGATAGTCAGGGAATTTGAAGATGTGTTTCCTGAGGAACTTCCAGGTGTACCTCCGCTCTGAGAGATTGATTTTGAGATTAATCTAATTTCGGGCACGCAACCTATAGCACAAACACCGTATAGAATGGCACCTGCTGAGATGGCAGAGCTTAAGAAGCAACTGTAGGAGTTGCTTGAGAAAGGTTTTATTCGACCGAGTACTTCACCATGGGGTGCTCTGGTACTCTCTATTAAGAAGAAAGACGGATCGATGCAGTTATGCATTGATTATAGACAATTGAATAAAGTAACTATAAAGAACAAGTATCCCTAGCCAAGAATAGATGAGTTGTTTGATCAGTTAAGTGGTGCAACTATCTTCTCTAAGATAGATCTAAGGTCGGGATATCATCAGTTGTGTATCAAGGATAGTGACATACCTAAGTCTGCCTTTAGGCCGAGGTATGGTCACTATGAGTTCATAGTTATGTCATTTGGACTAACTAATGCACCGGTTGCATTCATGGAACTCATGAATAGAATCTTTCAACCTTTTCTTGATCACTGTGTAGTAGTCTTTATAGATGACATCTTGATCTACAATAGAGATGCTCAACAACATGAGCAACACCTTCGTCAGGCTTTGACTTTACTAAGAGAGCATAAGTTGTATGCTAAGTTTAGCAAATGTGAATTCTGGTTACCAGAAGTTTCTTTTCTAGGACACGTAATATCTGCCTCAGGTATTCATGTTGATCCTAAAAAGGTAGAATTTGTCCCGCAATGGGAACAACCAAAAACACAAACAGAGATACGTAGTTTCTTAGGGTTGGCAGGATATTATAGGAGGTTCATTAAGAACTTCAGTTCTATAGCTTTACCCCTAACCAAGTTGACCAGAAAGGAGGTTCCTTTTGTCTAGAATGATAAGTGTCAACATTCTTTTCAATTGTTGAAAGAAAGGTTGATAAGTGCACATGTGCTGGTGTTACCTGAGCAGGGAAAAGGGTATATAGTTTTTTGTGATGCATCTAAGAACGGTCTAGGATGTGTGTTGATGCAGGATAAGCAAGTGATTTCTTTCACTTCCCGACAGCTTAAGAAACACGAGGAGAATTATCCTACACATGATATAGAACTAGCTGTTGTGGTCCATGCTTTGAAGATTTGGAGACATTATCTCTACGGAGAGACATTCTAGATTTTCATAGATCATAAGAACCTAAAGTATATCTTCGCTCAGCATGAGCTGAACATGAGGCAACGCCGCTGGATGGAGTTAATCAAGGACTACGATTGTACAATTGATTATCATCCAGGGAAGGCCAATGTAGTTGCTGATGCAATAAGTAGGAAATTAGCAACACCAACCTTAGATAAAGCACAATTGAATTCTTTAGTGTGCTCTAAGAGGGATATGTTCATATCCTTGAGGCAAAACAATGTACATTTTAAAGTATCATTATTAGTCGGGTTGTTAGCTGAGATGCACATAAAACCAACTCTGAGACAGCAGATTAAAGAAGCACAACAAGCTGATGATGTAGTTCAGCATATTAGGTCAGAGTATGGTAGTGAGAAATGAGATGGTTTTCATGAGTCAGAGGATCAGGTAGTCTGTTACCATGGTAGGATGGTAGTACCTGATGCCAATGACTTGAGAAAGTTAGTTCTGGAAGAAGCTCATTCTTCGATGTATGCTATGCATCCAGGGAGCACCAAGATGTATCATAACTTAAAAGACATGTATTGGTGGCCTGGATTAAAGAAAGATGTAGCTGAGTTTGTTATGTGGTGTCCGATGTGTCAGCAGGTTAAAGCTAAACATCAAAAGCCCATAGGAACAATGCAACCTTTGCCTATACCATAGTGGAAATGGGATCATGTGAACATGGACTTTGTGGTTGGTTTGCCTAGAACAACCAAAGGTCATGATTTCATATGGGTGATAGTTGATAGGTTGACAAAGACAACACATTTCTTACCTGTCAAAACAACCTACATTGCTGAGAAGCTGGCACAATTATATGTAGATGAGATAGTGTGGTTGCACGGGGTTCCAACCACTATCATTTCTGATAGAGGTCCCCAGTTTACGAGTCATTTTTGGGAATGACTTCATAAAGCTTTGGGTACGCAGTTAAGGTTTAGTACATCCTTTCACCCCCAGACAGATGGACAATCTGAGAGGACCATACAAACTTTGGAGGATTTGCTTAGGGCATGTGTCCTTCAATTTGTAGGAAGTTGGGATCTACACCTGAGCTTGATAGAATTTGCTTACAATAATAGCTATCAGCACAGTATTGACATGGCACCATATGAAGCATTATATGGTAGACGATGTAGATCTTTTTTATGTTGGTATGAAACTGGAGAAAATCAACTTTTGGGTCCTGAGCTAGTGCAGCAGACAACTGAGAAGATTAAAGTAATACAACAACAGTTAAAGACTGTCTAGGATAGACAGAAATCATATGCCGACAAACGGAGAAGACCTTTAGAATTCCAAGTTGGAGACAAAGTTTATCTCAAGGTCTCACCTTGGAAAGGGGTTCTTAGATTTGGAAGGAAGGGAAAGTTAGCTCCTAGATTTATGGGGCCTTATCCAATCATTGAACGGATTGGAAAAGTAGCTTATAAGCTGGAGTTACCACCTGAGCTGCATAAGTTGCATCCAGTGTTCCACATCTCCATGTTGAGGAAGTGTCATCCTGACACAAAATTAGTTCTACAACCTGTGGAGGAAGAATTAAATGATGATATATCATATGTTGAAGGACATGTGATGATTCTTGATAAAAGAATTAAAAAGTTGAAAAAGAAAGACATTTGTCTTGTAAAAGTCCTCTGGAATCACCGTGGCATCGAAGAAGCTACATGGGAACTAGAGGAAGATATGAGGAGGAAATACCCTACTCTTTTCTCTTAAATGTTTTCGTTGATGATTTCGGGGACGAAATCCTTGTAAGGGGTGGATAATTTGTAACATCCCTGACCTGGGTTATGCTTTAACCCTAGATGTTTTTCTTAATAATGTTGATTAGATGCTTGTTCATATTTTTTGGAAAGTAATTAAGGCTCATGAGGAACTTATATTTCAATTTTAGCCCTTTTTAAATAATGTTGAAACATTGTTTTGTTAGTTTTGGACTAAAGTGCAAATTACCCAAGTTGAGGGGTTAACTTGCAAATTGTACATGATAATATGTTTCTCAGATGTTGAAGCATCATAAAATGAGAATGATGCAGTGGTATGGTTTCCACAAGCTTGAGCACCAAGATAGATCTTGCTGGGCAATCCTTGTGCATTAAAACCTAGTTTTGGCGTAATGTGCAATTTACCCAAAACCTAGGGTTCAATATGCAAAATACCATTTCTAGAGGGTCCCCCATGTTTCTTGGAATCATTTAGAGCAAATAAAATGAGAGGGGCACCTCATTTGAAATATTTTGGAGGAGAGAGAATCTTGAAATTAAAATAATCAAGATTTAAGCATAAAAAGGAACTTTACTTCAATTTAATGCAAAAAGAAATATATTAATTGAAGAGCCTTTCAACCAAAAAGTGATGGATTAATTTTCAAAGGGTTGTATGAGATTGTGCCTTGCAAAGGCATGAAAATATCTTGAGTGAGTGGAGAGCCCACTCTCATTAAGTTAATAAAAAGAAATATCCACTAAAAAGGGGATATTAGTATAACATGTTTAAGGTGCTTAATTTCTTTTCTTTTAATTCTTGGATAATGAAGAGGTTTTTGCAAGTGGGATAATATGTATTCGTGGCCAAGGAATTGAGGGGAAGATGCGGCACTAATTTTGGAATTAAAATATTTTTATAAGGCATTTTCTCTCTCATTGTTTTTCTTATAAAAACACCTTTTACAACTCAAATCAAAGGCTTTTTCAAACCCACTTCCTCTCTTTGCTTGCAAAAACGACCAAGGGAGATAGGAGCAATAGGAGGACGACCCCCAACCTGTTGGTAAGCTTCTTGATCTTCTTTCACCTTATTTCATGGTGGAAATCACAAAACAATGCATGATTTCTTCTCTATTTCACTCCATCTCCAATCCTAGCCAATCTTTTCACTCCAAAGCTTAAGGACAAGCCTTGGGAGAGGTGCAAAAGCTTCCTCCACCATTGTTTACGTGAATCTCCAAGCTTTGAAGCTCAATTGGAGGTGGGATATATAACTTAAACCCTTAAATGTTGTTATTGCATTCAAATCTCCATTATTTGTTGAACGTTTTGTTCTATTTGAAATTCCCTTGATCCATTGTTGTAATTACCATGAAAACAACAGTAGTTTTTGAATGAATGAAGGTATATGATGATGAAATCACCTTAGGCACATATTCCAACAAGTTTCCCTTGTAAACGGTTTCAAGACTTTAGTCCAAACGGTTTCACCAAACTGTTTGGAGACTAAACGATTTGCAAACCGTTTGGAGTTTGGAATCCCAAACTGTTTAGAAAGGTTGACCATTTAGATGGGTTGACCATTTGAGGTCAAGACCCTAGTACATGTTGGATAAGGATCTAATGGTTCCAATTGATTGAATCAATATATGAACAATCATCCAATTAGAAACCCTAATCGGGTTGCGTGCTGATTTTGCAATTGAGTGAGCTAAATCTTTGGGTTGATTAACCCAAACGGTCTCAAGATTGTTTGGAGATCACCCAAATGGTCTCAAGACCGTTTAGAGGTCTAGGGTTGAGTATGGTTGAGTAGTTGAAGATCCAAATCTATCAAATTGAAATACAATCAATAGCTAGTTTGATGAGCAATCCAACGATGCAAACCCTAATTGAACTTCACAAATTTTAATGATGGATGGGGCAAACGGTCTCAAGACCATTTGTAGGTTATCCAAATGACCTCAAGACCGTTTGGAGGTCATCTAAACGAACTCAAGACCGTTTGAGGTTAGGTCCTGCCTAATTTTAATGATGGTCTAATGATTCCAAAACAATTAGTTCCACAATGACTAACATTCAAGGTTCATCGATTTCAAACTCTAATCCAATTAGGTTCAAAACCCTAGTTGATGATCGATTGACAGTTCAATCAATTGAAGGATGATTTATTAAGTTCAATTGAAGTATGGGTCTTAGGTTCAATTGATGAGTAATTGCATGGATTCAATTGATGAAGGAATTAAGCTTGGAAACCCTAGATTAATATGAGTGGTTGAGACCATTTTTGGTCCAATCGGTTTTGAGAAGGTTTAGACCAAACAGTCTCAAGACCATTTGAGTCCAAACGGTCTCAAGACCATATGGGACCAAATGGTCTCAAGACCATTTGGGACCAAACGATCCCAAACCAATTGAGGCTCAAACGATCTCAAGTATTTTTGCACTAAACGGTTTCAAGTATCCACTTTGCTAAACGGTTTCAAACCGTTAGACCCAGACCGTTTGGAGGTCTAATCTGTCTTAGACCGTTTGAAGGTCAAGAAAGAAAGACCATTTGAGGTCTGGTTGATCAAGACCGTTTGGGGTCTAAGTGACCAGGACCGTTTGGGGAAGTAATTAACCAAAACCACATGGATACTTAAGGTGATTAAAGATAAATTGTTTAATTGAACATTATATGATGTGAACCAAAGGTGATTATGGTGATTGTACCCTTAATAATATAGGGTGATTAGTACCTCTTGAATGATTAATATTTGATGATTATGGAAGTAATGATACAATACATGGTGTCAACTCTTCAATCAAGTTGAGTTGACCTAATCCAATCAAGTCTGATGTAAATATCATTTTTTAAAGTATGAGAGAGAGAGAGAGGACTTCCTACATGAATGATAATCATGTAGTGGTTAAGTCTCAACACTTTCAACATGAATGAATGTGTAATTAGGGTATGATCCTTGATAAAGAGATCATGAACCCTAATTAAGAAGGTTAATGTACCCTAACTCTAATTGAGGACAATGATAGGTGAAACCCTAATCTATGGTAATGGTATGACCCTAATTTAGGGTAATGACATAAGAGACCCTAATTCAGGGTATTTTAATAATAAACCTTGATCAAATATGAATAGTAAACCCTAATTGAGGATGATGTTATGAGAAACCCTAATCAAGGGAGAAGCCATATGAAACCCTAAAGTAAGGGTGATGTCATGTGGAATCCTAGATAGGGTTAAGGTCAAAATGAAACCTTAATGCAATGATGAGATGTAAAACCTGATTCAAGGTGATACTATGTACCGGTATGTGACTCTTTGATATGAAATCCTACACTGATATAGGATAAAGATATGTGGAGCCCTAATCTTGGGTTGTAATGTATGAAACCCTAATTTTTGGCAATATGATGATAAATCATGACCCAAATCTGGGTAATGAGATATAGTATTCCTAATTGACATAAAATGGGAAATCCTAACTCAAAAGGAGGAAATAGTGATGTTACTCTTACAATGCATAGTGTTGGTTTGTAATTGATATAATTGTTATCATGTGCACTAATTATGCAGGTTTCCTGAGATGGTGGACATAGCCAAATATAAGCTAAGATGTTTTACTATTGAAATTGCTTTATGGGTTTTGTGAGCCATAATATGTTGTGTTGCCTAGTAAGAGGTAACAAGAGACATTATTGGGCTTTAAGAGCCATGTGAAATACCTGCATTGCAAATATTATGTTTACTTTGGTCAGATAACCTGAAGGCATTAAGTTACCTGATAAATTGGTAACAAGTGTTTTGATGAATTGAGGGTTTGAGCACCCATATTTCAAGATCATGGTGATGAGATGATAAGGGATGAGAATACCCTGATGTGATAAGGGATTGAGGTCCCAATGTTTAACAAAGCTTTGAAAAGAACTTGATAGAAACAATATTCCTTCTTTGTAGCAATTTTTATAATGTTTTTTGTTTGAAAACATGTTTGATGCTAAAAGAATATTGTAATATACTTAATTAATCAAGTGAAATGGTATCATGTAGAGCCCTGACCATAGATCCATCATCGTCAGTAGTTTGGTGATGGTGGAACAGGTTTTCCTACGGGAACTCCTGGAGGGCATACTTTTGAGTATGTGGGGTTTATGGGCACGAATATCCTTACACCCTAATGGAGGAATTGATGTGAGGTAAACATTAAATCTCTCAATCCTTCATTATTTATGTCGGGATGGATGTATCACTAATCTCCTGAGGACCGAGATGGATGTATCATTAATCTCCCGATGATCTTAATGTCGGATCGATGTGAGATAATTATAATATCTCTCGATTGCGAAGAGAGTGCAACATGCCACTGTAACTCTAATAGAGAAGTTGCCAGTATACCCTGGAAAGCTATTTAGCAGAGACATAAGATGTCTTGCATTTGGTCCTCACACTGACTGAGGAAGATGAGGTCATGGAAATCTGGCTCTTCTATTGACCTATGTATGGTACCGATTTCAATTTTGCAATGGTCAGTTGGAGTATGAGCGGTATACCTCATCTCCTCAGGGCATTAAGTATGATTGTAAAATGTAATCAGACGTGTAGCATATTTGCTTAAAGTTCAAATACGAGAATCAATTATTGATGTTGCTTTGCTTAGTATGTCCTAATATGAATGAATGTTATTTATGCTCTTCAATTCCTTATTGGACAAGTAACATGCTGCTTCATCAATTTATAAGTGAAATGCCTTGAATAAAGAATAATGCTCTAATCTGTTTATACATTGATTTATCTGCTGCTGAATACTTATGATTATTCTGCTTAATTTTACTTCTTTAATTGCAATAATAATGTTTTTGGCGGAGAGTTATATCTCTCGCTGGGACAATTTTTTCAATTGTCTCACCCCTGTGGAATCCAACTTTTTAGGTGGACACCGAAGAATAGGCAGGAACCCTACAGCAAGGGAAGAACATCAACAACAACAACAATGAGGAGAACAGTGAATTCTCAGGTGGAGACACTAGTTGTCATGTCCTATAAATAGAGAGTCCTATGTGTCGTCTCTATACTCTCAGGTCCTAGGAGTCAGTAGTTAGTTTAATATCGATCTGAGATTTTGGCTTGATGCCTCAAGATTTTTATACTGCCTATGTATATTCTAACATAGCAGTTGATGTTTGTAATTCTTGAGAAGAAATAGTACAAGAGATGTACTAGTAAACCAGAATGTATTTGAGATACTTTGGCTCTTTATGAAAGAGTTTCTCAGCTTATGGATCTCTTTATAAAAAGTTTTAATTTTCAGTAATTCCACTGCTAATGAATGCTTCCGCTTAAGTAAATCATGTTTTTATAAGTTGGACGCCACAATCAAGATACAGTCTTTAACATGAATTAAATTATCAAAAGAGGGAGAGATTGTGTAGGCTAATGTCCAAGAGAGAGAGAGAGGGAAAATAGGTTGTTTTCTTAATAAGAATAATAGGGGATGTAGTGATACATCAAGAAGTTGTTAACTTGTCCAATACAAATCTTATATCCATGTCAAGATTAGAAACAGTTCCAAGGTTTGTAACACTGATAGTTGAGAAAACATCACCATGAGCTTACAAGTCTTTGATGGTTCATCCAAGGGACTTGAATAGGAGGATAGGGAAAAGGTTAGGAGTCATGTCCTATTGGTCAAGTGATTTTTGTGTGTGTGAACATCATGGGGAGGGGTTGTTTATAGAACTATTTATCTTAGGTAACAAGAAACTTATTGTTTTTTTATTACTAAGGAAAATGTGCAACATATATTATAAAAAGAGATATTAAGCATAGTTTAACACATAATAGGAAATAATAAATATGAATAACGTCATTTCCCTTCCCTTTCTCTATGTTTGTGTTTTATCATATATTTCCCCTTTTTTTACAACTTGGTCACACAAAAAGTTGACTACTATATTTACAATTAAGAGACTTCTATATATTTGTGTATTGATTAACACATGTTGAACCAAGATACTATTAAAAATAATACCCTCTTCCCCCCATTTATGACCTCTTCGATCAACTTTGTACTTCTTAGGTCTTCTCCAAGTTGACCTTTATTCCGACTGTCATCAACTCAAAGTCAAAGATAATGATATTTCTAAAATTGCATTTGAACTCGTTATGGGCATTATGAATTTCTAGTGATGCCATTAGGTTTATCCAACAAAACTGACATCTTCATGAACCTTATGAACAAGGTCTTCCAACCCTACCTTGATGAGTTTGTGGTCATTTTTTCCGATGATATTCTGATTTATTATGATTCTATGGAGAAAAATCGTGAGCACCCAAGGCTAATCCTAGAAGTCCTTCATGCTCAGAAGTTTTATGTGAAACTATATAAATGTGAATTCTCGATTGAAAAAGTCATGATCCTTGGTCATGTCATTTCTGGAGGTAGATTATCTATTGATCCTACAAAAGTGTCAGTTGTTCTCTACTGACAACCTTCTCAGAATCCTTCTAAAATATAGAGTTTCTTGGGTCTAGCTAGATATTATCATCACTTAATCCCCTATTTCTCTATTTTTGCACTCCTTATAACCTAGCTTACTTGTTAGATGAGTGTTTTATATGGCCAGTTGCTTGTGAGTCCAGTTTTTAGGAGCTAAAGTAGAAATTGACATCAACACATGTTCTGATTTTACCCTTTGGTAATGAAGGGTTGCAATTTTCATTGTCACTTTGAGGAATGGGCTGGGATGTGTCCTGTAATAGAATGGGAAGGTAGTGGCTTTTGCATCCATATAGTTAAAACCAAACAAACTTAAATATCCAACTTACAAATTGGAATTATATACAATAATACATGCTCTCAAAATCTAGAGTCACTACCTATATGGGTCAATTTTTGATATCTTTGTTGAACATAAAATCTTGAAGTACATCCTTATACAGATTGACCTGAACATGCATCAACGTTGATGGATTGAGTATCTAAAGGACTACGATTTCACCATTGCCTACCATTCGAGAAAAGCAAATGTAGTCGTTGATGCCCTTAGCAGGAAAAGGACAGTATGTGAATGTCTATTTGTTTTGAAATGGAAGAACATGTAGGACTTTGTGGATTGGAAGCCACAATTTATGCATGATTTTATTCATTTCAACAATATTCATATCATTCTTGAGCTACACTTTAAACTACTTGAGGCACAAAAGGCTAGTCCTGGTCTTAAAGAACTCTCATCTCTCTTGTCCAAACCTCAAATGCACTTGTTTGTGGGTCTTGATGGTGGCCTTTAGTATAAGAATATTATGTGGTTTCCAGAGTAGTCATCTATGAAGACAAATATTCTTAGTCAGGCACACGGGTCCAAGTACACAGTTCATCCCAACACCATCAAAATGTACAAGGACCTGCAACAACTCTTATGGTGGAGAATCATGAAGCGTGATATTATTGAATTTGTATCCAGATGTCTGACGTGCCAGAGAATAATAGTAAAACACCAAAGGCCATGTGGTCTAGTACAACCCCTTAAAATTCTAGAATGGAAATGGGAACACATCACCATGGATTTTGTGGTGGGTTTACCCAGGACTAGGAAGGGATATGATGTCGCATGGATTATAGTGGACTGTCTCACAAAATAAGCTCGGTTCTTACCTGTGAAGATGACATCAAAAGTTTTTGAGCCTTTTGACCTCCTTTGGAATATAGTACATATTCATGGAGTTCTAGAGTCCATTGTTTCAAACCAGGATCCAAAGTTCACTTCTAAGATGTGGAAATAGGTTCAAGAAGAACTGGGCACAAAATTAAACTTCGACACAACTTATCATCCACTGATCGATGGACAATCAGAGCATACAATGCATATTATTGAGGACCTTTTGGGGGCTTATGTTCTTGATTGGGAAGGATTGTGGGACCACTATTTGCATTTTATTGAGTTCACACATAATAATAGGTATCAGGCGAGTATTGGGGTGCCTCTACACGAAGCTCTCTATGGAAGACCATGCATATCTCTGCTACACTAGGATAATGTTAGGGAGCACACCTAGATGAAATTAGAGGAAATGCAACTCTATAAAGACAAGGTTTCACTGATAAGGCAGAGAATGAAGTGGTCACGAGATACATAGAAGTCTTATGTAGATGCTTACCAATAGGAACGACAATTCAGAGAAGGTGATCATGTTTTTCTAAAGATCAGGCCTATTCGAGCCTTGGCCAAGAACAAAGGGAAGACCAATCCTCACTTCATGGGACTCTTCGAGATCTTGGATAGGGTCAGTGAATGTGTGTACTGTCTTTCTCTTTTGCCTCACTATAGTGAAACGCATGATCATTTTACATATCTAATCTGAAACCTTATGTCAAGGATCCTAGTCATATGCAGAACCATGAACCTCTAGAGATGAAAGATGATTTATGTTATGTTGACTTACTAGTTAAAATTCTTGACTTTAAGACAAAGGAGATTTGTAGTAATCTCCATATTGATAAGGCAAAAGTTCTTTGGAGTCACCATGATTAGACTGGCGCTACTTGGGAGCTCATGTCTAAGATCAAGCAGAAGTATCCTCACCTCTTTCAAACTGCTTAAATTTTAAGGGTACAATTCCTAAAAGGAGAGGTGAATGTGATAAAGTGAGTTTTTACATTACTAATTTCTCTCTCTTGCAAATTCAATGATGTTAATAAGTTCTCAAATTAATTACCTACAAACCCTCAATCACCCACCTTAATGTTTTGGACCACGTTGATACACAAATTTTGAAATAATACAAAGCCTAAATGCATATTTGCGTGAACCATGTATTAGTCAAATTATAATAGTCAATATTCGAATTTCAATCTGATTTTTATACCATAGTTAGATAACTACAACACTGAACAACACCTAAAATATTCATTATGATTGGTTACCAATCAAAAGATATGAGCATTTGAATGTACAAGCATAATTTATTAACATAGGACCTAAGTTAGTAGTTTAAATGACCAAAATGTGACACATATTCATCACGCTATTACTTAACAACCTAGGTGCAGATGGCAATATGTGGACCCTTTGATCTTAGCCATCCATCAAAGATCTGATGAAGGAGGCCTCCTCTTCCACCTCCGGATAGACGCGATCCAACGACCCAACCACATAAATGAGTGATAGAACCCACACTTCACCCTCTCACATGATTGTGGAGGGATAAAACTCCTCCTCTTGCAAAACTAAACCACCAACCACTCACACGAGCTCCCTAAACCCCAGATCTATGATAATGAACTCCCCTACATCCACGCCTCTCACTGACAACGCCAGGGAATTTAGCGCTTCTACATCCTCGACCCTCACATCTATTTAAAACCCCCATAACCTTCCCCACCCTCCCTTTAGTCATCCTCTTCCCTCAATTCCTCGTGAGTGCATCCCAGTTTCTTTCGCTAACGCCGACTTGCTCCCACTCCACTCGATCTTGGCTATACTCTGAGACAGCCAATTTCCCAATCAAGTTTCCCTACACCTTCAAGAATCTTGGGTGACCCTCCGCGAGGCCTCACCAGACCCCCACCTTCCTCATTCCTCACAACCACCCTTCTCTAGTGATCTGATCTTCCTCAACTTAACAACAAAGAGCTTGGAAGGGATCCATAGCATAGGACATTGCTGGCCATATGTAGAGTGACCTCACGAAGGTTTTAGTACCTTCATCTAGTCACCAACACCACTTGTTGTGAGTAGAACCCTCACCAGAGGAGGATCTTAGACCCTGGTCAAGCTAGAAGGAGACAATGAGGAGACTGCCACCTTAGCTCCATGTGGTGCCAACTGGGTTGAAGGTGACCAACCAAAGGGTGCCACCTCAGTTGCATATTGCAGGTCAACGAGGAATAGCAGGGAGATCATCTGCCTGACTGGACCAATTGCAAGCCTCCACATATGCACGTATATTCTTTTATTCATTTAATTAATAGAATTCATAATAATTAAAAAATTTATAGCAAATCTTAGGAATATCATATGATAAGAAAACTATGTATCAAACTTATTAGAAAAATATGAGAGTTTCAAAAAAAATAATATCATAGCCTAAATCTAGATGCTATTTCTGAACTATGGCACATATCATGATTAATGATATATTTACATTTCCTAACTTCAAATATGATGTAGTATCAAGATTTTGATCAAATTCTAGTAATATCTGATTCATAAACCTTAATGATGCCTCTGCTCCATTTAGATCATGAAACCCTAATTAGGTAACCAATGATAATTTGAAACTCCTTGAAACCCTAATATTAATGTCTCCCTCTAAATGATAAAGATATTTAATGAGCCAAACCTACACCTAATCCTAGATATTTTCTAATAACCCTAAAATTAGATAAGCTCAACAAGTAAGCTCTGATCTAATCATAAAATGATCATAGAAATCTCAATTTAGTCACAACCCTAGTCTTGTATCATTTGTACTCCTTGTAATGATGTACCCTCAACTTCCTTACAAGGTAATCCTTTTCACATCACCTCATTGGACTCTCTTGGAATCAAGATTTGATAAAATTAGGTACGTGGTCCATATAAGTATAAGACTAGTTTTCTTGTCCTAATAAGTATGAAATGCTGCATGATTTAATTGTGAATGTTTCTTGGATGTAAAGTATTTATGATATGATCACCGGAATAACTTTGAGAATATAAATGAAGAGGTGGGTGTAGCTACTAAGTGAGATATTTTCTCTCTCTTTTTGAAAGTAAGGTCAACACATCCCCATAGACATAGGGGCATGGATCCCCATAGCCTAAGGGGTGGGGAGGGCCCAACATAAAAGTATATTAGGTGCTAACACTCATAGTAGTACAATTGCATCAAAAGACACTTTAAATTATGGTTTTCCCTAATTTTGCCTTACACAATGGTTTTCTTAGCATTTCCTTCTTTCCTAAATTATTCCAATGGATCTTAGAGGATCCACTTAGTTATATAGTCACTTATATCTCTATTTATTTCTGTAGTTGATGTGTAGGATGAAAATCATACCCTGTGTACTTTTCTTTTATTCTTTGATAAATTTCTTTTTGAAATAAATGTATACACTATATTTTCCCCATTTATGAATGATTGTTTATGTGGAAATACACATGATGTTTTTGTGAACACAATATGGATTTCGCTTATTATAGATGATGACCACAAACCCTCAAATTTTCCCTTTTAACATCTTGTTGATATGATTGCATGCATATCAATGGAATATCACCATGGAAAGTATGATGGAATTGGGGTCATCATAGTTGGTATCAGAATTGGAGTTCACACATCATATTTGCATGAACACTTCATCCACCCTATCATGAGTCTACCGTAGTCCTTGAGTTTGGGATGTAAGGGGTGGAGGTGTCTTGGCTAGCATATGCCAGGGTCTGGTTAAAGTCTCTGAAGTACTTTGCTTAGCATACAAGACTACCTATGCTAGTGTAAGTCTTACTTTTCTGAAACCCTTAGTGTCCCCTACTTTTGGGCATACCTGTAACGTACTCAAATCTAGACACATAGTTGTAGCCTCCCTTTTTCTAGGCCCTAGTCTATTATATTTACAATGAATACCTGATCTACCTAATTCACCATGCATTAGAGATAATCGGAGCTAATCATTATCATAAATTCATTAATATCATTTATATATGATAAAATAACCATAATATACTCAATAACAAGACTTAAGGAACAAATATACTGAATACCCAAACTTGACCCTAGAGTTAATACTTACCCTTTTTGTATGATATTTCCCTTAAAATAATATTAGGCACATATGACTTGGTGAGATAAAGTTAACCTCTATTTTTGAGGTTTGAGGGTAGATGAAATAATCATAAATATACCAATTGTTGAGCTTTTTATTAATTTGAGCCTTATATAAACTTTCTTAGTGATTAGTTGAGGAAACTAGAGAAATACAAATTTCAATGATTACCTTGGGTGAAGGAATGTAAGGGATACACAAAATAAACATATACCATACAACTAATTAAATTGAACACTTAATAACAACAAAAGCCAAATTTTATTCAAGAATCATGTACCTTGCACCTTAATTAGCTTCCATGCAAAATCTCAAGTTAATCAAATAATGTTTGCACCCCCTACTAAATTAAGAAGACATAAATTCTATATCACCTAAGTTTTTAGATCAAATTATATTTACATTTTGTTGCCACTCGTTTATTGCTTGCCTCACAGTCTCACGATTAAAGACCAGTGTGACTGCTTCTTCCGCATACCTATCTGCGATCTCGCGCTGACCTAGCCCCCGCACAATGAACAGAAACTCAGCAACCAAAGACCGCTTCCCCCGCCTTCTCCTTGCTGGAGCCTATTCACTATCTCCTCTCTTCTCCTTTTCCCCTTCCTAACCTTCCTCTTTCTTTCTCTCCACGCATAGGGTGAACTCTGGCCTCCGCCCACTGTTCTTCTTCTTCTTTTTCCTCTGACTGCTCCCTCATTTACCCTCACGCTAAAACGCAGTCACCACTAACCTTCTTCTCTGCCTCTCTCTTCCTCCAGCCTTATCGCGCTGCCAGGCCAGTATAAGGTCAGGCCAACAGTAGGAGATCCCCCGATGGCCTTCTCCAAAACCTGAACCACCCGTTCGTTTCCAACCACCATGGTGCCTCCCACCTGTTACGACATCGATCGAAACCACAGCCACACCGCTGCCATGAGCGGGATCGACATAGCAGCCGCCTGGGCTCTGTCCGACCAAGCCAAGAGGCTGCCCATGGCTGGGATCCCTACATCCCTATCGACACGATCTCCATGTTTGACTCTGCAACCAACTGAATGACAAGCCAGAAGAAACCAAGCTCAACAGCCATCAAATGCATCTGCATTGGACTTCCGGCGAGGTGTTGAAGAGCAACTATGCCAATATGCATCCCATGATTCCCATCCCCTCTGTGCTCCACCGCCTAACAGGCTTCTCGTCGACCACCCACACCATTAGCAACCTACCTCGTCATCAATCAGATCTTCAGCCAGCACTTCCCCCAAACACCACCCGCGCCTCAGATCTACAGATACACTCACCGCCGTCGAAGCTTCAGACCTCACCAGCCACCACTACGCCGGCGCCACTCACCATAACTAGGATTCCCACCATCATCTTCTTCCCCCTCTAGTGGGACTACATCTAAAAACATGCAAATCACCTGACCACCCTCTTCTTCCTCACACCCAGCAGATAGACGCCGCCAACAACACCTGGGACTACCACTACTCTTTCTCTTTGTCTCCTCCATCGTTGTCCTCAATGAAACCTAGTCACAATGACACCCTCTCCTCGGCGCCCCTCATCCTTGATAGCAGCCATCTCTATCATCTTCCTGGCATCTGCAGGTTGCTGCAACAGAGAAAGCGGGAGAGAAGAGGCAGTGCTGCCACCTGCGGCCACATCTGGGAATGACTCCTCTGGCAGCCATCATCTATGTATGATCTTCACACCTCCTCACCCCATCCGCATCTATGACCATGCCTTTCTTCCCTAGAAGTCCTCCCGTTCTCCATCCTTACTCCTAACTGAACCAAACAAAAACCTGCTTGATCATGTCAATGATAACTGATCAATGGAGATCGAACTGTAATGAGGAAATGACCAATGAAGATCACATTTGTGGCGAGGAACTGAGCAGTAAAGATCAGACTTGTTATGAGGATCCTTTTGGTGAGTTTCTTCTTTCTATATATGTCTCAGTGATCTAGGATCCAGTAGTTAAGGGGCAAGTAATACAATAATTATAACATGGTAATCATGTATGTAAATTCCACTATGTTAATAATTGAAATGATAAGACTTAATAATGTCGGTAATCATGGCCTATTGAAATCTATAGCTATTTATAATATGATTGGTCTAGATAATGCTTACGAGTATGATATTAATGAAGATAGTATTATATGCATACTCATATTCATATAGGCAATTAAAATCTAAGTAAGAGCATAACAAGTATAGACTATCCATATATGTTGCTAGTAGAATTTCAACCCTAGATTGCTCTAATAAGGGTAGTTTGTCAATAATATCTTGGTGCATATATCCATGACCTTGATCGACCAAATTGATCGATTAGATATAAAGAGTGACAATGGATTTAATACATTCTATAATAATATAGAAATATGTAGACTTATATGACGAATGATGGATCTTATAACTAAATATACATCTAATAGATAATGTGTGTACTTAATATGAAAAAAATTCCTAATGTGCCTTTAGGTGGTCAGAATTGGGGTAAGAACAATATGTATAGTCTACTAGGAATTTATACACCAGTTCTCTTTGATTTGACTAACATTCCTAATATGTTCCTAGGATGAAAACTCAACTTTGGGGACCAAGTATATCATTGAGTTAACCACTAGTCATGAGAATCAGGTATGTACATCCTCTATTTTATTTTGGGCATTATTTGACTAAAATCTACATTCTTTTAATGAGGCATCTCTTGAACTGTTATTCTACTTGAAAATCACTTGCTTGGACATTTATTATTTTTCCTTCTCTCAATTCATGATATTCAATTGGTTATTGTGATACCTTGTTTATAATGGGTTTTTGGACCCCTTTTGCTATATTGTCTTTTTATTTGAAATTGACTAAAATGCCAGTCTTGTCACTCTATTTTATGCATGCTACATGTTTGACTAGAATATCTAGAATAGAGGTACTTATGTACAACCATATTTATTTAGGGCGTGCGTATTCTGCCCGGGGTGTGCGTTTCCACCCTTGTTTATTTTTAGGCCATGATCCTATGGTGTTATGGCCCTGTTTTAGGTATATTTAGTCTACATTGTTATGCATACAAATATTTATTGTTTTAATGAGAATCTGTGGATGATTGTTATGGCAAGACACTCTTTTATTATCATGCTTGTAATATGAATTTAATATGCCTCATTTCTTTTGCTTCATTTCTTTTGTTACATTTATCTTGAACATACCTAATTGCCAATAGCCCCCTCCTTATGGGAACATCTCTTTTTGTACTTATAACCCTATATAATGCCCAAAGTGTTTATTATATGTACATACTCAGCTCTTTGCTGACCTCTTTGTTGTTTCCTATGTTCTGGGTGATGTTCCCTTCCACCCATGTTTAGGTGCATTAAAAGATCAAGGATGCTCAGTGATCATATAAAGGAAATTGTACCTAAGGATGGCTTGGAATGGCTAGGTTACCCTCTGCTACTGGCTTTAGTTGTACTTAGTTCAAGTTTTTGTAAAACCACCTATTACGGTGAGGAACAATTGTATAAATGAAAAATGAAGTGACTTTGTAATAGTTTTGTTTCCGCCGCTTTATTATTACATGACTCTTGTATTATATCATTTTGAGTGGATTCCCCGTTCGGAATTCACTCTTTACAATACCTTATTTTAGTATCCTTCTCATCTATAAACATTCCTTAGCATCTCTCACTTCTATATAGGATAGGAATGTGTCAGTCTATTTACAGTCCTAAGGATGACTAATTCTTGACTAAGGTTATTAGGATATCCTGCACAAAACAACTTTTAACAAACACCTTATGTTCCAAAACTACTCAAGGATAAGAGAAGGTCCACGAAATGAGCCTCTATGTGCTCTAGGTGTTCCTCTCACTAGGAAGTGAGAAGGTCAACCTTGGCACATTGTTTCTAGGACATGCATACCCGGTGGCTAAAAGTGAGAAGAGGAAGATTTTCATCCACTTCGATGGTCTCACCAATAGGATCACTATATAGTTTGATCTCGACCTCTGCCGCCTCAACTAGTGGGTCATGGGGAAATTTGGACTTCTGACACTTCTGTAAGATCAAGTTCTTTACCCAGTATGGAGACAACATCCGTGTCATCTCCAACATGCGTGATTGTGAGCTTCCATATCTCATCTTTGACATCATCAATGTAGACCATCTATGCTAGCCTAATGATAATGTGAGAGAAATTGATGAAGAGTAATAGGAAATGAGTGAGGAAGTTGTAGATGTCAGAGATGAGGTCATTGAGGCAAGAGTTATACTAGTAAGGACTCACAAGAGGCCACATCAATTGCCACACTTTCACAAAGCCTCTTCCTCCATCCCTACTCAGTCTTAAGAGGGCCCATGTTCCTTTGAGGGCACATACAACATTCTCTATTCTATCCAAATGGGCTAGTAGGAATAGGCAATGACGAGAATCACGTCAGAAGGGATCTTCCAGAATAAGGAGCAAATCATCATGCACCAACATACGATGTTTGTCAATGAGTGCCTCATGTCGAGCAACAACGAGAACATCCATTAGTGCATGCAACGTGTGGAGTACACACAACATCCTTGCTACTACCATTACTAGAGCTAGGGGCACTTCACCAACTACCCACAACTGCCATCCATGTCATCCTATTCACGCCCATTCACTGACACATTCTATCCACCAGACACAAACTTATTGCTGGGAACTTTTTTCCACCAGTGGCCTGAGTATCTAATACACCCATTCCACATCTGATATTGACTTTAGACAATAAGGACATTGCCAAATTCAATATTTGGGAGGTATAAATCGGATTTGATCGGGCATCCATCTCATTTTGCATCCTCTATCTTATTTATAGCCTTAGTTAGTATCATGTATTCTTCTAGTTTAGTTTTTGTCTTTGTTTCTTGTAATCCAAAACAATCCAATGTAAAAGTGGATTTATAATAAAATGCTCACATGTTTTTATTGTAGTAATGGTCTCTATTTTAACACTTACAAATTAAATATGCTTATTCTAGAGTACATTACGTTAGAATATGAGTGGAATATGCAGTCCAAAGACATATGTGGTGAACTTGACACCTAATTCTACCTTTGGCTTCTGAATGAAGATGGTGTTTGATTACAATGTAACCAAATAATAGTGTGACCTTTTATGTCAATTCATGAATAGATGTTGGATCACCCTAACACATGAGTTAATAGAAGAGAGACATATCATGGTTAGGAAGAGTGCGCCTCCTAGTCACATGTTCTCATCCACTTTCATTTCATTCCAACACCAACATTGGATGAATACAAGATTCATGTCACTTTTCTTCATTGGTTGCATAAAATTTCTTAATAAGAAGCATGTAGTTTTAATTTCACATAAAATAATGAGAATATAGTTGAAAAAATAGTTCATTCATATAAGTTAGTTTGCATAACAAATATTCATATAGTTTGTACGGTTCAAAGGATTTTCATAAAGGTGTAAGTTTATTTTATCTACATATTTAATAAATTAAGAGATCAAAACATAGTACATCCTTACTTCTTCTCTATGTTTCATAAAAATCCCTAGATCATATATCATTCATGAACATAGCCAATACAAGGGTGACAAATGAAAAAGAAGAAGAGAAAAGATAGAAAAAATGCAAATTTAGAAAAGCATAAATGGGAGTAGGGGAATGGATTTGAAAAAGAATCACATCTCTCTAAGCATAAAGAATAAATATTAGAGAATTACCAGCTTAAACACCTTACACATATACTCATTGTTAGGATGAGACATCCACAACATGCATCATTCTACCAGAAACAATAGGCATTAGGACACATTAAATTTCATTTGCGTTCATCATTTAGGTGCATCATTTAGTAGAATATATATCTTAGATTATATGAGAACTCTATCCATTTCACCTATTCCACCACCTACTGCTCTGCAAGGTAGGCCACCAATAATGATAAATTTATGTTCTTTCATGAATACCTAGGGGATACATCCAATTAGATTTTTTTTCAGCAAAGTGGTGTAAATAGGGAGATCTTGTGATACACTCAGCATATTCCATACTTTCCATGATATATCTCTATAAAAGCTTATTTGTGTGTTTACTTGTCTAATTTGAGTTTTTTTAATATTTTTTTCACTTGTATAGAAACTATTTGCTTTGTGGTTACAGAAGACCAATTGGGTCCGTTGAGTCAAGAATGGTTAGGATGACATAGTTCACATGTGTGTCTTTCTTTTGACTATTTGAACCAAATCCAAGGAAGTGTTGCTCAAGGACCAGCAATATTCAAGATTTTTTTATTTTTTTGATGCATATTTTTTCACTACCAATTAATGTGCTAATTTAGACACGTTTCCATAAGAAATTCTACAATATTCACATATTTTATGCATCTTTTTCCAAAATAGCATTAATAGCTCTTATGCATCCACTTTACCTATTCTAAATGCATTTTCAAAACTATGTAAGTATAATTTGATGTGTGATTTTCTTCATTGCAGACAATCAAGCACAAATTGAAGAAAGGTGGTACCACCGACATGAAGAAATAAAACTTCATATAGAGTCATCTCAGTATGAGATGAGACTTTGATACCATTGAGATGCCAATTTGGTGCCACCACTGATTAGCTTTGTGGCA